>OX038871.1:1532084-2132084 GCA_943789525.1 Agriphila geniculea
ATGAAATTGGCGATTTTTCTCTCACACTCAAAGTGACTCCTTTTTTCGTTAGCACTCATATCGTTCTAACTTACCCGATTAACGCGCTGCGGCTAACTACAAATTTCACTCACACAACTTTACGTATACACGCACACAGCAATCATTGCGATCGCGATGAACGCCGACTTTGCGCTCTTTGGAATAAATAATCTTGGTCATTTTTGGTACTCAAATTAAATCAGTAAAATGAATAAACAAGTAATGCGATAGAATTTATTTATTAAGTTTTCTATTTAATTAATATCTTTGTATTATTATGTAAGTAAAGTAAAGTATTTAGGCCGGTAACCTATCATACTTCCGAAACTTCTCTGTTCGAATTTCAATTGTACGAAAACGGTACGTCGACGTTTTAAATACCAGATTGGTTGTTTTACATAACTTTGTTAGAACATAAACTGTTTAATTTTTCAGAAAAACTGTAACTCAAATATCAAATCACTTATTTTTCTTTGACAGCTGTTTTCTAACCATAATTTTCTTTACTAGAATTTATTAAAGATCGAAGTAACCTTTTATAGAATTTCGTGTTTCATAATATTTTATCGGTTTAGAAAGTTCGGGTGTATTTTTTAACCCTTAAGCCCACCGGTAAGGATCAATTGCGCTTGTCAATTTTTCCGCGATTGACACCCATTGACGGAAAAATTGATCGTTAACGCGTGCAATTGAAGCGATTGTCAATTGCTCCAACAATGGCATTGACGGAAAAATTGACAATCGCAATTGATCGTTACCGGCGGGCTTAATAGTGGCTTGAATACTAGTCAGTAACAAAAACGAATCGCCAAAAACGTCCACGTAGTCTTGAAGTACACGTGTTGTGAAAAAACAGTTTTTTTCTAACGTGAAAAAAAAAACATTAAAAAACATGTTTTCTGTTGCATGTTTTTTTTAATAGCACAAAAATCAAAAATATCAAGGAAGTTGCTGTTAAAAATTAATACTCATGAGTTCATATTACAGTTTTCTGTTCATTTTTAAACCTACTATATTATTATTTCTTTGGCAGAATAGTACAAAGTTGTCAACAGTTTGCAGCATTTAAAGACGCGCTCGGTGAAATCTTTATTTGGTTTATGTTTTTTTGAAGTAGTTTAGAACGAAGAACAGTGTCTCCAAATTGGAGTGTTTTCCCCATTGTGTGGTGAATTTTAATTATTGGGGGAAAAAAGAAAATCTGTTCTTCATACAAAACGTAACATTTTGGGGAATAAAAAATCACGTTAGGGGTAAATTATGAATCTTCTCTTCATAAAAATGTATCACTTTGGGGAAAAATAAAATAAGATATTTGAAATTCATATCTAGATATACTGGCGAAGAATAAAAATCTAATATAATTATTGATTTGATTAAATAAAACATTTATTTTCGAAAATTTGTATTCTTGAAAAAAAATTATAAAAAAACAACGGTGCTATGTTTTTTTCATGTTACATCACTAGGTAAGATTAGTGGACCACTTGCTCCATATTGCTTGCATGCATATTGCATGCTTGCTTGCGTGCTTGCATGAATGTATGAGTTTTTATTACAATAATTTAACTATGTGAGATTGCAATAATTATTTCGTAGACGCTTAGTATACTTTGTGAGTAATACTTTGGTTGGAGACGTTTTTATTATTTTTAATTTCGAATTTATGATAGGTATAGGATTCTGTGTCAGATAAAGTATTGTATTTTAATAATATTGGAGACATTTTTTGGATACTAAATCATCTTATAATAATAGTTTTGGCCAAACATTGAGTGGGATGTCAAAACATATCATGGAATTTAGAAAAAATTTAACTTAAATTCCGTTAAATTGTATTTTCAGTAAAATCATAATAATGGAAAACAAAAAAATGGGAAAAGATTTCGGTAAACTAAAATTCGACCAGAGAAAATTTGAATTTAAGATAGGTATCCTATAATATTATAAATGTGAAAGTTTGTGGGTTTGGATGTTAAGATGTTGTTCCCCAATCACGCAAAAACTACTGAACTGATTTGGTTGGAATTTGGCACACAGATAGTTTTTAGTTAGATTTGGCACACAAACAACCTGCCTCACCCGACACCACCGCAGAAATGTGCAAAGTGGATAATATAGTAGGAAAGGAAGGTAGTGGACCCCCACAGTAAATCCTCAGTAGACGAAACTTTACAGTATGATAAAATATCATAAATGTTTTTTTTAAATAATCCATTTTTTTTTTAGTTTTTGGATATTTGTCCATAGGTTTTGGTTCATACTATGTTACACGCCTGCAAAGTTTCATCGACTGAGGATTTAATATTGGAGTCTTCATACAAAACATCGCTTCATTACCTACACACTATAAGACGAAGTGGATAATTTCGTCCAAACGTTGTGTGGGATGTCAAATCTGGGGCCGTACCGGCTAACGAATCGAGCTTCGGAAAATTTGCCGAGTTTCAAATTAAAACAGATAAATCGAAGTAAGGAATTACTTATAGTACTATTTGTTGAATTTATTTGGAAGATATTGATGTTTGTGTGACCTCATGAATTAGGGTTCGCCATTTTGGCCCAATTGAGGCTCGATTTATCTGTTTTAATTTGAAACCTGACAGACTTTTCGAAGTTCGATGCATTAGCCGGTACGGCCCCTGTCAAATTTTTTCCAAATTTTCTTGGCAGACTTATCTTTTTTATTTTTATAAGCAAGCCTTCTGCTTCCCATTTCTTAAATAATATATTATCGTTAGTGGTAAGATTAGCTAAAATATACTTTATGAAAATCTAGCTTCATATTTTTTTAATAAAAATATGAAATGAATTTATTCAACAATAATTATCCAAAATATCAAATCAAGTATAAATCGCTGCGCTGCGCCATGCACGTGAGTTGGCGTGAGCAGAGCGCGAAATCAAGCGACGTAGGTCTTCTCTCCAAGAGGCCTTGGCCTCGACTGAGCGCGGAATTGATTCCGCGAAGTTTATATATCACCTTTAAATTATTTGTTATGTAATAATTATGCGTTATATTACATGTATTTTTTTCAGTGTTTTAAAATATAATTGAACGTATGTTGTGCGATTTTTTTCTTTAATATTGAGCTCTATTTTCATAGTAAAATAACGAGTAAAAGATAACACAAAAACTACTGAAGTGGCAATTTTGATTATTTTTTATGAATGAAAATTCTCAGTTTTTCAACTTTTTTTCTTCTAGTGTACTTAAAAAATAGATGGAGTTTATCATAAAATTATTTTTGTTCAGTTTCTGCCGATACTTTAACGTGAATCTCTCATCAAAGTAGACCTTCAACCTCTGATTTCAAAAACTAGTTGGTGAAATAATGTTAAGCTTATGAAAAATGCTCATAATTTCTAAAATGTTTTCTTCTAGTGCACTAGAAGAAGAAATTTCCAATTTAGTGACCATAACTCATTTAAAATCTAAATAAATCATCGATAAATCTGGCAGCAAAAAACTGTGATTTCGAGTCCGACGCTCGTCTAGCGCATAAAGGCTCTTAACACATTTGGCAGGCATTAGCACAAAATATGAGCGCCGCCACTACTTACTTTGTGGCATTAGTTAGCTGAGTGTTTAAACATTTGTGCATAAAAAATTTGAAAAATTGGCGTTCATGGTTGTTAAATAAATTAAGATGGAATGTTAGTATGGAAAATGTAAATTCTTTAAAATTCCCCATACGAAACGGATATTTCATGCCCAATTTCACATTCATACCCAATTACAGCTTTTTGTATGAAGATGAAGAAGTATTTCGTGATTTTTTTCAAACCCACTCCCCCCTTTCGAGCCTCGCATGATGAATGGATGACGCCATACCGACTGCGCGTGCGATTACAATGTTTGTGATGCATGGAAAAGGTGGATATTCGGAGAAAAAACCATAATGTTAGATATTTTATTATTATATTTTTATAGGTAGGTCCGATACATAATTTTTTAACCCTGAAAATAAAATTAATTAAAAAAATAAAATTATTGGTCTACGATTCTACCTATTAAAAAAGTAAAAATAGGAAGACCGTGTATTATCACAGTCTCGTGCGCGCACGCCAGGCGAGCGGTCGCGATAATGTCCGTCATTAATACTTTAAAGTGTGCAAGTTGCAACGTAGTGATTTCGGAAGTGCTAGCATTTATTCGAAGTAGACATGATGTTATGGACAATGAAAGCTTAATAAGATTGTGTGTGTCGGCCTTTTCTGAAGAGGAGATCGATGAAGCTAAAAAGTTATTGTTTACATCGGCTAAAACGAGCCGCAAAATTATCTCAAGACGGAAGGATAAAAAGCAAAAAGATTTGGAAGACGTGATATCTGTCTTTAAAACCACCGATCCTGATCAATTACCGGTGTTTGTGGCGTATCATTTACATAAACTGCCACCAATAAGTTTTGATCATATCGATGTCACAAAATTGTTGAAAGATATTTTAGTACTACGAGCGGAAATAGCAGAGATTAAAAACGATTATGTGACCAAAGAACAACTGGAATCATCAATTAGAGATCAATTATTATCGAATCGTTTTCCTAATCCGTTGTTTCATCCAAGTGTTAATAATATTAGAGGCGGAGGGTATGCCGCGGATAGCGGGCCGTTTAGCTTGTCGCCGTTATCGGCACAGCCGGCGGAGACACAGTGCTGCGACACAGTGTTACACAGTGTCGAGGATAATGAACAGAGTTATCGCTCTAATGAAACTGGCGCGCTAGACACTCCGTGTGAATTAACCGTTTTGAATGCGCCTGCAAACTCAACTTTAGTTGAAAATAAAGGCGGCTCGATTAATTCTCCTCCAATAAAGAAAGCATCGATGGCGGATGTACTTAAACAAGGCGAATGGCGCAAAAATAAGTCAGATGAAGAATGGAATATTGTCGAACGCAAAAAGTACAAGAATCGTTTTAGTGAAAAGACGGGGACCGCAAAGGCTATTGACGCGGGAAATTTTAAAGCGGCAGTGACTAAAATTCCTTTGTTTATAACCAATGTAAATAAAGAGACTACTGCTAACGATATCTGTTATTACATTCATAAAATGACGACGGAAAGGGTACAGTTAGAGAAAATAAACTCGAAGTCCGACCGTCCCTATAATTCATTTAAATTATTTGTGTCACAGAATAAAATGAGTGTATTTCTGGATGACAAGCTGTGGCCGGAAGGCATCCGGTTTAGACGTTTTATATATTTTAAAACGAAAAGAGACAGAGATGATTCTCAGATTAAAGGTGACAAACCCCTAACGCTTAATGGATAGCTGCACTATGAAGGTAACATTTTCTACGTTTAATTGTAAAAACATAGTTCGATCAACCGATTGTGTAAGAAGGCTGTGTGCTGTTTCCGACGTCATAGCCTTGCAAGAGACCCGCCTTTCTATTGTCTAACTTCAAAATCTATCGCAATCGCTTTCAGGATGTAATCCAATGATGTTTCTTTTTGGCACAAATGAAAATTTACCAAAGAAATGCAGCAATGTGTCACATCCAACTGTCAAACGAAAGCGATTGCGATAGATTTTTAAAATTAGACAATTAGCCCCCTGGCTGCTGCCCCATGACGTTCCATACCTTGGAAGCATTGACAGCAACTATGCCTACACAGGAAAGTCAGCCGTCGACACGTCTGTGGGCGTTCTAAAGGGAAGACCGTATGGTGGAGTCGCATTATTGTGGAAGAAATCAGTATTTCCCTCGGTTTCTGTTGTTACCTGCCGCAGTGATCGCATTGTATGTATCAGAATAGATCAAGGACTGCGTCCGTTACTAATATTCTCTGTGTACATGCCTACGGACAGTGCTGACAACCTCGTTGAGTTCACCGAGTGCTTGAGTGAAATTATTTCAATAGTGGAAAGTAATAGTGTAGAAAGTGTTTTTATACTGGGAGATTTCAATGCTCATCCAGGTACCAGATTTTCAAGTGAGTTGCTTACTGTTTCTTCAGATCAGTTATGGTCTTGTGTAGATATGGAACTTCTGCCAATGGATACTTATACATTTGTAAGCTCTGCTAACGGCTCCTTAAGGTGGCTGGATCACTGTGTTGTGACTGATGCGGCTAGGGTCTTAGTAACTAACGCCTATGTTCATTATGGAGTATATTGGTCCGATCATATTCCATTGTTGATAGAGTGCAATATTAATTTAATAAAACCAAAGGTCGTGACACCACCTATAGGTCATAGTAAAGCTTTTTGGGGTGAAAGGGATGACCAACAAATTGACCAATACTTTGCCTATTGTAACTCAAAATTACGTCAGATTGATTTTCCTTCCGAATGCTGTAACTGTGCTAATAAAATGTGTAATAATTCTGAACACTTTGTAATATTAGATAATATGTATCGCGAGTTAGTTTGTATTTTTAAAGAAGGGGCGAAACACTCGTGTATTAAATCGTCTAGTAATCATAAACATAGAAAATACTTACCAGGTTGGAACATGCATGTTCGCGATGCTCATTGTGAGGCTCGGTTACATTATAAAAATTGGATTTTGTATGGTCGTCCTAAGTCAGGTTATTTATATGATAAAATGTGCAATTCAAGAAATTATTTTAAAAATAAATTAAAATTTATACAAGATAATAAAGAGCAAATAAAAATGAACAAGATAGCTGAGTGCCACTCAAAAAAACAGTTTAATAAATTTTGGAAAGCTACTAATAGCTTAAACCATAAAGCGAGCCTCCCAGTGAGTGTGGCGGGTATGCACACACCTACAGAAATAGCGAATGCATTTCGTAGGCACTTTCAGGTTGAACCACCAGTCGTCGCTATGTTTGGACAGATGAGCAATGCTGAGGCCATCAGTACCGGTAACCCCACAGTAACCAGTTTCTCCGCTAAGTCTGTTGCGGGCATTATTAAACATATGGTAAGGGGGAAATCACCCGGCTATGATGGCCTGAGCATTGAACATTTGAAGTATGCAGGTGACCATGCTCCTCGAGTGCTTGCAATGTTTTATAGTTTATGCATAAGTCACAGTTACTTACCTGCGGACTTGACAAGAACTATGGTGGTACCTATTATAAAGAATAAAACGGGCGATGCTTCCGACATTTCTAATTATAGGCCAATTTCACTAGCTACGATTATGGCTAAAGTATTGGACAGTCTGCTTGACAAAATATTGGCTAATCACATTGAATTAAATGACAACCAGTTTGGTTTTAGACCAGGTCTATCGACTGAAAGTGCCATCTTGTCCCTTAAGCAGACTGTCCACTACTACACATCTAGGAAGACCCCGGTATTTGCTACTTTTTTAGACTTGTCTAGGGCTTTTGACGTAGTAAATTATGATAAGTTATGGCAAAAGCTGTCTTGTGAGACTGACGTACCTCAGGAGATTGTAGCAATATTTAAGTTTTGGTATGGTAGTCAGACAAATACTGTTAAGTGGGCTGGATGTCATTCTGATGAGTTTGGGCAACAATGTGGTGTGAGACAGGGTGGTTTAAGTTCCCCTCGATTGTTTAACCTTTATATTAACCAGCTGATAGGTCGACTCAACGGCGCCAACGTCGGCTGTTACATAGACGGCGTTTGTACGAATAATATCAGTTACGCTGATGATATGGTTCTGTTGAGTCCATCTATCGGTGGGTTAAGGAAGCTCCTGTCAATATGTGAGTGTTACGCAGTGGATCATGGACTTAAGTACAACACCAGTAAAAGTGAGTGGATTCTGTTTAAGTCAGGTACGCTTAACTATACTAATCTTCCCGAAATAACACTTTGCGGGAAGCATCTGAAGCGGGTTCAGAGTTTTAAGTACTTGGGCCACTGGGTCACAGAAGACTCTGATGATAATTTGGACATCGAGAGGGAGCGTAGGTCGCTGGCTGTTCGCTGCAATATGTTGGCCCGCAGATTTGCACGGTGTACCAGGCCAGTCAAAGTAACGCTTTTTAAAGCATACTGCCAATCTTTTTATACGTGCAGTCTGTGGGTTACCAACACGCGGCGGACATTCAGCGATCTAAGAGTCCAATACAATAATGCCTTGAGGGTGCTGTTGGGGCTGCCGTGGCGATGCAGCGCCTCCAACATGTTTGCAGAAGCTCATGTTGACGGCTTCCATGCGATAGTGAGGAAACGGTGCGCCTCCGCGCTGTCTCGGTTGCGTGGCAGCAGTAACAGCATCCTTAAGGTATTTGTTGACAGATGGGACATGCCTCTGATCCAAAGATGGGTTCATGCTCACACTGTGACAAACACGATGCTTTAATATTTATGTAATATTTAAATTTAATTTGATTGAATTTAATTTGATTCTTATTATACATGCTATTGATTTGTATTAATTAATGTAATTTACTAACACTAGTCTTAAGATATTGTTACTAACATTTTTATGGGCCTTGCCTGAAATAAATTATTTGAATTGAATTGAATTATTTTCTGTTTTTATTTTCATGCCCCTTACTTTTTACAACTGCCCCTCACTTATGAAACTTCTTGTTTGATAAACAAGTCCAAACTTGGTGAATTATTGATACGTAATATTTCATTAGAACAATTTATTTGTTACATACCGTGCTGAAGTTTTTAATTGCTTTGAATTTATACAAGAGTTTTGACGAACTCTAGTTTCATAATGTTTTAGGAATATTGAAATTGTCGTGTTTATTAATACATAGTTATGGATATATCGCTTTTCCCTCTGATTTAAGCATATAAAGCTCTGACCTGAAAAAGAATGTTTTTTGAGGTCAGTGATTTTTACTGATTTCAGCGTTTCACAGTGTGATTCTTTTTACGAGTCGGTCCTGGACTGTGTAGAACACAATTTGACTTCATTTGATATTTGCCTAGAGCTTAAACTGACTACTACATAATGGGTCGAGCACTCAAATCTCCGAAAACACACATTGACTACTGCATTATTTTTCCTACATAGCATAGTGACATGAACCCAAACTGTGGGAACATTCAGCTTGTATGTCCCCAAGGGTGGCCAACCCGCGGCCCGCCGTCTGTTACCTTGTGGCCCGTGGAGCCAAGCACATTTTTTTAAAGTCGGGCCTATCTGGCGCGCACTATATATAAAATTTGGTAGTGCGGCCGGGGGTAAAATTCTACTTCCGAATTTTGGCCCAAGTGTCGAAAAGGTTGGCCACCCTTGACATAACCAGCGCTGGTAGACTCGGGAACATGTTTATGTAGTAGTCAGTTTAAACTATAGGCAAATATCAAATGTAGTTAAATTGTGTTCAAGACAGTCCAAGACCGACCCCTTTTTACAGCCTTTTGCAAAATAAACAGTTCCAATTTTTTACAGTTTGGTTTTATCCAAAATTAGGAAAATCGATAATTTCAACATATTGCGATGTAAATTAAAAGACATATTAATATCAACTTTAAAAGTTTGTTAATTTTTATGCTCAGTGATGAAATACCTATGGATTTAGCTACAATATAATCATAACCTCAATACCTCTGTTCCAACTGTATTTTAAATAAATGGAATACGTTTAAAGTATAAAGGCTTCAAATTAAGCAGATACAAATTATAATATTAATTAAATATGAATTGAACGTCAATATAATAAACACCTACTGTGTATTTTAAAATTCATAACGGAATTTGTAAGTAAATGTAATTACTCTGTGGATAATTAAAAATGTGAATAAAATTTTCCATTTACATTTAAAAAGCAAAGCTCGTTACGGTTTCCACTGACTCGTAACCAGTCATTATTTCATTACTCGTGTGTAATTGACGCTCGTAATAATGTGACAAAGAAAATTAAGCAGAAAGTAGTCGAACATGGTGTTAATAATAATTTGGGAATACCAAAAATATTGCTATCCTATTAAACTTTACACTAAACAAAAAATATTTTTCTTGACTCACCATTACTCTAACATAAATGCAATTTTATATTAAAAAGTTTAAATCAAGGTGTGACCGTTCCGACGTTCGGTTCGTCCTCGCCAAATTCTGGCAGATTTTAGAATTCACTTCATTATTATAATAATACAAACTTTTACGCGTAGTTCAATTTTTCATCCTTTGCAAAAAAGTATCCTTGTTATATTGTGCAAAATGATCTGAATGGTTTTAACCCTTCGTCACTCGCGTATGCCCAGCACACTCTCGGCCATGATCACAAAAACTTAGTGCCCACTTAACGACCAGTGGGAAACGTGACATATGTCCGTCTGCAGAGCGCTCATTACCCCGCACTAGACGACAGTTCACGTTAACGCCCATCCATCGCCGGTTTAGCGCGTACCCTTAAACTCTGCAAGCTGTTTCACCAGCAATAGAGAACGTGCGAAGACGGTTAACGAGAAGGGTCTGATAAAGGAGTCACGCATTCGTTTTTCTGAGGAAGCAAAAGCCTTTTTGGCTTTAGTTTTTGCTTAGCACAAAATTGGCGCCGGAGTTGATTAAATGAGGCAAAATTGTGTTAGTATTTTGGGTGTTCCAAGCATTTACTGCAAAGCAAAGTCAGTAGGTATCATTATACCTTAATTATTGGGAAATACTGACAGTTGACAGTTCTTTCTTGTGTAACAAATCTTTTGCTTCTTACGCGATATAAGGTATTGTAATTTGCAGTGCTCACTTGCTAGAATTTAGTTATCTTCATTTTCTAAATTTTATTTTGGTATATATCTTGTTATCTTTGGTATTATAGTATAACCATAACATTGCCCTTGTTTTTCAAATAAACTTTGACTTTCATCTCAAACCACAGACAAATCCGAGTTCATAGCTCGAAAATGTAAGAAAACGCGTCAGTTCCACAAATACCACCGCCACCAGCGACGCCATTGCCGCGAAACGACGACGTCGCTCGTAAACGCGGCCGCAGTAAAACGCAGCGTAATTACGTCATATAACGTACGTACGTACGCTGCGTATTAGCACGTTAATGGCTTGTTCGGAACCCTCCCGTAACGACGCGGTCAACGCGTCTAGAATGTAAGCTTTGAGTATCATTTAATAATGAAAACTATTTGCAGTCTAATGGACGTGAAAGTTAAATGGACCATGAGCATTGAAGCGTCATTTATTAGGTTATGAAAGTTCAGAAGTTTACATAATAAATAGTTTTACACAGTATTGCAGATCCGAGTCATAAGCTTATTATGCTGACTATAACGTATTTTTTATTTATTTATTATATATTCACGCGTGCTGATAAGATTGAATTAGTAGCCTAACATTTCCGATTCATCTTTTCTTTTTGAAACATTACAAATTCAATTAGAAAACTCTTCCGAAACGCCTTGAGGGTTAAATACAAAAGTTACCTTTGTATTGGAAAAGAAAAGGGCCAAGGGATTTTTAATTAGAAAATAATTAATTTACTTCCCTCCAGCGTTGTTAGTACTAACTAAAGTAATGAAGAACTACAGCTAATAGCTACACTGGTGAGTTTTTTTAAGTAAATTAAACTGAATAACACAGTGGGAAACGTGAAGACTTCTCGGGTAAGCTAAAGATTAGGAAGTTTAGGTATTAATTAGTTTTGCTGGTGGTTGTGACCTCGTATTTAGTATTTGGATGATGATCTTATTTAAAGATGCGTTTTTCAGGGAAATGTGAATGTGAGGGTGGGTACCCAGTCATTTTGGTACGCGAACCTCCGCGCTCTGCAAACCATATAGTGTGTCCGTCTGCGAACCTCGGTACGCGCTCCGATCAGATTCGAACGAACACAAAAGGGTAGCAAGTAGAAGTTCACTGCAATAGCGTCCACATTGAGCTCCAACAACCCTGCGACATAGGTTCGCGGAACACGAGTTTCGCGAACTAAGTGGGTACCCACCCTGATGGGAGTGGGTTAATATATTTTGTATTGGTATCTAATGATTTTTTACAAATTCAGATTAACGTTGATTTAGAGATTTTAATAACTAATTCGATAGATGGTCCTAATTTTGTTTTTTTTTTTAATGTACCACTTTATAAAAAGGCTGAACCATCTATGTTGAGAAAATATATGTACAGTAAACAACCATACAGAAAAATAAACATGACAAATCTAAAACCTTTCTCCCTTATGTTGTCGTCAGTTGAAAACAATAATATTGCTGTGACACGCAATTCGTAAGGATTCTTGAATAGTAACACGTGAAGTATACGAGACGTGACAACTGAAACGTGCGTGTTGACAAGACTCGGCGACGAGCACGCGTGTGCTCTCTGATGCCAATTATCTACACGCGTGACAACCCTTATATGATCGCAATCAGTACTTGAGCATGCTTGAAACTAAAATTGTAAAGTTTTGGGAGAATGTTTTCCTGCTTAAGTTACTCGCGAGGTTACTAAGCATCTAAAATCTGCCAGCCCATTCTTTAAATATTGTATTAGACTCATTGGCTAAATGTCATTTATACCGTTAATTAAATAGCTCTGTTTCAATGACTAGGCCGTTAATTGAGCGGCTGATTAAACCAGTTGGCTGCGACATACACATCCATAATCATACTCGAAAAATTCAACATGACATGCTTCTCATTCTTCCCCATTGGTACAGTTAGCAATGAAAGTCGCTTAGCACTTTAGTACTTTGTCATAGCAACTAGGTCTGCTGACATTGGAAGAGCGTTGCGTTGTATTTGACATGGGTTTGTTGTTTGATGTGGTTCGTGGTCGACTTGACTGTCCTGAGCTAGCTGAAAGAGTGTCTTTGTGCGTGCCGGGGCGCCGTGCCCGACACGCCTCACTATTTGCCGTCCCATCTCATGAGACTAGATATGGTCACAATGCAGTGTTGACTAGAATGTTCGACACATACAATAAGAGTTTCTCTAGTTTAGACCCTTTTATTGAAAGTAAGAGGTCTTTTTTACATAAAGTGAAAAAACAACGGAATGTGGTGTCAGTGACTGTTGTGATAGCGATACTTAATTTTGTTTTATATTATTATATTTTTAATTACACATCATTTATATAATATAATTTATTTCTTTATTTTAAATATATGTATAATATGGATATTTTACCACATAGATCACATCATATTCAATATTTATTTATTATTATTTTTTTACTTTTATTTTGTTTTAGTTTTATCTATTCTAAGATCGCATAGTATGGTGATGAGTACCTACTTAGTTTTATGTCACACGCAAATACCTCCTATCTACAATATTGTCTTTTTTTAGATCTTGAGCTGTGGCTTTTTGTTAAGTAAAATTTTTGTTGTATCTTTTTTTACCATTATTTGTGAAGTTGTGGATAACATTTTTGGCCTAATCAGCACTGGTCTTTGTACTTATTTATATACTTTATTGTATACTAGTAATTATGTTCTTGGCTGTTGTTGTCCCTGAATCAATTAAAAAAAACTTTTATGTCCACTGTCTTACAGTTTGAAACATTTCTCAAAAAAGTTGCTATGACAAAGTTCTAAAGTGCTAAGCGACTTTCGTTGCTGACCGTACCTAACTTGTCCAATTTACATACCACAACAACCAATTTGCCTTTTGGTCAAGCTCCTCTAACGTATTCCGAAAGTATCCAAAAATTCATCATTGGAAACTGTTTTGGCCAATGATCTATTCAGTATAGTCATACTTCTAACTGTATTATAAGAGCTGTATGTTTCTTTAATGAGCAAAAAAAAGGTGGGAACAAAATATCTGTAGTGAACAAAGCTTCCTAATTTACTTTACTTCCGAGGTGATAATTAAAATGCCTCTGTAATGTAAACAACACAAGCCTGAGTAAACCCAGCGTCGGGCTCCATGACAAATAAAAGTGTTATGTCTTCCACTTCGCTCTGTGATGCTAACAAAGCTTAGTGAATTTATCAAGGGCACAGTGGCAACAAAAATACAGTAATATTTCAACACTGCATTTTTATGTCCAACTTTTTTATTGGAAACTGTTTTGGAAATGCTATGTTTGAAGTAAACTATCTTCCTGGGTGGTTCTAGTCTACTGAATTTCAAATAAAACATCTAGGTATAATACAATTTTGTGTTCTAGGAACTTTTTTCTGTTTTATCACGACGCAATCGCATTTCATATTCAGGCAAGCGACGGCCGTAATATTTGCATTAAGTGATTATGTATCAATATAGAAATGTTTAGCCTGAAATAGAAGTCGATAGGATTTAACTGAATTTTCTGCAATTTTATATGTATCAAATATGACACTCAATTTCGGAATATAATATGTAGACAATTTAAAATTTTCAGTTGTTTATTAACCTTACAAACCGACCTTTTAAAATTAAAGATAAAAAATGATCTTCTTTATTTGTTATACAAGAGAGCAAAGTCATTTTTTGCTGCGAGTGCTGACTTTTAAATCACGAACTAGCGAAGTAGTCTAAAATTGAATCACGAGCGTAGCGAGTGATTCTAATATAGACTACTGAGCACAGTGAGTGATTTAAAAGCACGAGACATCAAAAAATTTGCTCTCGTGTTAAACATACAACTTTTCACCTCTACCAGCGAGAAAAGGTGTTAGAAATTAAAAAAGCACTTTGCCTCACGCTCGCAGCAAAAGTTGATTTTGCTGCGAGTTTTTGGTAAAAAGCACTTTGCCTCACGCTCGCAGCAAAAGTCGATTTTGCTGCGAGTTTTTACGCGCCAAAAGCACCCTTTTCATGCTGGAGTGGTGAAAATACATTTTTCTCATCTTTTCACAAACTATTTCCCTTAGAGGTTAACGTACGCTTCTTTAGATGACGTCATGAATTTTAATCATGATGGCAGTAATGAGTTACTGCTTTACCGCGCATTATGGTGCACCACGGGACGTATTAACGAGTAGGGGTGACATCCTTCAGGAATATGAAGCTTAACCCTTAACAGATTCCAAACGCTTTTAAAATGAAACCTTATGTCGTTTGAATAAGGTAGAAATCAGGGTGCAGAAAGTGTAAAGGAAAAGCCAAGTGCCAATTAACTTGACTTTCGTATGGAAAGTTTAGTACAGGTTTAAATGTAATTTAATTTAGATGCAGTTCTTTTTACATGGCTCTACAATCAGTTCAAAGGAAATTACTTACATCCATTACTTGTTACCATTCCTGCCTAAGGAAAAAAAATCAACGCTTTTATCTCTTCGTAAATACCAAAGATTTAAATCGAAAGATGCGCCCTTGCCATACTATAGCGGCCGAAAATGTGGCATCGTTGGGAAGAGTGAGCTCACTCTTCCCGTGTCAGTCGCTTGTAGAAAGCAGTGAGCGGTGCACGTTATGTAAACATCTTTGATTTAGCTAATTAGGTTCGTTAACCTACAAAAATGCCTTCAGAAAGTGTTCTAATAACTCAAGAAACACAAACAAATCACATTTCATGCGTAATTACATGATTATTTATTATTTCTTTTATTATTTTCACTGTTTCTAGTTAAATAAACAAATTAAAATGGAAATCTTTGGTAAATACCCTATTACTGTATAGCGCTCACAGTTGACTGATCATTATTCGTAACTTTATGGCCTATTTTTTTACACGTTTTTATTAGGTTGTTTTCTTCGTTGTGTGTCCACAAATTTACTCTGGGAGTGAAAAAAATTTAGTATAATGTCGATAGTATCTTTACGTAATATTGATAATGTCGGTTCTGTCGATAACACAAAAATGATACCGTTGATGGATACAAACTATCGTAACTATCGTAAATATTGAAATAATAACATCATCATTTGAGTTATATCGAAAACTTCAATAAGTTCTCGATAGAAAAAAACGTAAATTCAATGCTGTGCCAACTACAAAAATATTATTGAAACTACAAAAATATATAGTTTTGTGATTGATAGTTTTCCGAAATGAAAAATAGTTTATTAGTAATCAATTAAAAGTGATAATGTTTTCAATAATTTCGATTATTTCGACTATGAAAATTTATTTCATCGTTATAGTTACGCCGCCTTTAGTCATTAGTTGGTACATTTTCATGGAGGATTTTGAGGAGAAAGCACTAGCCACAGCACCAGTGACTCCCCGGTTCTACAAACGGTACGTAGATGACACTTTCACAATACTACCTAGAGACAGTGTCCCTGCATTTCTTAACCATCTTAACTCCATAAACTCCAACATACAATTTACTATGGAGTTAGAGGCAGACAATAAACTAGCTTTCCTAGACATTCTCATTATCAGGAATCCGAACCAAACCTTGAGCCACACAATGTATCGTAAAGCAACCCATACAGACAGATACCTTAATGGTGACTCTCACCATCATCCTATAAAGTTAGCTACCGTAGGGAAATCTTTGTTTCAGAGAGCCCGCGGAATCTGTGACAAACAACACCTGACTGCTGAGCTTCAGCACGTCCAACAAGTACTGCGTAACAACAAGTTGCAAGTACCACACCTCAATCACAGAAAACGCGCCAAACCAGCCACAGTAGAGCGTCAACCTGCCATCCTACCATACTTGAAGGGTGTCACTGACAAGATTGGAAACATTCTGAAGCGAGCGTCAATCAAAACTTACTTCAAGCCGCCGAAGAAGATCAACTAATTCTTACGACCTGTCAAGTGTAATATCCCCCTTCAAGCTGCAGGCGTCTACAAACTAGATTGTGACTGTGGACTCTCCTACATCGGGCAAACAAAGAGAAGCATAGGGACCCGCGTCAAAGAGCATGTAGCTGACATGAAACATAGGCGCGATAACAAGTCTGCAGTGAGTGAACACGCCTTTGAGGGGCCCAACCATTATATTAGATTTGACAAACCCCAAATCCTTGCTAGGGAACGTAGATTTATCCCTAGAATGCTCCGCGAGGCTATCGAAATAAATAAATATCCTAATTTCAATAGAGATGATGGTTGGAAAATTCCACCAGCTTGGGACCCCATCATTCACAAGCTAAAGCCCCTCACACACACTGTAAGATCTAATGATACGGTTAGTTCCTTTTGCAAATAAATAAATTAATACAAAAGACGGAGGTCGGCTCCCTCTCCAAGTTTTCTTTCGCCATTTCTTTCTTGGAGGGGCCTCCCAATTTTATGAAATGGTGGTAGTTTCAGTAGATTTCTCTCTCTTTTTAGCATTAAATAATTCATAAAATTAAATTATAAATCAACATAAAATAATTAAAAATTTTGTTAAATTTTAATTTCTAAACGTATAAAAAAATTCATCGCTTGAGGGTAGGCTCACGGGTAGCTTCAGTCCCCCGTGACCACGGCAGCTGCAAAGGTGCCGAAACGTCGGGAAAAACCAAAAATCAAACCAAATACCAACTAAATACCAAAGCACATTCAATAAAACCGCGCTAGTATCCGTTAAAAAGTGTTTTATTTTATTTCATTAGTTGGTATTGATATCTACTCTGTCGGTCGCCATACGCCTAACTATTTAACAAATTTATTATTAAAGGTATGATTAATTTCTTTACTTTTAGTAAGCTAACAAACTATTAATCAATAAACTATGGCAGAGCGCCTATTTCCGCATGAATGAGAAACAAACATCATGGGTCACGTTCAGCGAACTTAACTCTATGGAAGTGTAATTGCAAACAAATATTGCTTAAAAAATGGCACCACGGGGCCGAAAAAGTACAATCCGCTCAGCTTTAGTCGGGCCAGACACGCACCCGGTAACTGACGTTAACGTTCTTTACCATAATTGCAGTTTGTATTGTAGAGAAAAGAGAGTAAGAGAAAGTTTATTAGAAATGACGTCCTGTGTAGTCAAATGGTGTAAAAGACGCAAAGAAGGCAGTAAAAACATGCAGAACTAACGTATCATATTTTTCGTTTAAGTATAGAAAATATCTATGAGTATAGTCGCTAATAAGCAACCAGTGCTCAGATACTTTGTGCTGCATAATTAAATGCCAGCCTTTTTAGCTCCATCCACTTAGTTGTACTTTTAGTGTGGTACCATTTTTTGAGCGCAAAGCTTGTTCCATAGATTTAGAACAATTTGGCTTTACTAAAGGTCGTTCCACAACTGATGCTGGGGTTGCGCTTTTGAAGCATGTCTTTGAGGCTTGGGAGGGGTCTCAGAATGCCCTTGGCATTTTCTGCGACCTGTCCAAGGCTTTTGATTGCGTGGACCACTGGACGCTGCTGTTGAAGCTAAATCATTACGGTGTAAAAAATAATGCCCAAAAATTAATACTATCGTATCTCAGTTCAAGGACTCAAACAGTTAATATCAATGGAGTAAGTTCATCAGGTTCTCATGTAAAAATGGGCGTTCCGCAAGGCTCCATTTTGGGCCCTTTTTTATTTTTAATATATATAAATGATCTACCCTTTTTTGCAGAGAGGTTCTGTGATATTGTTTTGTTCGCAGATGATACTTCTTTAATATTCAAAGTTGACAGGAATAAAACTGATTTTGACGATGTGAACAAGGCACTCTCGCAGGTTCTTACTTGGTTTAATGTAAATAATCTCCAGCTTAATGCTAAGAAAACCAAATGTGTTAAATTCACTTTACCTAATGTACAGGCGTATCCCACTGAAATTGTAATCAATAATGAGAAATTAGATTTGCTCGATTCAACAGTTTTCTTGGGTGTTACTCTTGACAGTAAACTTCAATGGAATATGCATATCGCAGCTCTGGCTGGCAAGCTCAGCTCTGCTGCCTATGCTATTAGAAAAGTTAGACAGTTAACAGATGTAGAAACTGCTAGATTAGTGTATTTCAGCTATTTTCATAGCATCATGTCATACTGTATTCTTTTGTGGGGGATAGCAGCCGATATAAATACTATTTTTGTTTTACAAAAACGAGCAATAAGAGCTATTTATCAACTAAGTTCTAGAACATCTCTTAGGGATAGATTCAAAGAAATTGGTATATTGACAGCAGCATCACAATTTATATTAAACTGCATACTTTTTGTGCGTCGTAATATTAACTTATATACAAAAAATAGTGATTGGCACAATCGGAACACCAGAAATAAAGACAAACTTGTAATGCCTCAGTATAGATTAGAAAAAATCCGTGGTTCTTTCATAGGTCTTGGTATAAAGTTTTATAATAACATTCCAAGTAATATTTTGGATTTACCATTTGAAAACTTTAAGACTCATGTAAAGAATTGTCTTCTTAAAAAAGGATACTATACCGTTAAAGATTACTTAAATGATAAAACAGCTTGGTCGTAGATTTTTCTATTCTATGTGAAAATTGGGAGAATTGTCCTACCTACTTAAAATGTATTGTAAGCTTTTTGACTCGACGCCTTAATGCGGGTAGCTTTAGTATGTCATGCTCACTTTAAACATTTCTGCGGTGGTGTCGTGTGAGGCGGGTCGTTACGTTCCCTCAAATATGGTTGAGCGAAACGATGGCTGGTTCATGCGTCATGCTCGTGAACGGGTGCTGCCAGTGGGAATGGGTCTGCTTCTGTCTGCTTGTACTAAGGGGGTCGCATATTTTTTTTTTCCTGTTTAATATTATCAATCAGTATGGCACTTCTTACTCAAAACATAGAATTAATAACTAATCCTTGTTTTGATTTCTCACTTTTTTATTGCTAATGACCAAAATGATTATTTGGCTTTCGTTATCACGATGTTTTCGTATTTTTTTGTCTATAGTTTTGTAAGTAAAGGCCTATGAAAAGCTTTTGGATATTAGTTTTCAATTCGGTGCCTTGGGATGGGTAGCCTAAGTATGTCATGCTCTCTTTAATCATTTCTGCGGTGGTGTCGTGTGGGGCGGGTCGTTACGTTCCCTCAAATATGGTTGAGCGAAGCGATGGCTGGTCCATGCGTCATGCTCGTGAACGTGTGCTGCCAGTGGGAATGGGTCTGCTTCTGAGTACCTATCTTAACGCATATTGAATTGTAAGAATTGCGTTTTATTTTTATGTCTTGTATCAAGTGTTTTTTTGTTAGAGTAGCAGACAGAGTGATTTCTAAACTAGTTGAAAGTTATTTACTCTCACGATTATCTAACTGAATATAGTAGATATTTAATTTTAACCTAACTACCCATTGTGTGTAACCTTTTGATAACTATTGTGATGGAAAATGACCTCACTTTAAATGTGGAGCTCATTTTTCAATCTTGACGACTCTGTATGAAATATACAGGGAGAAAAAAGCAGCCCTTGACGAGTTTCTTGCCGGTTCTTCTCGTTACAAGGTCTCCCGCTTAGGGTTTGCGAACCGATGGCGTAGCTTCTATGACATTCACAAGTGCTTGTAACAGCCTAGACTGAATAAATTAATTTGAATTTTGAATTTTTTTTTTGAATTTAGTTCGCTGGTCACGTCCAATATTAAACCGCCGCCTACATCCCAAAGTTCATCAAAGTAAATTCGCTGTTAATAGATAGCGCCCCTAAACAAACATGGCGTTAATCGCCTCCATTTTAATTTGGTAAGAATAAAGTTATCGCCGTATTAAAGCCGCCCGCCCTTGAATTACGCGCCCTGTTTACATGTTATTTGAACACTTGGAGAATTATTTTCCTCGCGTAATGTGCTTTTAATATAGCCAAGTCATTTACATAATTTTGTGTAGCCAAAATTGTATTCGAACAGGAACTTCGAAGTTGTTTGAGAATTTATTTACAAAACTCTAAAAACAGGTGGTAGGTATGTAGGGTTATAATTCTAGGGTTACCATAAAGTGTCCGAGCTTGAAAAAAAATATGAATTGAATCATGCATAATTTTGACACTTCTTTCTTCTTATCGTATGAGGATTAGTGGCCACCTCTGGTGTTAGAGTTTATCAAGCCGCCTGTAAGGCCTCTGACTTGGCTTAACAACTGTTATCAGATGACAAAAGCCGGGACCGATGGTTAAACGTGCCCCCCGAAGCACGGAAGCGCTTAGTTGTAATGCCACTAAACGGTCACCCATTCGACACATGGCTGGACTGAGCGTTGCTTAACAAACGTGATCGAGTAGGTACGTTCAGTATGTCAAGATCCACCATAAGCGCTTCATTTTGATACTGACTTACGAGAAATCTTTTCTTTTTAAACAAATTAATCTTTGGACATGTTTAAGTGTTCGACCTAGGTATTTAGAGCGGCGGTAATCTTAAATAAAACCGGTCAAGAGCGAGTCGGACTCGCGCACCGAGGGTTCCGTACAATCATAAATATATTTGGATATGTTACTTTAGTACAGTCTTTAAAAAAAGTAGGATAAACGGCAGACAGGTGGAAGGGCGAACAGGCGGACAGTTAATTTACAAATCTTAACCACAGTTGCTTATGGTGACTGAAAAACGTTTCAGCCACTCCACATTGCAAACTGTTTATATTACTAAGTAGGAACTTATTCTTCGTTTATTCGTACGGCAAATAGTAGGTAATTTATATAAGAACCAGTCACCAATTATTACTGTAGTATTAGGTTGCGCCATCTCTTGACCGATAGTGGAACTATTTTAATTCGCAAGTCAGCATTCTTAGGTCACCGCCATCTGTTGACGGGTAGTGAAACTAAAGAATTCTTGTTTGTTTTTTGAATTTCTAAAAAAGTGTGTTATATTGAGACCTCGTTTTATTTTTCCTGTAATCTTTACGTAAACTACTATCACATAGAATTATTTCAGATTTTTCTCTTTGCAAACTTCGGAGATAAGGGGGGGGGAACGGTATTTTTTTTTACATTTTTCATCATAAGTCGAAAACTATGCGGCCTAAGAAAAAAGAAAAAAATGTTTTAAAATGTGCAAACAGCGCTCTTTCATATGATACCCCACACGCCCTAGTCACCTCACTTCAAATTTTTAAGACCCCTTTTCAGTCCCTGTTGTAAAAAAAATATTATTTTTTTTATTTCTTTCTTATTTGCAAAATAGTTGGGCAAATGTCATCTTAAACTATTCCAAATTTCAAGTTGATACCATTAGTAGTTCTCGAGATATCCAGCTGTGACAGACAGACAGACAGACAGACAGACAGACTGAGTCACACCATAAGGGTTCCTTTTTTACCATTTTGGTACGGAACCCTAAAAAGACGCTTAGAAAACACTTTTCGTACAAGTCATCTCGGAAATATGAAAATTTGGTATCGTTGCATTCAGTACGATGCCCTCATCACAAATATATAAGATGAAAAGTGCAAAAGTGGTGGGGGTAGAAACTGTGACGTCATAAAGTTTTCAGTACAAAGAAATTTTTTTTTCATACCATGTGGTATATCAAATGAAAGGGCTTTGTGAGTAGATTGCGAATATATAACACACTATAACATTTTCACTACTTGGTCTAACAAATTATTAGCAAACGTCGGAAAATTTCGCAATTCAGAGTCGCCATTGAACAGGTCTAGATTAAAAACGACTGAATTGATTTTTACAAAATACATAACAAATAACTCTGCACATACTCTTTTCGAATGTCTAAAGGTAATTGACCAAAGATATTTAAAAATAAGAAAAGTACATCAGTTTTAAAAACAGCATAATTTTCTGCTTTTTCTAAATTCTCAGATTCCTTTAATAATTAAAAAAAAAAAAATAAATAAACTTTCGTATGTTTATCCTTACTTTTTCTATTTAGTAAACAATATTTGACAGTTTCCATGCTTCTTTTAAATTTAAATCACTATAAAAAATGTGTTAACAATTTCTTTACTATTTAATGCGTGGAAAACCATTTGTTGAATTTTATACATGATTATTTCAAAAAAGAATTGAGTATAGTTTGTTTACCAAATAGGACAAGAAAGGATAACTAAAAGTAATGACAAATACACATGGAAAACACACACAGTTGCTCTGAGACCTAAATAACGTGACGAAACTCAATAGGCAAAAGTTATTTGTAAAAAATCAAAACAATACACAAAAATCACAGTCTTTCTAATGGGTGTAAAAGGGGCTTAACGGGTGTAAATAATCATTCATAAAATACAACAAATGTTTTACCACGCATAGAATACCAAAAATATTGTAAATTGTTAATAATATTTGATTTAATAAGACAACATATTTTAAAATAGTGATTAAGTTTAAAAGAAATATCTAAGGTGTCAAAATTTGGTTATTTAAACCTTCGTCTGTTTATCCTAACTTGTCCTAGTAAGGATAAACATACGAAAGTTTATTTTTTTATTAATTATTAACGGAATCTGAGAATTAAGAAAAAGCAGAAAATTATACTGTTATTAAAACTGATGTACTTTTCTTATTTTTAAATATCTTTGGTCAATTACCTTCAGACATTCGAAAAGAGTATGTGCAGAGTTATTTCTTATGTATTTTGTAAAAATCAATTCAGTCGTTTTCAATCTGGACCTGTTCAATGGCGACTCTGAATTGCGAAATTTTCCGACGTTTGCTAATAATTTGTTAGACCAAGTAGTGAGACTGTTATAGTGTTTTACATCATACTTACTCGGTAACTAGGATTTACTTATATAGTATGAGGCTGTGTAAGTTGGCATGTGCAACACAGTGCATTGTTTAGATAGAACGTTCCATTTTCAAATCACTTTACAATTCAAGGATGTTGAATGCTTTAACTGTAAAGTTACTTTACAATTCAAGCATTTAAAACTCCTTAGTGAACCAATCCCTTTTCTTTTATTATAAACTGACGAAACTTTTGCCTGAAAAAAAAAACAATAAAAACGGCGGCATTTAATTTCAGTTCAAGCTAGGTATGCAAAATTCTGCAATGCAAAAACAGCTGATTTTTTTCGTGATTTTGAGGTTGGTCCCATAATGAAAGTTGTTCAGTTTAATGGTCTGATCAACCCCATGAGTTTTCAATGAAAAACCCTTTAACGTTTTATTTTTATTTTTATTAAATTTACCTCGCATGAATGATGTAAAATAGTATGCTTACCTCGGTTATAAGTAGCTATTACACCCTCGAACTATATTCGCCCTCGCTCGCTACGCTCGCTCGGGCGTCTAAATATCTCGGGTGCACTCGATCCATTAGCGCCCTTTGCGAGCTGCGCTCGCACGGGCGCCAAATTGGATCTTGTTCTGTAATAGCTCACTTACATCCCTTGTGTAACAAACTACTATTATATATTCGCAATCTACTCACAAAGCCCTTTCATTTGATATACCACATGGAATGAAAAAAAAAATATTTGTACTGAAACCTTTATGACGTCACAGTTTCTACCCCCACCATTTTCGCGCTTGTCATCTTATATATTTGTGATCAGGGCATCGTACTGAATGCATCGATACCACATTTTTGTATTTCCGTGATGACTTGTGCGAAAACTAACCTCAAACCTTGTTTTACCGCCCTACTAATTGTCCGGTTTGAATTTCGTAATGGAAATCCTTATGGACTGACAGTATGTGTCCATCAGCCATTTTAATGTCCCCACTGCTGGGGCACAGGCCTTCCTTATAGGTGGATAAGGAGGACGAGCCATAACATAACCCACCACGCGGGCCCAATGCGGATTGGTGGGTGTTAACGACTGCAAATGCAGCCGGGACCAACGGCTTCACGTGCCTTCCGAAGCACGGAGGAGCTCGAGATAATAAATTTTTGGTCACCCATCCCATGACCAACCCTTGCGAACGTTGTTTAACCTGCGCAATCGCTGGGCCAGGCGCTAGCTCACTGCGCCACCGAGCTCTTCAGACAGACTGACAGTAGTAAATCCAAATTCATTTACTTGTAAAATAAATAGTAAATACTTAACTAAAACTGCGTACAAAATAAATTACGTAAAAAATAAATATCTACAAATTGCATGTTCAAGACAAACATTTGGCAGGTCTAACCGTACCTTCCGGGATTACTGAATGCTGGACTATTTTTAGACAAGTTACTAACAAAGCAGAATAGCTAACATTACCTTTACTAAGCAGAATGGCTCAGATCCCAGAACTGCTGATCTTTCAGGTGACGTAACTGTAATGTAAATTTGGCCCAAGTCGTGCCCGATCGACACGGCTCATCCGATGTCGGGACGATCCTGGAATACAGAAATATCGCCACGTCACGTTTTAGGAATTGCTTTGGAAACTTTGTGTGTGTTTTCGACAGGGGTCTCAACAGGAATACGTTGCATGCAGTTGTCGAAACACGTCTCTACCTACAGACGAACATTTATGTATAGTACTCGTTGTTTATCACTCCACAGAATAATATACTGTAAATTTGGGTGCCGTGACATGACCTAGTATAATACCACCGAATCTCATGTTATTCAAACTCCGTCCTTCCTTTAAAGCAAGTCAAAAGACGTTCGTATCGTTCAAAAAAGCAGTATTAATGACGTCATATATTGTGATTGATATAACTTCTAAACACTAACCACATTTGAGGAAACATTTTGGCTTTTGTCCGTCTCTTTTTTCCGATACACCGAGCTGGATCATTTGTCATAGTCGGAGTGATAGCGGAATTACTACCGACCGATATAATGGAAAGGCGGCCCGGTCGTGTTACAACGGTATAATTAATTATTGCCGTTAATTCATATTTTAGTGGCGAGTAACAATTTGGGAAATTGGGTCTCTTTTCTTGACAATAAGGAGGTTTTTTTTGTCAAGAGGGTTTTGAAATCGTCGTTTTGTTTTTCCTTTGTAAGTGTAAGTCTTTATTTATTAGCTTTGTTGTGTACTAAAAGAAATATCAGTGTTACAAACTGGCCATCAGACCTGTTGTGTATTTTTATAAGATTGTTTTATATTTTTTCTGTAACTCTTTTTCTATTTGACTTCGCCCTTTCTGCTGTTTTTTCTGTATTCTGTTTTTTGTTGTTTATATTTATATCATATTCTTAAGATTAGAATTATGACTTAGAATTAAACGACTAAATCCATTACGAAAACACCAATTTTCGTCATTGAAAAGATGCTCCAGTTAATATTATCAACTTTAATTTATTCATGGATTTTCTCCAAAAGCACAGTAGCTTTACTGCAAATTACAAATATTGTTTGTGATATCCAATTTGTTTGTGCATAATTTTAACACGAGCAAATACGACCAATAATTATTTCATGCTTACACATTGTTAACTAATGAAACCCTAGAGATTTCACAAATAAATCATGTTAATGGCACATCGCATACTCAAAAATAATCTACATAATTACTTTTAACCCTATGTCGTTTACAAAGTTTTTTATATCATAGCAAAAGAAGTTCATGAAAACGAATCATGACACAACAATAACTAAGGAATGCAAATACCTCGCACGAAGTGTTCTAAAAACAACATTTACATAAATGCAAAAGCTTTTCATAACTGCAAGGTAACAATAAACAAGTCCCATAAGTCAAGCTATACCGGCCGTGCGAGCGATGTAAGCGAGCGATGCAAGCGAGCGATGCGAGCAGCCGGAGCGTACCTGACCCGTATAGAACACTTGGTGGTACACTTTATTATAAACTTCTGACTTCCCAAGTGTTGTATTGTCATTCGAGCGGTTAGCGTGTGGTGCATGGGAGTAGCGGAAAATCTAATTTTAGATGACACTCATCATATCATACCATAATGTATTTTTTTTATAAAATGAAGTTCTTATAAACTTGGAATTACGCGTATTGAAAATGTATCTTTAATTGGAAATTTCAAAATTACTTATCTAACTCGACACTACCTCGTCATCATCATTGAAAGGAAAATTATGACAATTTAACCGCTTATCTCTTGTAACTTAAACCGATAGTAGAATGAATGAGCCCGCCACGGTACCAAGTTACAAACTTTTTCCGATAAATTGCATCGCGTCGTTGCACCGAAATAGTTACGACCGCAACCAACGTGGCAAATGCATGTGCCACGTCTCGTGTTGCCGCTGTTGGTATTAAAATAGTTTCGATTTTATTTATTGTAGCACCGTTAAGCAACATTAGTACGTCTATCTCTATGTGCCCTTAGGAGGTCAATGATTCTATCTCACGAAGTCCGTTCGGCTACGAATGTTGTTAGGCAAACATGCACCGTCACTAACGCCCGTTACCAAAAAAAGGTAAATAGCTGCAAATAGCGAAAGTAGTATTTTGTACTAATATGGACTGCGTCTGGACAAAAATTCGGTTATGTTTTGGAGCCACACCCGGTCAAAAATTATTGTGACAAAAAAATAGATATAACGGAAATGGCTGAAAATAATGAACCTTGAAAGTAATAGTATGCACCAACTGTCTCTATGGTCTCTAGTGGTTCGTCCACCCGTGTAAGACACAGGAGTTCCGGATTCGATTCTCAGAGGGGGACAATCTGTACTTGGTTTGGTTGGTAGCAGGGCTTATTTCAAGTCCGCCTGGCTTGCTACCTCCATTTTAAGCAATTGTGACGCCGTAATAACAATTTAAAAATTGTTGTGTTCCGACATTTAGAGGTAAGATAGCCAGTTCCTCAGTGATGAGGATTCCGGGCTTAGTGTAGTACTTCGTACAGTTATAAGTTCAGTTTTGTTTGGTTTTTCAAAATTATAATGAAATCATTGTGTTATTTCTTCAGTAAAAAAACTCTTAAATTACTCAGTGACTGAAAAATATCAGAATCAAAATGGAAAATACAACGATATCAGTGATATATGACGCTGGCGTAATATGGGGTTGGTTGAAATAAACCAGTCAAGTGTGAGCCGTGTACACGAGTTTGATATTAAACATATTTCTGGTACATGTACTTCAGCCCAACATATTCTATTTTTAGAATAATTACCAAGGAGAAACCATTACTTATCATAATTTAAAATCAAACCATTACTTATAATAATTTGAAATCAATCAAGTACTAAATTAGGATTCATACCATTTCAAAGTCAAGAACCTCCTCAATTTTCCTCCCTCCCCCTCGGACCGCGAAAGCGATTAGACGTGTGCACCCGTACAAGTTTTATTTTCCAAAATCAATTAATTATTAAAAATATTGTGCGAAATAAATACGGCGAAGTACCAGGCGTGCATAACACGCGAGAAGTGCAAACACTCACTGCAGCGCAGCGCAGGAGAAAAGGACAGCAACTGAAGACAGCGATAGATCTACAAGCTACACTGCAGTGCAGGCTGCGGCTGAGTCATTCCAACCGTGCGTACACAGTCACACACACAACACAACCTCTATCGTGTTGCCTGCCTCAGTTCACAAGTGGAAGCGATAGCGGCAAAGATTATAAAGGGTTGGTCCAAGTCACTTTAGATATAAGTTTACAAACTAAGTGCCTGGGAACAATTACTAATCTTCCAAAATGCCACAGCTACCACGCTCGCCACCAATAAATAAATCACTTAATAAATCACATAGTGTGTCAGAACCTGATGTTAATAAGATGGCCGCTACTGCCGCCGTTTTGGATGATTCTGTGCTTGAACATATTACGCAACGAGACAGTAAACGCCGCAGAGTTGCTGAGGACGATCTGGAAGCGGAACGTTCTGATTTTCGGGCAATTATTCGGGAAGAACTACGAGAAATAATGAATTCAATTCAAACACAACAAAACTCGCGATTAGATATTATAGAAAAACACATTACTGAAATAAAAAATCAAAACGATGTTATACACAAGAATAACCTTGACATTGAAAAGTCAATCGAATTCGTCACAGCAAAGTTGGATGAACTACAATCTACTATTCATTGTTTAGAGGCTGAACGTAAGCAAATTTCATCGCAGATTGCTAACATTGGAGATAAATGTGATACATTGGAGAGACTTTCACGCAAAACAAGTATTCAGATCAGAAACGTACCAAAGCAGAAGGGAGAAACCAAAGACAAGTTGTTTGACATGATAAAAAAGCTTTCTACCGTCCTAGCAATCGACATTGAGAAAGCTACGCTACTACGTGACGTATATCGTATGCCTTCAAAACCGGATCAAGCAAATTCTGTTATCGTAGCCGAATTCACATCCACACTTTTCAAGGAAAGTTTTTTATCTGCAGCCAAATCTCATAACCTTTCTTCAGTCAAATTCAAAACTGAACAACTAAATTCTTCGCACCTGGGTCTGGAAGGTTCTAAAGTAGAAGTCTACCTGTCTGAACATCTCACCGTCCAAGCGTCAAGATTGTACTACCTCGCACGAGATTTCCGCAAAACAATGGAATACGCATACTGCTGGACTGCAAACGGGCTAGTATATTTGCGGAAGAAGCAAGGCGATCCATACATTTTAGTCAGAAGCGAGGCACAATTACAACACCTGAAAAACATATGACTAATTAAGGGTGTTATTGAACTTAGTCGTTTTAATATTACAGCACAAATTAGTTTAGCTATAATTGTTAACTATACAAACACATATAATCCAAACATTAACACACAAATTACTTACATGAACAATGAACCCAAACATACATTAAACACACACACAAAAATAAGCATGTCACAAAATTTGCGCAGTTCTTCATCATCAATAACTTACATTATTTCAGTTTTTGGACTCAGAGCTTACAATCAAGTACATTTATGCACCAACGAAATCTACGAGCATGACACGAATATCTCACTTCTTAAATACCTTACTTATTTTAATCAATACTATGGATAGTCGTCAATTGAGCGAAGATATCGACAAGTCATGTCCTTCTCGCTGCAAAGTTATCGATGATCCAAATTTCATTAGCTCTGAACTTGATATGATCAAAACAAATAACAAAAATAAACTTAATATAATTTCGGCCAATATTAGAAGTGTAAACAAAAATTTTGATAATTTCTTAATATTTGTCACTAGATTAAAAATAAACGTAGATATAATCGTCCTCTCAGAATGTTGGTGTGATGAGAGTTCGACCCCACCTTTGATAGATGGATACAACATGTACTTTACGAAACGAAGCTTTAATCAAAACGACGGTGTCATTATGTATATCAATAACAGAATTAAAGCCACTGTACAGGAGATGGAATTGGAAGAAGCTAATTGCCTAGCTGCTAAAATAGCAAATATGACTGTAATCGGTATATATCGTCCATCTGCCTTCAAAAACCCAAATATATTCTTGAACTCCCTAGACACACTTTTGACTACAACTAGAACACGAAACATAATACTTACAGGAGACATAAACATAGATACCTTAGATACAAACTGTGCAATTGTAAGTGAGTACTTGGAAATCATAGGATCACATGGTTTACTTAATGCAATCGACAGCCCGACTCACGGACGTACTTGTCTTGACCACTTCATGTGCAAAGTGGTTGCGAACTCCCAATGTGTCGTCCTAAAAACTGACTTGACTGATCATGATCCTATTTTGCTAAGCCTTTCGAGTTCTCTTGTAACAACACCATCCATATCTGAATCCTTTACAAGAACTAAAATAGATTACGAGGCTTTGGGGGAAGCTATCAAATCAAATAACTGGGAACCATTCTTATCCATTGACGATCCCAATAGAGCTGCATTAACATTAACGGAAACGATACAGGAAATCATTTTACGACACACATCAATTGTTACATTAAGCAAAAGAAAACGCCCTCTAAAACCCTGGATAACTGTTAGTATTATTAAATGCTTCAAAACCAGAGACCAACTACACAAAACTTCAAAAATGAACCCACATAACATGGAAATTAAAAATAAATACTTAAAATATCGAAACACATGCAATAAAACCGCTAAAGCACTAAAAAACAACTATTATAAAGAAAAATTTAACGTCAATTATAAAAACAACAAAGCAACTTGGGAAACTGTTAAGGAAATTTGCAACATTAAAAACCAACGCGTAAATGCATTGCCTTTGCTAAAACTGACAGCGTCGCCACAAGGGTCTCTTGACATTGTGAACCAATATTTTACATCAATTGGTGAAAATCTAGCCGCAGACATTTTAACAAAAAACAATGCGAGTGTCTCTCAATTAGTACATAAAACCGCTCCCTCAAAAGATTGTGGCTCAATTTGCCTATTTCCCACAGACTATATAGAAATAGAAAAAATTATCCTTAACCTAAAAAGCAACAGTGCACCAGGAATTGATGCTATCTCAACTAAAATTATTAAAAACTCACATACAGTTTTAGGTACTTTGGTTTCCCACTTGTGCAATTTGAGCTTCTCGACTGGATCTTTTCCAGCCATATTTAAAAAAGCTGTTGTTGTCCCCATCTACAAGAGTGGTGGGCTGGATTCTGTATCGAACTATAGGCCGATATCATTACTTAACACAATAAGTAAAATTATAGAAAAGGCTTTTAACAATAGACTCACAAATTATTTGGAATCAAGAAATATCTTAGCTGATACACAATACGGCTTCCGAAAAGGGAGAAATACTGAGGACGCTGTCTCTAAAATGTCGGAGTTAGTTACGAAATCACTAGATATGGGAGAAAAATGTGTTGGCATATTTCTTGATCTCAAAAAGGCCTTCGATACAGTTTCCATTCCGCTACTCTTGTCTAAGCTCGAGAACATGGGTATACGCGGTCCTGCGTTGGAATGGCTAGCTGACTATCTGACAGACAGGAGCCAAATAGTTAGAGTGGAAAATGTCTGTAGCACTAGTTCACCAATCACATATGGTATTCCACAAGGAAGCACTCTTGGCCCTACACTCTTCCTGGCCTACGTCAATGATCTCTGCAGCATAAAACTCGATAATGGAAGTGTATTGGCTTTTGCCGACGACACTGCACTAATTTTTAAGAATAAAACATGGGCATTAGTTGAGAAATCTGCAGAAAATGGACTCAGGAAAGTCATAAAATGGCTAGACGACAATCTTCTTACCATCAACGTCCAAAAAACAAAATATATCTGCTTCAGGATCTCTGCTGCTACGAATCCGCCAGAAGACTTTACTATTAAAGCTCATTCCTCTCTTTGTGGCTCAGTAGGTGACTGTGATTGCGACACCTTAGAGCAAACTGACAACCACAAATATCTGGGAATAGTAGTTGACAAGAACCTAAACTGGCATCCGCAAATATTGGCGTTGAGTAAACGGATTAAAAAACTCCTACCTATTTTTAGGAACCTTAGAGATGCCGCAGAGCCTAAACTTGTCGTCAAAATTTATCTTGCCTTATGTCAGTCACTTTTGACTTACTGTGTCACTGTTTGGGGCGGAGCCGCTAATTCCTATCTTCTGCAATTGGAAAGAGCGCAAAGAGCCGTGATTAAAGTAATGTGCTTTAAGCCCAGAAGATACCCGACTAAAAAGCTGTACGAGGAAGCGGAGCTGCTCACCGTTCGGCAGTTGTATATATATAACTCGGTTCTCCGCTACCACAAAAACATAGATCCTACCCAACTGCCTCAAGGTAAACGGCGAGTTCGAACTCCTGTTCCAGACTTTAATAAAATGTTTACTAGACGTCAAATATATTATATGAGCCCTTATTTATACAGATATTTTAATGATCTACACAAAATCACTAAATTAAATAGAAATCGTCTTAAATTAATTCTTAAAACTAGTTTAATTGTACTAGATTATGATGAAACGGAAAATATTCTTAAAATAATACAATAAACATGCTTATAGATACGCAAAAACAAACTCATAGTCATGTTTACATACACACACACACACACACACACAAACACACACACACACACACACACACACACACACACACACACACACACACACACACACACACACACACACACACACACACACACACACACACACACACACACCCACACTACACAAACTATCTTACTGTTCCCCTTTTTAAAATGTTAATGTATAATATATATTTTTGTGTCCTTGAAACAACCTATATTTTCTAGACCATTTGTGGGGTGGAGGGTTGACTACCTGAGACACAGGATCCGTCCTAGTTTAGGTGGCAGCCCGCCATAGTCATTTTTTTTTTTCTTCAATAGATAAATAAGTATTAGATAACTTTTTCACATTGTAACAAAAAAACTGATGCATTACATACTACTTACATTTTGTAAATTTTAAGATTATGGTGAGAAATAAAGGTTATTATTATTATTATTATTATTATTTAATGGAGCTTTTATACACTTGTGAAGTTGTGGATAAAGTGTATAAAAGCTCAATAACACACGCAGGGGCAATATCATACTTCATCAAAACTCATTATGCCCCTTGCTGTAGTGTTCTTACTATCTCGCGGTTTGTATGAAAACCCTATTATACCTAGGTATTTCGCTTTCCCGCGGAACCCTCAAAAGAATGCGATTACCCGTCACGGCCTGTGGCACACCGGGCGTATAATTAATAAATCTCGACAAACTCCGGCCCGCTTCCGCTCCCGTCCCGTTTCCGCTGTCGGCCCGATTCCGTTTGTTGAGATTTAGCATTTTACCCGCTGAGCTTTAATCGTATTGAAAACATAATTGAAATGGAACACTCTTTTTTCCATTTCACAGTTTTACGTTTAAACATTTGTTGGTTCATGTCATACATTCACATTACAACATCAAATTGGCCCCTCTTTGATTCGGCTATGAAAACTTTATGTAGGTGTACCAATTTTGATGCACTGTTATGTGGTGGAAGCCGTGCCCGAAATCTGCTCAAAGTTACATTTAAATTAGAATTAATGCAATGTGCTTACTTTTTAGATAACAGTCAACCAATTCACAGACAACTTTTATCCGCAAAATCCTTACTGGAAGAATGACCATCTGTCTTCCATAACTCGTCCTGTGGCGTCATGACCCAGAAAAAGTTACGATGTCGAAAAATGTTGTTACTTAAGTACAAAGACTTCTATGTTGTATGCTCAAGTATAGTAAAACTTGTAGTTCTTTGTTTACATAGATTTTCTGTAAGGATACATTTTTAGGGTTCCGTAGCCTAAATGGCAAAAAACGGAACCCTTATAGATTCGTCATGTATGTCTGTCTGTCTGTCTGTCCGTATGTCACAGCCACTTTATTCCGAAAGTATTAAGACTACACAGTTGAAACTTAGTAGGTAGATGTATTCTGTTAACCGCTTAACGAATTTAATACAAAAATAAGAAAAATAAAAGATTAAAGGGGGGCTCCCCATACATGGAACTAAAACTGAAAAAATTTTTTTTCTTCAAACCAACACGTGTTGGGTGTCTATAGATAGGTCTTTAAAAATGACATTGAAATTTCTAAGACAACTTTTTCTCAAAGTCAACCGTTTGAAAGATATACAAAGTGGTAAAATGTGTGTCCCCCCCCCCCCCCTTTAACTTTTCAAATAAGACAGTGAAAAATCTAAAAAAAATATATGCTGTAGATCTTAATAAACACTTTCAACCAAAATTAGTTTGAACGAGATATAGTAATTAGTTTTTGAGATATAGCACATTTTCCAAAACCGCAAATATAACTTTGTCAGTCATACCAACACTGTGAAAATCAAAGTTATTTTTGCAGACGAAAAATGATAGGTAGTATTAAATATGGTATGGTATAAGGTAACTACGGAACCCTACGGCGCGTGGCCCGACACGCACTTGGCCGGTTTTTTTAGTTTCTTTCGGGCAAATTATGTTTTCCAAAGATCTTGATACGTGCTGTTTCTGATACAAAAGAACAGTAATTATTTAATTATAAAAACTTAAGTACTTAAATACGAATGTCAGATTAGACAGCTCTCAGAAATCTAAAAGTCAACTAATAATACAAAATGTCTGTTAGCCTGAATAGTGTTTTCTTAATCATTACCGTTCTTTTGCTTCACTATAGTCGAGCAAAAAAACAAATTTTCATAAAACCAAAACTTGTTTGACGAAAATCCGTGTTCCATTTCAATAGTTTATTTCTGAACAAAAATCTTGGTCCACCCCCATTGTTGGCCCTTTCATAAATCAAATGGCCCGAGAGGCCCTGCCTCGTCACAGAGACAATTTGTTATTGTTATCCATGTCATCGCACCGCCATTAGCCGATGTTGCCTCGGTTTCTTATTGTCCATTAAATAATTCTTCGTTTAAGGTAAAAAGTGGCATATTTTATAAATTTTGTAAAAATATCAATTTTCGTTTTGTGTTTAAAAATATGTAAGTTTTTTATGAGTTAAGTAAACTGTCTTCGTCTACACTAATTTCTGAGGTGTTTTTTTTAAATCTTGAAAATAACAAAAAGTTACTACTTCTATTATTAATATTATTATTATGTTATTACATTAGTCTAGAGAAGTATTTATATTATTTTGTCACAAATAACATTGATTTTATTATTCTTTTGCATGGCTTAACCAGCGAAATAAAATCTATGGAAGTGTATTTGCAAACAAATATTGCTTTTGTCGGGCCAGCCACACACCCGGTGACTGACGATGGCGTTCTTTACAATAATTGCAGTTTGTATTATAGAGAAAAGAGAGAAAAATAATAGTAGATTGTACAACAAGTGCATAAAACGCATCATTTTACCCGAGACAGGCGAGGGTGGATAGTCAAGTCGAGGGTAAAATGGGTTTTATGTACGAGTTATACACTCTGCTTTTCACTTCGATTGTGAGGAAATTAAACAACAATAATGTAAAAACCAAAAAAAAAATTCTTAAATTTTAGTGACAAATTCTATATTTTTGAAATGTACTCATCAAGACCTTTCATTTGATACCCATATTCAAACTTGAGAAAAAAAAATTTTTTCTTAATTTTTTGTGACAAAATATATATTTTTGGAATGTCCTCATCAAGGCCTTTCATTTGATACCCATATTCAAAAATTGAAAAAAAAAAGTTTTTTCTTATTTTTTTGTGACAAAATATCTATTTTTGGAATGTGCTCATCAAGGCCTTTCATTTGATACCCATATCCAAAAATTCGAAAAAAAAAATTATATCTTTCAATAAAATTGATACCCATTTTCAAAAATAAAAAAGTATTAAGTATAACACAACAAAAAATGAAGAAACAATGAAATAACAAGTTAATTTAACGAAGTTAAATTGCGTGTGTGGCTGTTTACCTGACGACCTTTGTCTTAAAGTCTGAGATTTAGACGAAGATTTTACTTTATGCACTAGAGCATAAAAAGCGATTTTATGCAGCCTATACCCAACATAAAGACGAACTTTACGAGCATGAGAAGTGAAAAGTATATTAGAAATGACATCCTGTGTAGTCAAATGGTGTAAAAGACGCAAAGAAGGCAGTAAAATATGCAGAAATAACGTATCATATTTTTTCGTTTAAGTATAGAAAATATCTATGAGCATACAAATTATGGTCGCTAATAAGCAACCAGTGCTCAGACGCTTTGTGCTGCATAATTAAATGCCAGCATTGTTAGCTCCGTCCACTTAGTTGTACATTTCGTGTGGTGCCATTTTTGAGCGCAATCTTGTTCCATAGATTTTAGTTCGCCGTTCGCTGGGTTTAACAGTTTAAAATGTTTTGCAGCTTTTACAACATTAATCTAGTTAGCAATATTCCCAAAAACATAATTCGAAGCATCTGCTATTAAATTAGCTAAGCAAACCGATTCTGTTGGTGCTTTTAGATAAAGTCAATATCGGTAACGCTAAGATGCATGCTTCTATGAACTACAAGCGCAAGCAATTGCAATATTAGCTTGCGGGCACACTGTGTCCAGGCAGTCATGTGCATCGTGGCTTTGCGATTAATTGCTCTTAGGTATCTGTCTTGTAAGTACATAAATCGATCGCTCCGTTTACTGAATTGCCCCTCTAGATGAAAACCGTTGCACAACCCCAATAATAAAGTCAAAGTCAAATAAGCTTTATTCAAATAATCTTAATAATTAAGTACTTTTGAATCGTCTATATTTTCCTACCACCCGTTCCAGACTTTTTTAGCTGACAAGAAGAACGGGCGCAAGAAACTTATCAGCTGTAACAGTCATAAGTAACGATATTTACAAACTTGAATATATCGTTACCAGATAATTACAACAGGGTGACAGGATTATTGGCAAAAACATAGACTTATTATATTACAAAGAATTTGGTTTTTAAATTCATGCAAAGGAAGATCAATTACTTGTTGTGGAACTTTATTAATAAAGGCTATGCCTTTCCCCATAAATGAACCTCTAGTTTTTGCAAGCCTAAATCTTGGAACGGCAAGTTTATCTTTGAATAACTTTATTTATTCAAACTGTGCTTGAGATTACTTTAGATAGGTAATGAAATATTGAATTTTCGTGATGTTTCATGCCCAAAAATATAAACGCCGATACACATAAAATTTTCCACCAAAACAAAGCCGCGTCACTGCGATGGACTAAGCCTATCAAAGACACGACAATAAACCATCAATATCGACGCTAACGCCATCAGACTGTATCGTCGTGTTTCCCAAGCAAAGCACTGCTAGGGTTGCCACTGGCCTGCCAACTTTAAAAACAAATTATTTATTATTTTTGACTATATGGCATTGAAATAAGTTATCTGAAAAATACCAGTAATTTTGTAAATTTGTGACAAAAACATATTTTTTTTTTAACTTTTAGATTTTATATGCATTCACAATGCTATTTTTATATTAAGATTATTAATACATTAATAAAAACATTATGATCTGGGAGTCTCGTCGTCGAGCCCTAATAAAAAAGGCACGTTACTGTAAAAGTTTTGTTTTCCAATTTGTCGTTATTGTGTAAGGTCAACAGTTTGCGTCTTACACCAGCAAATACGCCATAATATTTTTATAAAAATAATAAACCTTGGTTTTCTCAACCCTACCCTGACAGTCGTTTTCCATTATCTGCCGTCTATGCGTACAACGCCTTTTCAAATCCTTTGTTATTCCAGCAAAGAGCGTTTCTTTCAACCAGAATTAGTTTGTTACCAACCAAATTTATATATTGACAGTAATAAAGGTTATGTTAAAGAGGATTTGAGTATCTTTTTCAAAGTATTAGGAAACTTTCAAAGTCGATTGAAAAAAAATATCAACAAGCTTTTATTTAATCCCGACTTAGAGCTCTCTCAAACTACAGACTTTCTATCGGCCGATAGTTGGCCGATAGTTGGTTTTACCAAATCGTTGTAATGTGCGCACTTGTACACACTTTCTATGCCAAAAGAAAGTGTGTACAAGTGCGCACATTACAACGATTTGGTATCGGCCAATTCTTAGTAACTATCGGCCGATAGAAAGTCTGTAGTTTGAGAGAGCTCTAAGTTGGGATGAAATAAAAGCTTGTTGATATTTTTTTTCAGACTATCGGCCGCGATAGTTGCCCGATAGTTGGTTTTAATATGAAGTATCGGCCGATACCAAATCGTAGTATGTAATGTGTGACCTAACTATCGACCGATAGAAAGTCTGTAGTTTGCGGGCACGCTTTATCTGAGTGAAAAACTTGCTTTGAGTGCAAGTGCAACCCTTATATTTTAATATTATGAAAATAAGTTATCAATATAGTTCAAATTATCCGAAACTAATGTTTGATAATAGTAATGTTAAATAATATAATAGTAAATAGTTTATTTGCTTAAAACATGGTAAGACTTTATTAACACGAGGATAAGAAGCTTACATAATAATAATAAGTAATATTACAAAATTACCTACCGATTCCGAATTTTCCGAATTACCTACTCCACGTTGAGAACACTTAAATTGTCAAGATGAGAAAACTTGGATTTCTTGCTTCGGAATAACTTCTAAGTACCTACCATACTGGTAGATGTTTGTTTATCTATATACTTTGTTATGAGGACGTATTATTATTTTGGTTACATTTTACCACATAATAGATATAAGATTTTACTATAGAAGGCATATATTATATTAGAATTGAAACGATTATGATAATATAATAAAAGAGAAGTATTATATTCTCTTTTATCATTTCAACCAGAATAAATGGTATGTATGATAATTCTCTCAAAAGGCCCAATGCAAAGGACAATGTTCATCACGCAAGGTAATATTTTCCATTTATCATAAGAAACAGGGAAATACACAGGGCAGTGAATGTAGTAGAATAGTGATGTTACACTATTATCGAGAACATGGCCTTCCTAATTTAGACTTTTAGACGCCAGAAAAAAACTATTTCAAACTCGATTGGTAGATTTTGTCAAAATTATGACCATTTTACAAGCAATATTGAGTAAAACAAATTAACCGCATCGCCTACTTTCATAAATGTATGTGTTTGTGTAGGTAGAGTAAGTTATAAGTATCAACATTTTAACTATCGGGGTTTTAAACTTTCAGGATTTCGAAATTTCGGGATTTCGAACTTTCGGTCATTTGACAATTGATCTTTCAAGTTTCGGTCTATCGGATTTCGACATTTAAAAATAAATAAAAATAAAATAAAATAAGATTTATTCACTTTCTTATGACTAAAATAATAATAATTTATTGAAGCCCCCTTTTAAGCAAAAAGATGCCTGTGCCAGGAGACTCCGCTCTTTTAACTTATTGTCTATACAGTCAATAAAAGGAAAACGCCCATAAAACATCTCGCCTTTTGGGCTTTTGTGCCTTAACAAAACAAAAACCATAAAAATAGTTGCTTTTTTATTCCCAAAAATGTTTACAAAACTATTAGTCTAAGCCTGGGACTGAAGACAGTTTTTATTTGTAGTTAAAGCATTTAAAACTTTCAACGATCGGCCATCTTGTCTGTTTTGAAAATGTTGCCACACAGTAAAAGTGCAGATCTACAATAAAAATCGATTTCTGAGTATACCGAATCCGATTCTTTTATTGATGGTCGACTATGTGAAATGAAAATAGTTTCATAGTCATGTTGTTTTACATATTGTATTTGGATGCTTTCCTCGCGGAAGCTTCATAAGAAAAATAAAAATAAAACAAAGCCAAATAATCGATTTTAATATAATACCATCAATACAGTCACATTGACGGAAGGAAACGTTTTAAGGTTGGCGGAATTGTGCTTAGACCACAGAGCAAGCTATTCATTAAGAAGAAAAATAAGAAGGAGGTTTTGATTTTTTTAAAAAGCTCTTTTAAAAGATTAAAAAAACACTAATTTTTTTCTATGCTACTGTCTATCTTGTCAAGAAACATTTAGTACTTATGTTCGGTATTTTGATAATAGGTGTTTTATGCATCGATATTTCGGTCATATGTATTATGAATTTTCGGCATTGTAATGCATACCCAATAACGTGATACTTATTTTCTAATTGCGCACCGAACGACGCAAGGTTGCGGGAAGAAGCGGATGCGGGCAGCGCAGAACCGATCATTGTCGAGAACTTTGGGAAAGGTTATAATTATAACATAGAAAACTTATGAAATCAAACGTATCTATCGATAGTGTTTCTAAGTATCCCTATTCTTGCCACACTGTATTGCGAGGCCACCACACGGATCATGATATATTAGCACATCAAGCGTTCCCAAAATGTGAAAAATATCTTTCCTTCCTACCAAGAGATGTTCCCAACAAATAGCGACGCACGCTATAAGTCATGTCTCGGGAGACGTCGCGACGCGAGGCGACATAAATAATGTCGCGCGGCAAGCGACGGCGAGCGGCGACATGTTTTTGACGAACAAAGTGTGTCGGAGTGATTTGAGGTAGCGAAAGTGGAAAAACAGATAAAGCTATGCCGATTGAGCTCCTGGGGGAACGCTTTGTATTGATTGAAAGGTTTGTTTGCTTTCTGGAACTATCAAGTAGGTTTTAGTTGTCTTGGAAGTGTTAAAAAGAAAGTAGGTACCTACATACATTCTTCAGATCTTACTTTGAGAAAAAATCTAGTCTAAGGTTATCAAGATTTTCGTTAAAGAGATGCTCAGATCGGATTTTTGATATGAAGCAAGGCTAAAATCATTCTTTAAATTTCCACCGGAATCCATATTATTTTATATTCAAGTACATCGCTGAAAATTAAAAACTTACTTCTGGGTAGATAAAAAGGTTTTTTCTGACAATAGAAACAATAGTTGCAAAAGGTTTCGTGTTAAACAAAGCATAAGTATCCACGATCCAAATAAACCTTAGTAAAACCTCGCGAGCCACCGACATAAAACAAAATTAGGGTCCGGTCAACGAGACGTCGAACTGTTTACCGAAAATAAGGAAATGGATTTTTTTATTGTGTAACTTTTCGTCCGCCAGTAATTTATGTTTCCGTTCTAACTTTAGTCTTCTCAATTTGTCAAGCCGCTGACAGGGGGCGTGGATGAAGCGTTTTTCTAATAGAACTTGAAAAAATATAAAGCAGCAAGCACGTAAAGAATGAAGTCTGAGCATAGCTTTATAGTTTTCATAATCTAAACTAGTGTCTCTGTAAGCTGAAGACCTCGTGTTTCTAACATTTTTGAACATCTTTCAAATGGCTGAAATACTATTTTTTCGAAATATTTCGAAAAACTGAATCTACAAAATATCTATTAATAATTATTATTATCGATGCTGCTCACAAATTTCACGAGAATTGGTTGAGAAATACGACCGGTAGAGAGCACCCTAGACAGATATACATTGCGTACGTATGCACGATGAAATTTAATCATTTGGTTTCCACAGTAGGGTGGTTCCAATCTTGATTACAAGCAACTTTTACTATGAGGCCAACTCAAACAATCATTTCGCGGTATCAGAGTTGGCCTCATACTAAAAGTTGCTTGTAATCAGGAGTGGAACCACCCCACTGCGGGAACCAAATGAGTAAAATTTCACGCTGTATTTTGGCCAAGCTAAAACGGAACGGACGCAGATTTTGAGTAGGTTTCTTAAGGCTGGATACTATTTTAATGATAAATGATTTAAGAAAAAATAAATAACAGGCAACTTCATTATTATTATTTTACATTGATCCAGCTGGAAATTGAAACCGGGACCTAAGATAATGGCAACAACGCTATAGTCCAATAAAACTAGCTTTATCGGGACATAATAAGATAACTGACATTTTCTTTTTCTATGTCATAAATTAGTGTTAGTTATAGTTAAAATAAAAGGAATTAAACACTTAGAAACTTCGCATAAAACTAAAAAAAATTAACTAGGTGCTGAGAAATACATTATTATTAAAACGTAAAAAATAAATGTTTAATTTTTGTCTAAAATTTCTAAAAAGACGCATCATAGCTTAATAAGATACAAGCATCATAGTTACCATTTTGGCTTATCTGGATATTGAGATCAGATGAATACTGCCAAAAAACGAACATGCGAATTTGGATTCAGTTTAATTTTGCTATTAGGTGATAGCATTTGAATGCACCATAAAATATACTAACAAAGTATTTGGTTAACTATTTTGATTTTAGGAAAAAGCTAGGTAATGTACAAAATCTCATGATTTTCATATGAAACGGTTACCACCCCGGATTTTTTACATCACATACCTATCTAATTAATATTTGACACTTAATATCAATATCCGATAAACTAATAAAAACAACGAGTTTATTAATTATGTCCAGATAAAGCTAGTTTTATTGGACTACTATGCAAACTAGTCCACCACTCAACTACGAAAGCATAATGTTGAACATTATTCTGATTCATTAGTATTATCCAAAGATCGCTATATTGGTATAAAAGTAAAAAAACATCCACTAATTTCATCAAATCGTGTTCAGTATAGATAAAACATTATGTCAAATCCCTCAGGCCTCGTCGATTGCTATTCGATGTTCCCTTCCCTCCAGATCATTTCTGAGGAACAATAGAGCATTAACTAAAGTCATTACCAACTAGTTTTCTTCCCCGAACATTTAGTTAAAGGTTTTCCGGGAATGTAATAATGTTATTGTTTTCAGTTACAACTTTCGTTATTCGGAAAATCTTGTTTCTTATTTTTTTTCTGTAGTACTCGGCTTGTGTTTTCTGTTTTACCTCATTTTATTACAGAAAATTATGTGTTATTTGAGTTTCAATCAGGAAATGATGTTTAGGAAAAGTGCGTTTTTTACAGTCTGCATATTTTATTTGATTTCATTTACAAATAAAACTCGAGAAATTAATAACATTCGCATTTATACCAGTACCTACAATTTCTTTGTTGTTTAAAAAGCAATACCTACCCTACCTAAAAGTTTAAAACGTGTTCAACACTTGTAATTTTTTTTAAATAATAAAATTTGCCTTTTGGTTTACAGCAAAACTTCATCGTGTTAGCGTCGATTTAAAATTTCAAAACTTCTGCAAGAAAATTTTACGGTTTCTTTTAAAACTTACTCTGTGATTACCTTTACAACTTTGCTCCAAAGTTTTAAAGGTAATCAGAGAGTAAGTTTTTCACAAAATTTCACAACCGTAGCGCATTGAATGTTATTCAAACAATTTACAATCCAAATGAAATAATTGTGATAAATATTATTAAGATGACTATTTTATATGATTTGTTTATAAATACGAGTATAATATAAGTCATTGAATGGATTACTAGCGCGGTAGTTTCACTATAGTCCATCAGCCATTTTAATGCCCCCACTGCTGGGGCACAGGCCTTCCTTATGGGTGGATAAGGAGGACGGGCCATAACCCACCACGCGGGCCCAATGCGGATTGGTGGGTGTTAACGGTTGCAAATGCAGCCGGGACCAACGGCTTTACGTGCCTTCCGAAGCACGGAGGAGCTCGAGATAGTAAATTTCTGGTCACCCATCCCATGACTGACCCTTGCGAAGGTTGCTTAACCTCCGCAATCGCTGGGCCAGGCGCTAAACCACTGCGCCACCGAGCTCTCTAGTGAAACCACTATACTTACATCTAATTTTTTTTTATGAGTTGTTAATAAACGATTTATATCCTATCCTATTCTATTCTACCTACATACAGTACCTAGTGAAATCATAACCTGTCGTAGAGATCGGAAACAAATGAATAACTGAGTTAGCCTAAAAGAATTAGGCAACCGGACAAATGAAGGCAGTTAAGGTATCCCTCCGTAATACAATTGGGTTACAAAGTAGGTCCGTTTACTGAAGAAATAAACTTATGTTGGTTATGAGGCCCGGTTTAACCTTTTTGCGGTCTCGCTGGCTACCTCATGAATATATTTTGGGTGACTTTTTCTTAAAAATTATACTTGTAGAAATGCTTCACGCTTTAGAACTTTTGCTCTGTAGTTTGGTGAAATTAAAAAGGTTTTTTCTGTGTTTGTTTCGCCACAAATTTTTTTTGGAGCAAGAAGTAAATGATTACTTTCAAATCAAATTATGTTGATGTTACTCCTCGTATCTATGTTCTTTTTACTTCATCAATTTTATTCTTTACACGATTAAACTGCAACTAATAAAGGATTATGCCGATTTTACTATACAAGCTAGGCCATGATGCGCTTTGATGAAATTACCAAAATACTATAGTAATTTTATAGTGATTGCGTGGGAAGAATATCATTAAAATATAATGCGGGAAAAAAGAGAAATCTCAATCTCAAGGAGCCGTTTGGGGTTACATTTTCCTATTATATGACATTTTGTTATCTACCCCTTTTTGACATGACATGAGTCTGTCACAGGTATGTATGGTTAATGCGCATCATGGCCCAGAATGCGGCATGATCCATGCCGCATTCTGGGCATCACATGATAGCTAAACTATAGGTACATTTTTCAAACAAATAATAATACAATAAAAGTAGATAATTATGCTAAGCGATTTGATTATGTTTTTTTTGTCTCTGTGATATACCTAATTTAAGGAAAAGGAACTGAATTTAAGGAATTCTTATCGGGGTTGTTGGAAGATTTATGGCTGCATACGATAAATATTCAGGCTAATAGATTAACGAACATGCGATGGGAAAATCAGAAAAAAAATAGTATTTAGTGTTCGTAACAAAATTGACATAAAAATTACTGTTTTATAATTTTCTGTAGGTATAGTTCGTATCACGAAAGATGAGCACAAATAGCGCTCATCTTCGCATCATCCTTACTAATATTATAAATGCGAAAGTCCGTTTGTTTGTTTGTTAGTTTGTTACGCCTTCACGTCTTAACTACTGAACCGATCATCATGAAATTTTGCATACACGTTCTTAGGGGTACAGAGAAGGACATAGGATACCTTTCACACCATTCACCCCGAAATAATGTATTGTTCCCGAGGGATAGCAAAAAATCTTTCCACGCAGACGAAGTCGCGGGCGGCCGCTAGTAAATCATAAAGAAAAGACCTAACACAAAATAATATTTCATATATTTAGATAAAATATGTAGGTATATCTTTATGTATATGGAATATTGCGAAGAGGGGTGCCATTAGTAGTCATCTTTCGTGATTCGCACTGTAGCTTTCAGTAACAATACCATTTTGTTTCATGACTTTTTATAAAACAGACAAAAAAATCGACTCTTTATCTCCGATCACCTATTAGATGATTTTACGTCGAGTGAATTTCGAGTTCGTGTGTTTTGTAACTTCAAATTTAAATGAAGAAAAAGTAAAATCAAAAAAATGTAGCGGTTTAAAAGTGTAAAGATACCTAACCTATAATTTGATGAGCTCACGGATTCCTAAGAATGATTGAACTAACTGTTCTTTTAAAGTAAATTTAGAGTTAAAGCCCTGCAAAATGAGGTTGTCTAATGGACAAATTCAAATAATTTGAAACTAAAGTTCATACTTCGGTGGTCATTCTCTTTTGTACGGAAGTCTCGGTGGGCGAGTCCGACTCGCACTTATCCGGTTTTTTTGTCTGTTTTCGGAAATGTTTTTGATGTTAGTAATCTACTCCTGCGAGGTTGTTGGTGTTTTACAAATAGCCCTGTATATATAAAATCACGTCTTTGTTTGTATACTTATCTTGACAACAATCATGTTTTTTTTTTCAAGTCTTTTATTTGAAAACAATATTTTAAATTAGACAATATTGACAAATTCTCAATATGCGTATGCCAGTAGTTACTGTACTTTTGTCATTTTATTGTAGTTCGGCTGCCCTAAACCAAATTCAAGTATCTCATTCCAGACAAATTTTACAGGAGAACTTAAATACGTTATTTAGTGTTTTATTGAAAAAAAATAGATATTCTGAACACTAAAATGTTAAAATATCATTGGTAAATATTTATAGTAAAAACATATGTCTGTAAAAAAAAATTCTCTTACCTACCTACATTTTGAAGAACGAAAATAATGATCTGCGTAGAAATATGTAGGTATTGATTTGTCAATAATATTTTACGCTATAAACACAGCGGCGTCACTCCCTGTAAGTGTGAGCTTGGCGCCAGTTTGACGGCGGCTACGTAGGAAGCGTGACGAGTAGTCACGACTTGTGATAGGGTTGGCTATTAGCATCATTAACGCAAGGAAAGACGTCCAACAACTCCTATTGCGCGGTGCGAGCGAACTAGGCAAGCCTGAGAACGCGTACCTCCGCGGAGGAGATTCCTCGCCCCGATGACGTCGCGGCACCCCCGCGCTCGCCCAGCGCACTCACACATAGCCGCAAGCAATTTTACAGCACCCATGCGCAAATGTCGCTTCTTTTCACGTTAGTGTATATTTTCTTTGCTATAAACAAGTAACTTGAGATTCTCTATTGTACTTTAATAGATACTTGTTTTCAACTTTGCATAGACCATAGAATATAGTATTACCACTATAAAATAGATACATAGAAATCAAGTATCTGCTAATGTATTTCAAATATAAGTATCTTGATAAGACTTGCTTGTTTTTAAGTTAAAAACGGGAAATATACTTTGTTTTAGCGTAGATTTTGCAAACGGAAAAAGATACTTGAAACAAATTATTTGCTATATTTTCCGAATTAAACCGAATTTTAATAAAATAAAAAAATTGCAGATGTGATTTGCTGTGCTTAAACAGAAAATGATAAAAAAATGTTTTGGAAACTGAGTTACTTGACTTCTGCGTAGGGCAGCCGAGTTACCCATCAGTCACCCGCGACTTTGTCTGCTTATCCTACGTTTCATTATAAGTTTAAAAACAAACTGTGTCCTAAATCCATTCAGCCGACAGCTTTCCGACAAACATACAAAATTTCACATTAATAATATTTTATTAGTAGGAAGGGAGTAAGATTGAAGTAACATTCTATGTACCTATTCCCATGATGTGTAACCCTTTTCTCTCAGCAGTGTAGGGTACAACAATACCCTGTAAACTTTCAATGCCAGCTACATCATCTCATCAAAACAAAGTGTTCCATCCACCCGAACACGAACAGTCCCGAGTGCGAATTGGGATTCGGCCCACGTTCGTTCCCACTTTGCCCCACAAAGAGTCGTATAGCACGCGCCCAAACCGAACCGACAAGATCATAAACTTCAGCGGTTTTCTAAGTTAATCCCGTAGAGCGCTGTTTAAATGCAAACATGGTTTGGAATGGTACCATTATTGGGGTAATTGAAGATTACTAGCAAGATATTTAAGAAGTTCTTGTTGTAGACCATGCGATCTCTACTTATATAACATTATAATTGGCAATATGTTATGTGTGGAGATCGCATTTCCTAAATTTAAAATTTCCTTTGTAAGTCGTCATCAAAAATTTCATTTACTTTTTTACTTTGTGATAGTGAGATGTTTTATCATGAGGATGATGATGGTAAACCATCATAGAAGTGAGGAGGTTTTGCCCATCAACAATACTGAACGTTAATTTAAATAAATAATTAAAAAAAAAATCGGGTTGCACTCCTCCGGGAGTGCCGGCAGAAGTGAAAACTTGAATATTAACGTTGTGCATTTTGATATTTTGGAATGGTAAATGAATAATTTTGCACGAATTGCCGTCTAACAAATTTACTCTGCATTTGAATTTAAGAATACAGAACAGTACTCGTATTGTACGAAAGTGTTATCCATAGCTTGACAGAAAATCTAGAGTTTTGACATTGAATTAAAAAATTAGCGCGTTGCTTTGGTGACACAAGTGTTTACGTTTTGAAATGACGCGCCGTCATTTTCACCGCGCCCCGTAGAAAGAGAGGGGGATACTTCCGCCGCCGGCTGTCTACTCTCCATCCGTCACATCCGTCTTACGAATTTTCGATCAGGGTCACGTGGTTCTTACTGACGCGAGTTTAGCATTTTTTCCCCATTACAAAAAAGCGTACAACGTCGCTAAAGAAGTTTTCACTTCAAAAAATATCTTGTTAAGAATACCCCTCTTATTCAAAGGCATCTCGTCTTCTTACATGTTTTCAAAAAATATTTTGCATATTTAGGTTAGGCTGAATATTAAGAGCTAGTTTCTCGTAAGGTACCTACTTAATAACAGCACAAGTCTGAGCGAGCGAACTCAGAAACAAAAGAATAACGACAATACAGTTTGCTCGGCACGCCTGTCGTTGTCATCACTTTTGTTCAAATCTTACTACGAATAAGGTAAAATAAGAATGGACACAAATCTTCCTAATTTTTGCTCAATCTCTCTTTTTTCTAGAGTCATCAAAATATTTAAATAATTTACGTACAAATGCTTTGGAAACCATCTAGGTAGATGGCTTGCTCGATGAGAAATAGTGTAACAATATGTGTTTGAAATAAGTAGGTACTTTGAAACACTCCATTTTTCTTTCAATATAAATTACAATAAAAATAATTGATGTTGAGTCACAAAACACCACGGTGCCACCTTCGGTCAGACGATTCCCTGACCAAAAGTGGCACTCTCAGAGGTTTTTTATTTAATAAGTTGTTAATAGAAAAGGATTTTTATTAAACTTTTCGTGGAATTCTTAGGGCTCATAGTCTAGTATTTTTAAAAGGTATCACTACATTCCCTCGCAGTTATTTGTAGAAGTAGATAGCAAATCTGCCAAAAACGGCCACTTTCAACAGTTTTGTCATCTACTTCTTGCAGTGACTACGAGGGAATGTAATGATACCGTCCATGCAAAAATACTAGACTATACCTTAAAAATTGCACGAGAAGTTTTATTAAAATTGTATATTATAATTACCTACCTAGACCTACAATATTAAAAAAAAACCGGGTTGCACTCCGGGAGTGCCGGCAGAAGTGAAAACTTGAATATTAACGATGTGCATTTTTGATATTTTGAAATTAGCGGCAAAGGATTAAAATTGTTTCTTTACTTTTACTACACACAATTCAATCAGTTTGTAATTAGAGAAAAATTCTAAAGATTTCGCGCCAGTGGCCTTTTTAATTTCTACATGCACGCATTCTACGATTTAAACTTATAGTCACAGAGTATAAATAAGTCTATGATTTTACCGAAGAGATCGCTGCTATTAGTTCCATTTTCAAAATTAGCGCGCTGCTGGTGACACAAGTGTTTACGTCTTAAAATGACTAGCCACCATTTTCGAGGCGCTCCGTAGAAAGAGAGGGGATACTTCCGCCGCTAGCTGTCTACTCTCCATCCGTCACATCCGTCTTACGCATTTTCGATCAGCCACGTGATTCTTACTGACGCGAGTTTATCATTTTTCCCCATACAAAAAGAGTACAACGCCGCTAAAGAAGTTTTCTCTTCAATAAAAAAACCGCGGCACCACTTTCGTTTAGGAAAGCGCCTTAATAAGTATACCTACCTATTATTTTACTTTAGCTTTAAATTATCAGAATCCTTATTTCATTTGTAACACAATATTTTTTTTATCACGTTTTGTGAGGTAAGAATAACACGATGTTTTTATTTCGTTACCATGGATTAAATTTCTCAGCTTACAGAAATGTTGTTTTACAATATTTTCCTTGTACTTTGGAAAATACGCAATATTTACTACAGGTAAAAGAAGGGCGTAGGAAAATAAATATAACGCAATCATTTCTAATAACTGAAGTAAATAGTTTAATCGATTTTTTATATTTAATTTTTTTCTCGCATTGTAGGTATAGGTACTGATTTAGTCCCTGAACTATTAATACAGTTTTATATGACGTTTTCGTACTGCCAGAAATATCATTTTAATATTTTTGAAGTGAAAACTTCTTTAGCGGCGTTGTACACTTTTTTTAATGGGGAAAAAATGTTAAACTTGCGTCAGTCAGGGTCACGTGACCCTGATCGAAAATTCCTAAGACGGATGTAGCGTAGACAGCCGGCGGCGGAAGTATCCCCCTCTCTTTCTACGACGCGGTGAAAATGGCGGCGCGTCGTTTTGGCGTTCGGCGGGTTGATTTTTCCGAGAGATAAACTTTTTAATGTAATATAAATTGTCATGTTTGTGTACGATAGCGCAATAAATAAATATTATATTCTACCTCATAAATGATAGTACTTTTATACTGATAATTAAAGCAATTCGTGCAAAATTATTCCCTAGCTATTCCAAAATATCAAAAATGCACATCGTTAATATTCAAGTTTTCACTTTTGCCGGCACTCCCGGAGTGCAACCCGAATTTTTTTATCGATCTGAAGTACCTACTTACCTTATCTGGATGGAACTACGTGAGGCCATCTCCACTATTTCCTTGGATTTAAAACGCATCGCAGATTGGAGCAAAGGTTTTGGCCTCCTTGTCAACCCGAACAAAACCCAAGCTATCGTCATCGGCAGCTCTAGAACCTTAGCCAAAATCGACATACATTCTCTCCCAATGGTTAACTTTTGCGGTGTCGACATTCCGTACAGCCAGTCTGTTAAAAACTTAGGACTTATAATGGACAGTACTATGAGCTGGAGTCCACAGCTGCAAACGGTTAGTCGCAAGCTATATGCGTCAGCGGCCTGTCTTAGGAGACTCCGTAATTTTCTTCCCACTGCCACTAAAGTTGCTCTAGCACAATCTCTGTTGCTTCCTATTCTTGACTACGCCGACGTCTGCTACCTAGATCTCACGGAGGACCAGCTAAACAAACTTGAGCGACTTCAAAATTTCTGTATTAGATTTATATTTGGCTTGCGCAAATATGATCATATATCCCATTTTCGCAATAAGCTCAAGTGGCTACCCATCAGACTTCGCCGGAATACTCACATTCTCTCTCTTCTTTACAATATTTTGTTTAATCCCTCTTACCCGCGCTATCTCAAGGAACGTTTCAGTTACACTGAAAAAAAGAATCAACCAAAATAGTTTTGTTGCTTTAATTTTAAGCAAACTTTAGTTGTTAATAAATAAACTTTGACTAAATAAACAAAACTAGTTTGTGTGTATGTTCCCAAAGGCAGTTGGTTTAATTTATTATGTTAATGAGTTACAAAACGTTTGGTTACTAGTTACTGAAACATCGTAGACCAATTAGTTTTTCTATAGCAACAAAACCAATTTCTAATACATAACATAACTAATTGTTTACTATTTATAAAAGCCTTTGATCATATTTTACAAAACGTGCACATTCAATAAATTACCAAACCTTTGTAGGCATTAGAAAGCTTAATAAATTTGTTGGTAACATATACTTTATTTATTATCTACAAAAGTTTTGCAGATGATAATCTATTTATTTGACTAATAACAACCGTACTAAATGTTGCATCAATATAGTCAAACTTTAATTACAAACAAACCAACAATTTCAAAAATATCAATCAAACTTTGCTCAAGTTGATTTCTGTTCGTCGAGCAAGTGGCGTCAATGGTCACCGGCGCGTGTGTTTCATCGTGATCAGTGTGTTTATTTGGTGCCAGGAACAAGAAGTACCTCGTGATTAGTACTACCCAATAGTGTTTCTACGCAGTGCCTTATGGTTTTCGTAAAAAAATATTCGTACAGTGCCTGGCCGAATATTTCAGAACATGGGCGACTTCGCGGAGGCGGCAGGGTCAGGCTCAGGCACAAAGCTGGCTGACCCTGATATCGTTGAAGATTATTTAAAGTCTTGGGGCCTTGAGAGGTACACTCCGAAATATAAAGGTATGTACGCTGGTAGTCGGTAATTTCATTTTTATGTCAGTAGGTAATCGGTAATTTTATGGTGGTTGCATCATGCACCCGATGATTTTTTCTGCCTGAAAAGGAGTAGACCAGTCTACTCCTTTTCATTGATGAGGAACTCTCTTCAATGACTTTGTTGTCTAGTTGTTTGTAAATATTAATCTGTTGATTTTTCTTACAGCCATTAAAAGACTACGAAGCCGGATTACGACCAAAATAGAGCTAGCCAAAAATTTAATGCTATAATGATACTTACAACGTTGAAAGATATTATGAAAAACACCGATCATGGTAAATATTATCAAATACTAAGTCAATAACATCCTTATCATTACTATGTGCTGAAGATCCTGTATAATTAATAAGTACTTATGTTTGCTTACAGCTAGCGACGAGGTAATGGACGTAGCTGTTTTATGGCCATTCCCCTTCTGGTGACCACTGCGAATGTTAGACAAAATCAAAAAATGGTCTCAATTGTTAAAATATCTGGAAAGATATTTCAATTGAATGTCGAGGTAATTCCTCACATTGGTGAAATAACGCTGGCTTACAGCGTAAGAGTTTAGGATATACTAGGAAAAATTCGACGATGTCACTAGTGACTCGGTAGCTCAGCGGTCAGAGCATTGGACCGGATATCCAAAGGTCGCGGGTTCGATTCCCGTCTGAGTATTGATCTGGTGCGAGTCGTATTTTTTCTAGTATATTATTTAGTATTGTTTAAAAATAGCATTGTAAATGCAAAAATCTCAAATTTAAAAAAAAATGGTCTCATAGTAAAACCTATGTTTATGAGTGTAAAAAGCTATGTTTATCATAGTTTCATTTTTATAAGTTTCATATGTTTGTATTTTTAATTTTGCTATTTCGATTCCTATGATCTATGTGAGAGAAAAAATAAATAAGGGCAAAAGTAATGTACTTATTATTTTATTTTAAATCAGTATTATTAGCCAAAATTATTAACCAAGTAATAAGTAACAAACCTAGTTGAGAAATGGTATGGTTCATGAAATCTAGCTTGTAGCATTTATACTTATTTTTTGTAACTCATGTAGTTTGTTGCTAAAATGTAAATATACTACTGATGTGTTAGTTGGTTTTTGCACAAACAGAAACAATACTGGTATATTTACATTTTAGCTTGCAAATTATATCTATTACTTAAAAATAAGTATTACAATGCTATAAGCTAGATTTCATGAACCATACCATTACTCAACTGGGTTTCTTATTTATTACTGAACGGTTTCCTTACAATTACTCAACAAATTTTGTTACTTATTACTAAACAGTTTGGTAACTACTAACACACCATGATATCTTAATAACAACCACACTGTTCACATATCAGTAACAATAAAAAAGTAATCCGTTGACAAAGTGTTTTGTAGCCCGTTGATTTAATTGCAACAAAATAACTTTAGCAACTAGTACCTCAACTCAAACAGCAAAACACTGTTTAGTAGCTAGTAAAACATAGTTTGCAAGTCACTTTTTTTGTGTAAGTAGTAACCAAAGTTTTTGTAACTGTATACAAAACATTTCTTTCAGACCATCACTGTTCTTCACATACTCTTAGATCATCAGAAAATCTGAGTCTCTCGACGCCTGTCCATCGGACAAGTTTCTACCATGATTCCTTTACTGTTCGGGCCGCAATGCTTTGGAACTCCATACCTGTGTCCATCAGGCGTGCTCAGACTATAAATGCTTTCAAGAACCAGCTAAAACAACATTATTTATCTCACTGACTTTCGCTTTCCGCCACTGTAGGTACTTTCTGTTCAACTTTTCGTCATCTGCAGACAATATATATTTAAATTTGTATATATATTATACATTTATATATATTTTATGTATTATATTTTTACATGTATATATCTATTTAGATTTATTTAAGTTTAGTATTAACTAAATCTCTTAATTCTTAAATATTAATTTAAGAATTAAAAGTAATTACATTTCATGCCATTTTGCACCCCCTGTATTCCTCTTCTGTCAATCTCACCATACCGTAGGTTGTCTGGAAGAGATCGCTCTTAGCGATAAGACCGCCCTGTTTTGACACTAAGTTTTATTGTTATTTCTTTGTTTTATGTTACTGTGGTGTTGAAATAAAGCATTATCTTATCTTATCTTATCTTTGTTCCTATTTATATATCCTTAAATTTTGTCAAATACAAACACTGTAAAGTGTTTTAATCTACATAATCTCCTATGAAAGGCCTCAAGATTAGTTTAAACCTTAGATGATACATTGTAACGCTTACCAACTCTCAACTGTATATAATTTACATAGGTAATGTTTATATTATATCCATGATGTTACTTGTCACAACCAAATGAGCTCCGGTTACATTATGGTTTAGTAATTACTAGTAACGTGTATGTGTTACGGCAAATACCTAAAGTGCGGCCGGCTACAACTAGTTTTAGCCGGCTAAAACTAGGTGTAACCGGTAGCTGTTGGTTAAAACTAGGTGTATGTAGCCGATCTGCTTTATTTAGGTACTACTCTAGGTCCTGAATATAGGTTAAAAATATCGTGATTTTTTTTTCAACAGACAACTTTCTTAACCCCATAAATTACTTTCCCTTAGTAGAAGCACGAAAAAGGCTAGACCTATTTTGGCCGAATGCAACCGGCTACACCTAGTATAAGCCGTAAGAAAATCGGTTTTAGACCTAAGTTCCCCTCCCTCCGTCAGACTGCCATCGTAAGCAGACGTGTGCTACGCGCGTTAAGGCCAGTATATCCAAAATTAACCTATTTTTGATTCAATGGTAAACAATGAAATATTATTTATTTTGAGCAGATAAAAATATATGTTGTAGTTTAATAAACGAACTTGATTAATTTACGGTTAAAAACTCGATTTTTTATTTTCACTCGACTATAAAAATATGCAAAGACATTGAAAAATTTCATTGTTTTTTGGATGGTACTTAAAGATTATTATTAATCTCTTACGCACAAATAATATATAGAAAAAAGGTAATGAAATATAGTAAAACATTCAACGGCTACTTTTTCAAAAAATGACTTAATGTTTATTTAAACATTAATATATAATAAAATGCTTCTTAGTTTAGTAGCCTGCGAGGCGTCGTCGGAGTAGGACCTGTGTCGTTTTAGCTGCCGCACTGTGTTCCCCCTCGATCAATCGATCGATTGAGAATCTTTTAGATACTCAAAGAGTAAGACTTGGAAACGCAGTAGGTAATTTATGTAAAAAAAATTATTTAGTGTAAATAATCAATTTAGTTTGTTGTAAATGCATAGAGTAAGTAGGTAGGTATTTGGATACAGCAACCGAGTACAAGCAAATGCGTAATTAATTTTAATGACTTTTAAGAAATAAATACTTATCAATAAATTGAATCAATTTTATTTTTTTAGTCCAGTTACCGAGTTAGTATTGAGAATTTAAAGATAATAATGTCCAATGTCCAAAAATTGTGATTTTTAGGGTTTCACACATCCGGAAAAAAACGGAACCATAAGGGTCAATTCAATTTGTCTCTGAATGGAAGCGCTTCGATGCGCTTCAATTCGGAGCCAACTTGGATTGACGTATCATATTAAAATCATTTTAGCCATACAGCGCATTTGCGCGTGTTTATCTTGCTACGTTTTGAACATCAGTTGCCGCTTGAATAGAATTGTGATAATACTTGTATAAAATAAAAAATATATACCTATGTATAATTTGAAATAAAATGGTTGACTTAGATTTTGCAATGATTTTACTTATATCGGAAGTTGAAGAAGAAAACTAAGTACTGTAGACTGCTGCAACTTTGCACGAAAAAAATGAATGTCGAGAAAACAAGCAAAGGTAGAAAAACATTGTTTAGTAATATGTCATTAAAACCAGATGCAAGTGATATTCGACCTTATTAACTTTGAAATTCGGTTGTTTTTTTCTCCATATTTTCGTTCACTAACTTTGTTGTTTCATTAAAAACTGTTATTTTGATAAATGTTAATAAGGTCGAAAATTGCTTGCACCTGTTTTTTTACTAGTAATCACTACAAATATTTAACGAACTTCACTTTTTCCCCGATATTATTTGTTCTTCTGGCCTATTGCCTATGCCCCAGCAGTTGAGACATGAATAGGCTGGTGATGATGAGGTTGCTTTAACCTGGGTCACTGGGTGCTTTAATCTACTTAAGAGTACACTTAAATTACCTGGGTGAATCTGTCTACTGAAGGGAGAAAAAGAATTATATACAACTAGCTGCCGCCCGCGAGGAAAGGTTTTTTTGCTATCCCTCGGGAAAACACTTTTTTTCGGGATGAAAGGTAACCTATGTCCTTCTCTGTACCCCTGACAACGTGTATACGAAATTTCATGATCATCGGTTTAGTAGTTAAGACGTGAAGGCGTAACAAACAAACAAACAAACAAACGGACTTTCGCATTTATAATATTAGTAAGGATGGCCGGTGAGGATGCACGGCTCAAAATCAAGTGTCAACCAATCACTTCTTTACCTACGAACGACAACTTCTTTTAATGTGTTACGTTTCACGATTATTTTTTCCCTAATTTGCTAGAAAATTAGATTTTTTATTGAGTCCAAAACGTAACGTAGGTACTTATAATATTTTAACAAAAAACAAACAATTATTAACTTCAAATTAACTACGTACGTAGCTACCTACTACCTATAATTTTATTGTGTGTAATAAATTATTACTTACCTATTTACCTAGTAGGTACCCATACTTATTTATTGACTTATTATGACCTTATTAAATACATAAACAAAAAGAAACATAACTATTTAGTTCGAATTATCAAAATAAATATCTCGCGTTCACGTTTTGCATGAGAGTTGACAGAGCACTCGATTCGGCACATGAAATCGCGGGCGGGGAGTGTCCTTTCTGTACGTAGTAAATATCTATTCTGTGGTATGGTCCGTGGGGTTAGAGAGTTCACTAGAATATGCTTTCGCGCGGCTCGCTCCGGGGGGAGGGAGGTAGCGCTAAATGCCTACGACGCCCGAATATATTGCCCTTAAGTAAATTCTAATTTTAAAATTTGCTATTAGTCGATTGTCGAAATTTCAATTACTGCTTCCTCTTGATGTCTCTAAGTTACTTTGCTCCTCCTACTGGGCGTGTCGCGAGTGAGATAGTTATTATTTATTGAAAACATCTCTAAATTAGTCTGGTGCAGTTTTTCTATTGATGCGTGATTTGAACCATGATCGTCTAAGTGTGGCGCGGGAATTACAACAATTCCACCAACAACAACTTACTTCATACAGGCGAAATTTGCGTTAAGGACCCTCTGCTACGAGCTTACTCGACGCTACGACGACTACGAGCGCCCCTCTAATCGCACGCCTACGGCCGCTTGCTACGAGAGAAGCTACGAAATGTCGCTGAGAGGGGGAACAATGCCTACGACTCCAGTTACGACGCAGTCCGATCTTCAAGCCTTACAAAAAGTGATGTATATGAAGCACCAAATATCACTACTCGCTGCAAGGCCGAATCCTCTTCTCCGGGAGTCGAGAGTGATGATTTTAGAAAATAAATACGAGAAATGATGTCGTCGCTCCAGAGAAACCAAACAGTGTTATTTAACAAGTTAGCCGATGATATGACTGAGATCAAGCAACAAAACTTGCAAATCCAAAAAACTAACTCGGATATAGAAAAAACACTGGAGTCTATTAAAGCCAGACAAGATAAAATGTCAACTAGAATTGATAAATTAGAAACTGAGCGGCAGCACTTACTAAATCATATCCAAAATTTAGAAACGAAAATCATTGATATGGAATTAACTCAGCTCTCGCCCTTCTGTGCTCGAAATACGAAATATACCAGCGGATAAAAAATAATTAAAATAATTTTAATTCCAATTATTGGAAATGTGGTTGGCGTTATTCAGCAGTCGCACATCAGAGATGCATACCGTCTGCCTTCAAAAACCAGCAACAGTTTGATCGTTGTTTCGGAATTTACATCTGTTACTCAGAAGAACAACTTACTCACTGCAGTGTGGAAGTATAATAAGACACGTACAAAGGACGATAAACTAAACTCAACTGTAATAGGTTTTAAAGGTAAAAATCAACCTATATACGTATCCGAGTTTATTTCCGGAAGCCGCCGGAAGTTGTTTTTTCAGTGCCGTGATTTCGCCAAAACAAATGATTATAAGTTTTGCTGGGCAGTAAATCTGGGGGCACGGTAGTGCCCCCGCCAAGACGAGGAAGCGAAGCGCAAGGGCACGACCTACCTTTTCTCGAAGCGCTTCATCGTTTTTTTTTTATCTTGGGTTTGGAGTACACAAAATTAGATAGACAACATTCTCGGAATGTGATGTCAGTAGTAGACTTATTAAATATATAAAGTTTGAATTGTAAAGCTTTTTACCCGACTACGGAGAAGCCAAAACGGAGGGTATATGATTTTTACCTGTATGTATGTATGTTTGTAAATTCATCTGTTCCCTCATATCATAACTTCTAAACTACTTGTTATAATTTGACAAATGAAGTATCGTTAGAAGCGTCTTAATTGTCCAATGAACATAGGCTGTTATATGAATGTGGCGCCCTCTAGAGGAGTTCAAGACATAAACTAAAAATAAAATATTTTTTAATAATGCCGTGTTGGGTACCAAATGAAAGGGCTTAATGAGCACTTTTCAAATATGTATATTTTGTTAGCTTTTGCATGTGGATTTGCTTGCTTTCACCCTATTGACATGACAACTCCAAAATATTTAAAATAAAAAAGAAGTTTTTTAAATAAGTATATAGATTGCCGGAGCGGTTTAGGTCTGTCCAGTAACACAGTAACTCTGATTTAGCACGAAGAAGGTTGTCAAAATAATGTTCGAATTTCCAAGCATGTTTGAGAAAACGTTAATTTCCAGATTTTATTAGAACCTCTTATCAAACTTTTAAGTCCCTACTCAGTTTAATGCTAGATTTACACGAATAATAATTTATAATACATAACGGTTACGCGTCCTTTTGTAGCGCTAATGACTGGAGCGTGCGGTATCCTAGCAACCGGGGACGTGTGGCGCGGCCATTATAAAGCACCTTGCTGCTAATGCGTACAATGTCTTTGTAAATTGTTCCAAGGTTACTAATGGAACCAATCTTCGTTATGATTTATTGTTTTCTTCCCAAATATAATTATGTATCTAAAATGGTAAGTACTTAGTTACTGTGACATATTTAAGCTCTATGGGCTTACTGAATCCTTATTAGAAAGCTAAGCTGCGTAAATTAAACGTATATATAAAAATTTAAACAGCCATATAAAAATACGATGAAGTTTCCGTTCTGAAAATACGGAGGTACAGCTATATAAAATCCGAAATGGTATCAAAAATTTTGTAATATCACAAAATTTTCTACGGCCGAGAGTTTAACAACGGCTATATACAGGCTGTATTTTTGTTCGGGTAGTATTTAATCGGGTAACAATAAATTCTTATTTTGGGTATCAAAATACTGAAAATAGCGTACTGATACTAAGTGGGCGACGGACTAAGGGCGACTACAAATAGGTATTGAAAATGGGTGACTTTAAAATACAATTGAGCAACTAGTTATTCAAAATGGGCGACCAAATTTCTATTTGGGCTACAACCTTAACCACACAAAACATTTAAAATTTGGCATATATTTTATTTAAAAAGGCAACAATTAACCTGATCGAGGTGACAAAAATACTATGTTGGACAGCTTAAATCAGTTATAGTTACCTACTTGGTATAATAGTTGCCCACTCAGTGTTTTTATCACGCATCTAAATAATTTATCTCGCAATTGTAGTTGCTCGTTTTACTTATTTTTTTAATCCACAGTTAGTCGCCCCTTTAGTCATTTTGTCGCCAACAAAATAAACCGCTGCCTGGTTTAGTATTTAAGTAAGTATCCTATCGAGATAAATATACATGAAGTATCCCATTAAAAGTCGCCTTTAACTATTTCTAGTCACCCAATTAATTAATTCCCTTTTTATTCACTCTCCAAATTGTTCAGTCCATAAAACTGAACAACTTTCTCCATGCAACATGTGTCGTAATACGCCACAAAAATTTTATCATCCCTTACCAAACTGACCACGTGTCGTGATCTCTTTGATTTGTATGAAAGTATTTTTTTATTTTTATTTTTAATCGTATGTTTCTTAGAAAAAGTTATTCAGTTTCATAGACTGAACACATCCTTAAAATTTGGAAAGTGAATAAAAAAACACCCTGTACCCATAATAAAAAACTTATATATTTTCGTCAGGTTCAAAATCTAGCAGACTAACCGGCTCACTGGTTCAAACCCCTTTTAAGAACTCGTAAATTCAACCGCATTTAACTAAGAGGCACTCCCAAGAAAGACCTCTTAATGCACGAAGAAAATAGCAAAAACCCCCCACCGGATATTTCCCCTCAACACATAATAAAAAGAGCAGAAGGATGTGGTCCATTCATTCGAGGCTTTTGTCCTCGAGTGCCTCAAATAGACGCTTAAAAACAGTTTTTAATTTTAACGAGACTTCCCCAGGAGCCAAACAAAATGAAACGGTCGCAATCGCAAATGCTGTTTCTCGTGTAGATGCAATGAAAACTTAAGCTACATTTTTCTACCCCAAACGAAAATCTTATTGTGTTCTTTGTTTAAAAAATAATTGAGCATTGTTTCTGACCTAAGCATTGAAACTACTCTTTATTTTATTAGTTATAAAAAAGTAAGGTTTTGTTACTGAAAATACCACTTTTCTATTAATATACTAAGGAAAGCTGTTGTAGAGATGAAAAAACCGTCTAAGTGCGTGTCGGCCCACGCGCCGTAGGGTTCCGTAGTTACCTTATACTATACCATATTTAATACCACCTATCATTTTTTGACTTTGACACCTATCATTCTTTGAATGACAAAGTTATATTTGCGGTTTTGAAAAATGTGCTATATCTCAAAAACTAATTACTATATCTCGTTTAAACTAATTTCGTTTGAAAGTTTTTATTAACATTTTACCACTTTGGCGGTGTATATCTTTCAAACGGTTGACTTTGAGAAAACGTTGTTTTAAAAACCTCAATGTAATTTTCAAAGACATCTATAGACACCCAACACGTGTTGGTTTGAAGAAAAAAATTTTTTTCAGTTTCCGTTCCATGTATGGGGAGCCTCCCCTTAATCTTTTATTTTTCTTATTTTTGTATTAAATTCGTTAAGCAGTTAACAGAATACATCTACCTACCAAGTTTCAACTGTGTAGTCTTAATACTTTCGGAATAAAGTGGCTGTGACATACGGACAGACAGACAGACAGACATGACGAATTTATAAGGGTTCCGTTTTTTGCCATTTAGGCTACGGAACCCTTTAGGCTACGGAACCTTTAAGGTTCCGTAGCCTATATAACTCAATATATAACTCTATATAATATATAACTCTATATACCTAATATATAACTCAATGATAAGTAATTCGGTTTTTAAACCGAATTACTTATCAATTACTTATCAACTCAATGATAAGTAATTCGGTTTTTAAACCGAATTACTTATCATTGAGTTCAAAATATTTAAATTAGCTGGCTAGAAAACTGAACAATTAATGTAGGTACCTACTCATTTCAATTCATCGTATATAGTATAGCTATAATAATATGTGATATTTAGTTCAGCGAGCGTACAGTTTGGCCAATAATCACTTTAGTGTGAGCTCGACGACTAACGCAATTGTCAACCCATATCAATCACGATTGATCACACAAGTTGTATCTTGTTTCTTGTTGGATGACGTAAAGTTATATCGTTATCGACACTTCTGGGGCACATGCCTTCCTTAAAGGTGGATGAGGAGGATGGACCATTACCTCCCACACGGGCCCAATGCGGATTGATGGGTGTTGACGACTACAAATGCAGCCGGAGCCAATGGCCTTTCGAGGCACGGAGGAGTTCAAGAATTTTTGGTCACCCATCCCATGACCGATCCTTGCGAAAGTTGCTTAACCTCCACAATAGCAGGGCCTGGCGCCACTGAGCTCCTCGTTACCTATAGTGTCATCTTACATCAATCATCATGCAAAGGACCCATGTATAGAACGACTTTACCTAAAGAACTGTACAACCGTTTCTGCATGGCAGTAAAGTTCATTAATTAGGTACTTATTACAAAGTGAGCAGAATAACCATCAACAAATTGTAGGTCAGTCTTGATGACTGACACATAGGTAGGTGTCTAATAATCTTCTCTATAATATATCATAGGTATACCTAGTAATAAATGTACCTACATACTCAATAGACGCCGTGTGAGCCATTGGTGTGAGGGAAGACGTCACCGATAGCGATATAACTTTATTTATAATCTTATAAATCATTTTTTGCTCTATGAACGAGTGTAACCATTTTATTTTTTTTCCAGGTGGTACAGAGAGACGGCCGGGGGAGTGCTGCGCGAGATTCGCGACGGAGAAGGCGGTGGCCGCTACAGCCGGACACACGATGCCATCGCCATCCGTCGCGCGGAAGTGTCGGATGGTGGCCGGTGGGCGTGCCGTGCGGCCAACGCGCACGGCCATCTCACTCTGCGATTACACCTCTCTGTCCGCGCCCATCTTACTGCTCACGCCCAGCCACACACTCAGGTATGACTTACATATTGAGACAGATGCCACGTTCTACGGCCATTCGCTAGATGCCATCGCCATCCGTCGTACGGAGGTGTTGGATGGTGGCCGGTGGGCGTACCGAGCAGCCAACGCGCATGGCCATCTCACCTTTCGGTTACAACTCTTTGTCCGCGCCCATCTCACTGCTCACGCCCAACCACACACTCAGGTATGACTCACATATTGAGACAGATGCCACGCTCTACCGCCATTCGCTAAATGCCATCGCCATCCGTAGTACGGAGGTGTTGGACGGTGGCCGATGGGCGTGCCGAGCAGCCAACGCGCACGGCCATCTCACCCTGCGATTACACCTCTCTTGGCCGCGCCCATCTTACTGCTCACGCCCAGCCACAAACTCAGGTATGACTCACATATTGACACAGATGCCACGCTCTACAGCCATTCGCTAGATGCCATCGCCATCCGTTGCTGGGCCTTCTAATATCTATTCTTTGGCGCGGGGATGTCGGACGACGGCCGATGGGCATTCTGAGTGGCCAACTCGCACGGTCTTATCACTCTAAACTTCCACCTCTCTGTACGCGCCCATCTTAATGGCCACGCTCAGCAACACACACATATGACATGAATATGACTCACTCATTGAGACACATGGCCGCCATCGTTACGTTCCCTCAAATATGGTTGAGCGAAACGATGGCTGGTTCATGCGTCATGCTCGTGAACGGGTGCTGCCAGTGGGAATGGGTCTGCTTCTGTCTGCTTGTATTAAGGGCGTCGTATATAGGAAGTCTGTTTTATATTGTCTGTATGTATGGCACTTCTTACTCGAAACGTTTATATCATAATAACTTACCTTGTTTTGATTTATTTAATTGCAATATTTTTGCTTTCTATAGTCAGTATTTGTGTATTATAAAATTCATAAGTGCTGACTATGGAAAGTAAAATATAAAATACATAAATATTGCCTATGAAAAGCTTTTGGATATTAGTTTTCAATTCGATGCCTTAACATGGGTAGCCTTAGTATGTCATGCTCTCTTTAATCTTTTCTGCGGTGGTGTCGCGTGAGGCGGGTCGTTACGTTCCCTCAAATATGGTTGAGCGAAGCGATGGCTGGTTCATGCGTCATGCTCGTGAACGGGTGCTGCCAGTGGGAATGGGTCTGCTTCTGACTACCTATCTTAACGCATATAGAATTGTAAAGTTTTTTTTTTTTCTCTCTTGTAACAGCCTAGACTGAATAATAACTTCAAACTTTGAATTTAGCTTGAAGCCTGTAAATTGATTAAGAAAATTTGTAATTCATTAAGTAATGATCTAATTAAATTTTATTTATTTGTTAATCTTTGTTAAAGTCTGGAAACTATATACATGACGGCGCGTTTATGTTGTTTTACGCATTTTTTGTAATTTCATGTTGTTTTTATTTGCTAATCAATAATAATTACAATTTAAAACAATAAAACAATGGTAAAACATTATTAAGTCATAAAATCAAGTTAAATTATCAAAGAGGGGACTAACGTCCGTGCGGGCTTGCGAGTGACGTCAGCGCCCGAACTAGTTTTGCATGTTGTGGCGCCGCGTGGCGTGAGTGGTGGCGTGACTAGTGGGGCGACCGGCCGGCCTTTATAAGCAGGCGGCGCTCGCACTGGGACACATTCGATCGTGAGCCGTGGCGCTGTACGTACGCTCGCAATTCTGCATACCTCTTCGCTTTCTCCAACGCCCATGGATATGGCTGAACTAAATGGTCAGCTCGGCACTCCGTCATCAGGAGTGGGGATGGACCAGGAAGCGGAAAACATACTATGGGAGCGCCAGTCCTACAAAACCGATGGAGAAATCTCTTGAAGTCCCAGCATTGTGGCGTGATGGGTTCGGTGATGACCAAACTTATTTTTCCAGAATTTAGTCTTCAGGGGGCGGATGCGCGAGCGTGGTGTGATGCAGTGGACATATGTTTAGGAGAGAACCCTTCAAGCGGAAGCCAGTTGATTATGCTCCTTAGTAAGGCTCCCTGAGGTTAAAAAGCTGCATGGTAACGTGCACAGCAGCCGTTACAAGGTTGCATTGTACGATTGATGCCATCGAAGTTCCTGCTGCTACCTTGTACAGGGTTTTTTCGGGCTGCCCGAGTGGTGAAGTGAAGGGGACATGTGGACACCTAGACACGCTGGTCCACGCTCTACAAACCTAATCCACGGCTGAGCGAAGGGTTAGCTTAGGACTGTCACACCAGCAGTGGACCACCTCTACAATATTGGTGAAAAGTTTTCATTTTGTTTTCATTTCGGTTCCTGAATGCTCATTAACAAAAGAGACGTTTTACAGAGAAGAGAAATATTATGTTTCAGCTTCACTTTGAGGGATAGAAAAATTAAGCCTACGATGCAATACTCAAATTATTTTGATTGTTACTTTTTAGAATTATTCAGCTGAATTATTATTTTATGAGGTCCCCAATTCTTCGTTGGTATTCATAACATCATAATAGGGCAAGATTTAATTATGTTGGGCTTCTTCAATGTGAGTTTAGCGAAAAAAATTAATGATTTTAGTAATGTCAATGATACCGATGTTCCCTCAGAGCCTATAACAGAATTAGAAACAAAATACTTGAAAATTATTGTTCACAGACTTGTTTATGATGTTGGTCGAATAAATAATCCAAGTTTGTGACCTCGAGAGCCGAACGCAACTATGTCAAAAATCGAAAAAACCACGTAAATTTCGGATTTTGGCGATTATAAACCTGAAGAACTTCATATTTTTATTTTCAGAAATTATAAATCGTGCAGCGGAATGATTGATTGCTCGGCGATATTTAGAATTGGTTAGTGGAATCATTTCTATCAAAATTTTTTCTGATAAGTTGCATAATAAAAAGTAAATTGCGAATTTATGAAACAAAACTATACTGCCATTATTTAATTACTCACATTTTTTTTTTACCCGTATGAAAACAAGAGACACTTAATTTTTCTAAAGTTTTATTTTGACCATTTTTGTTCCATCCTAAAAATTTGTTTGAAAACTGATTCATTCTAGGAGAGCGTAAGTGCAGTAAACAGGAATTCTGGCGGACATACCTTCTTGGCCCACATGAATTGGAAAATATACTTTGCCATCACCCTATCAACCTAATCGATGGACGGACGCTAATGACATTTTTTGTTTATGTTTTGTTTTAAGTTGTATTTTTTTCTTTTATTCTCGCTATTTTTGCCTGAAACTATTTTTACCGCTAATTTGATTTTGTAGTTCCTGTCTGCAAAAATTTTAATACTGTGACGAAATGCTCAAACCTTGGGCCATAGAAATAGAATGTCAAAGAACAACTAAGTCAATAAACAGGTGATCCGAAAACGAATCAATACATTTTATATGAGATACGTAAAATATGACTTAGATTCATAAAATATGACCATATTATGGCAAAGGAAGTTAATAAACTATGTTCCATACTGTTTTCTTTGTCGATAAACGAATAAATGTAGCAAAATTTGGTTTTACAGAAATTTGTGGCAATATCTTATTTACCTTTGAAAAGTGTGATTACTTGGATTGTTTCTTTCTGTCACATCACAATTACTTAGAGCAGAAAATGCCATAGCTCCACGATACCTTTATTTTAAATTCTAATTAAGATTAAAAAATATTTTAAACAAACTGTGATTGCTCATTTGCTGGGCGGGACGTTGGGGGCTCTTGCTGTGGGAAATGTTGGCACATGTCACTTGATCCTTTGTCTCTTTTTTATATAGACCGTGTCCGTATGATGTTGGCTGCTCTTTTCCACGCTTTGTTGGTCTTCTTGGGTGCGGCGAGGGTTTTTCTATGTCTATGGCTCAAACAAACCTTTTTTTTTGTGTGCCAAAGACTACACTTAAACGGTGGGGTGTTGCTTTTTGTATTTTGTTAAACTGATTCAAACATTATCAACACCGATTCTTTTTAAGCAGAAGAGCTTCAGCAGCATCATGAAGTCCACTTTAGGAGGTTTGCGACTGTCTGTTATTGGATCCTTCATAAACCTTGATATTATATTTAGAATAAAGTTAAAATTAACTAAAATACTAGTAATTGAACTTAAAACATTTTCGATAATATGGTCCTACACGGAAAGATTACAGGAGAAGGAATTGAGTGGGCTAACCTGGTTCGAGCGTGCTGGCTGTGGTGGATGCGCGTCTCACTTCTTCTTAGAATCTCCGACGTTGATTATTATTTGGGTAATCACAATAGTCTTCGGATAACTCGCGGCGATCACCTTGTAGGTATTTAAACTTGACCGCAATAATGAGGAGCACGAAAACTCGACTCAATGCTCTGGCACGCAGGCAGGCTGGATCGGAAGTGTCTAAATATGGCCGACGCGACCAAATACCAGATAGGATCATGGATAAAAATGATATGAGGGTAGATTTTGGGTTTAGGGATGTAGCATCGTTACAAGTGTGAATCGAGTCTAAAGTGATGTGAAAATAACAATCTATGATTCACCTAAATCTACCGGGTACCTTGTAAAAAAAAAACACTATTTTTTTCTGAAACATGAACTTTAATACGGAGAAGGTAAAGTTTAGAATGTACCTAAATAGCTTAATCTTATTTTATAACTACCTTTTGCAAACTGGATCATTTTACAGATAGACCATCATCTGTGTTGGCTTTAAAAGTTTTCGCCGTTTTGAGCTTATTGTATTCTATGTTTTTTTAGCTGAACAAAACGATTTTTTCTGAATACAAAAATTTTATAACATTACTGTTGGAAAACCTCTTTTGATTTTATACAGTTTTATATATAGTTTTTATACTTACTTATCCAAACTGACTGCAAACTGAAGTTCTTTAATTTGAAATAAAAATGTCACTTGTTCACCGTCCACTGCTTCGTTAATTTCATAATCCTCAGCATACATCACTTAGTTTTCTTTACAAAAAAAAACATAAACAAAAAAAAAATCTTTTAATTCCTCTTTGACATTCATTGTTATTAATTTAGAAATAGTGGCTGGATACATTTTTCTGATCACAAAAATACTAATAAATGTACTTTGCTAACCATTTAGATGAAACGTGTGGATCCTAGTCGAATAGTGGAACCTATAAGAACGTGAGTTCAAAAATTAAAATTTTTAGAACTTACATACCTATTGTTGTTTATTATTGTTACTTATTTATTTACGGTGCAATGTCTTTTGGCCTTCGATGGTCATAGATTTCTGGATGTGCCGATGACGGCAAAAGTAAGTATTCGTATGAAGTATTCGTTATTAATGGAGGAAATATGCTACTCTATGTAGTGATCCATCCAGTGAAATATGCTACTCAATGTAGTGATCACTTTGCCGCCCAGTGAAATATGCTACTTAATGTAGTGATCGCTGTGTGACAAGTCTGTGTGACAATTGGTACTATTGTGTGTTCTGTGGAAAGAGGAAATATGCTACTTAATGTAGTGATCCACCCAGTGAAATATGCTACGCAATGTAGTGATCACTTTGTCACCCAGTGAAATATGCTACTAAATGTGGTGATCGCTGTGTGACAATTCTGTGTGACAAGTCTGTGTGACAAGTCTGTGTGACAAAAGTCTGTGTGACCAAAGTCTGTGTGACAATCGGTACTACTATGTATTCTGAGTAAATGGCTGATGGTCATGTATTCTTTGCAGTCGGACTGTGTGACCATCCGTGTGTCGATCCATCTGTGTGTCGATCCGTCTGTGTGAAGATTCGTCTTTGTGACGATCTGTCTGTGTGAAATTGTTGTAATCAGTAAGATAATTGTTCTTTTTTTAGGGGCCAGAATGGCCGAGCTCGAATATACAACTCAGCATATTTTGTTTTTTTAGGACAAGTCTGATAACGAGACACACGAGGACGTGTGAAGGCGCAGGACGGCCGTGACGGCGCGTTTATGTTGTTTTACGCATTTTTTGTAATTTCATGTTGTTTTTATTTGCTAATCAATAATAATTACAATTTAAAACAATAAAACAATGGTAAAACATTATTAAGTCATAAAATCAAGTTAAATTATCAAAGAGGGGACTAACGTCCGTGCGGGCTTGCGAGTGACGTCAGCGCCCGAACTAGTTTTGCATGTTGTGGCGCCGCGTGGCGTGAGTGGTGGCGTGACTAGTGGGGCGACCGGCCGGCCTTTATAAGCAGGCGGCGCTCGCACTGGGACACATTCGATCGTGAGCCGTGGCGCTGTACGTACGCTCGCAATTCTGCATACCTCTTCGCTTTCTCCAACGCCCATGGATATGGCTGAACTAAATGGTCAGCTCGGCACTCCGTCATACATATTTGTAAATATCGTTCCATTTGATAAAGCTGGTAAGTTTTTTGCGCCCGTTTTTCTTGTCAGCTAAAAGACGTCATAATGGGTGGTAGGGCAAAAAAATTGTTTGACGATTTAAAAACGCTCATTATGTGAGCTTATTTGAATAAAGATTTTTTCATTCATTCATTCATTCCATCCTCTACAACCATTCGCATGAAGATATCGCCATCCGTCGCGAGAAGTTGTCGAAAGGCGACCGGTCTGGCCTCTTGGCAGACCTCGGTAGGTCTGCCGAGAGGCCAGTGTGCACGGCCATCTGGTTTTGCAAATCAATGTCAATTTGAGGTTACGTGCGTACTGCGATATTATCAAGTACCTAAGTACTTAGGTACGTAATTTATTTTATTTTATTTTTTAGGTACCTACCTATCTAAAAAAGCAAAGTACCTACCCTCATACACCACAAATGAAATCTCAGTGGAAACGAAGCATTAATTAAAAATCTAATAAAACCACGTGTTTGTTATGCTAGGCGACGGCTTTAATTAGCTCGCACAAATTGGGTCGACTGCGTTTGAAATACCGCACGGTTCCCGCACGCCTAATGGCGTTGCGGTGGCCTGTCACCCGCGATGACGTCGCGGGAACCCTAATGCAACCCATGCCACGCGGGAAAGCACTTCTCAACCGATGTCATATTGGATAATACAATAATTACAACAAGCTACGAATAAATGTAATGAAAATTTTAAAGTTACACAATCATACAGATCCGAGAAAATACAAAAAAAGACCTTGGAGTAGTAGCAACAATAGCGGGTGATATGATTGATCATAATAGAAAAAAAAAACTCGTTTTCTTGGACTCGATATGGAATTTCCGAGGGTTTGATAATATGACGACTTCAAAACTGAGTGAACTATAATAATAAGTTTCTTATTACCAAACAACTGTAATAACTTGTAGCCAAAACATTGATTTCTTTACAATAATAAACAGGTACATACAATAATTATGTAGGTAAGTTCTTACTTCTAGTAGATACTATCTATTTATTTTTTTTAAAAGCTGCTCAAGTTTTACGGTTTTACCTCCTTTTTAGGGTTCCGTAGCCAAAATGGCAAAAAACGGAACCCTTATAGATTCGTCATGTCTGTCTGTCTGTCTGTCTGTCCGTCCGTATGTCACAGCCACTTTATTCCAAAAGTATTAGGACTACATAGTTGAAACTTAGTAGGCAGGTGTATTCTGTGAACCGCTTTACGATTTTTATACAAAAATAATAAAAATAAAAGATTAAGGGGCGCTCACCATACATGGAACTGAAACTGAAAATATTTTTTTTCATCAAACCAATACTTGTGGGGTGTCTATAGATTGGTCTTTAAAAATGACATTGAGGTTCCTAAGACTATTTATTTTAAAAGTCAACCGTTTGAAAAATATATGCCGCCAAAGTGGTAAAATGTGTGTCCGCCCCCCCCTTTAACTTTTAAAGTAAGAGGGTGAAAAATCTAAAAAAAATATAAACTATAGATCTCAATAAACACTTTCAACGAAAATTGTTTTGAACGAGATACAGTAATTAGTTTTCGAGATATAGTACATTTTCCAAAACCGCAAATATAACTTTGTCATTCATACAAACACTGTGAAAAACAAAGTAATTTTTTCAGACGAAAAATGATAGCGGTATTAAAATATGGTATGGTATAATGTACCTACGGAACCCTACTGCGCGTGGCCCGACACGCACTTGGCCGGTTTTTTTTCAAATCCAAAGCACGTACAAGGTTTCGCTGTATTATTTCCTTCATCGAATCATACAATGAGCTTTGCCGGTCCGTCTGGTGTAAGTAGAGCTGCGAATGAAATCGAAGCCTTTGAACTGCTATACATTCAGATAAATCTCAGCAGCAGCTGTTTGAATTCCTACTCATATCTATGTGTGTGTAGACGGAAAAGTTACAATAGTAGATTGTTATATAAGGGTCCAAAGTAAGCAATTCCCATACGAGATATTTAGGCTATAGTTCGAGTATGGAATTGATGACTTTTACCCGTGTTTAACACTCTACTTTTCATTTCAAATATAAGGAAAGTAACAAAGTCTTAGATTTTCCAAAATGTTTATTAATAAAAACATGTACTTAGTAACTACATAGGTAGACCTTATATTTATTAATACTTACTTACCTACCTTACCCATTTAAATTTAATTACAAAATTAGAACTATTTGTCTGAAGTTAAATTCTTGCTTGGAATATTTACAGTTTGATTTATGATAACGGATTTGACTTTGTTGGATGCCTGTAAAAGTTGGAGATATTCTTTGGTCTTTTTTTTTGAGACGGTGAAGTCCATGGCAGAGACTCTTCTGAAGTAGTTGTTTGAGGCGAATTAGAGCGTAGGTTTATTATTCCTTTTATTTAGTTTGAACTTTTTGTTTTAATTTAAAATTAAATTAAATTTAAATAAATTTAATTTAATTCATTTTAGTACATACAAAATCAACACAAAACTTTAAAACGGCACACACTTGGCACACACAGCTCAAAGTCACAGAGTTGGGTTGGATTTCGCGCTAATATTAATTTACAGTTTTTCTTAATTTAAATTTGGAACACGCTGCGTCGCCGGCCGCTCAGCCCAATATTTTTAATTTTGCACTGGCTGTATACAACGTGCAACAAAAAGGGGGTATCAACCCGAAAGGAGGTCAATGTACTCGTGAATCTGAACACCTTCCAAGAGAAAAAAAATTTAAAATCGAAAAAAAATTTTTGGTCTCTCCATAGAAAACTTGAATTTGCCGCCAACATTTTGTATGGAGTGGAGAGTTCAAAAAATTTTATTTTATTTGAATTTTTTTTTCTGCTGGAATGTATTCAATTTCACGAGTACATTGACCTCCTTTCGGGTTGATACCCCCTTTCTGTTACATGTTGTATACCATGTTTCATTGTGGTTCATGAATGCGCCCTACCTATTTTTTTTTTATCATTACCGATGAAGTAACTCTATGGTTGACTATGTAACCAAATTCAGTTCGATTTTTAAATTTCTTTTACACCCTAGGGTGGAACGAAGAGTTTTGGACCCGCTGCTCAGTTTAAATATACATCACTTTCCGAATATGAGAAATGAAAAAAAAAAATTAATGACTTGGCTTGAGTTAATTGAGCGGAGGGCCTGGAAACTCATCGGCAACAATAATATTTTCTGTAATCGGTTTTTTGTCGGCTACATTTTGGAGAGTGTATAACTGAATAGAAAATAAAATACCGCCATCTCCCTTCTTCCATCGAACAAACAAACGTACAAACTGCGCCACCGTTTTTTTTAAGGATAGGTATTCCAAAAACTCGCATCACACTAAGAGTTTTGATTCAAATTTTATCATCCGTCCCACTAGAGAGTGGAACTCTTTGCCCTGAGTCTATTTCCCGATAAGTAGGTACTTCTTGGCAAGCGAGTTCGAATATCGCATCATTTTCTTTTCAAACATTCAGCGAACTTTGCATGCGTTTTTGTATGAATTTGACTTCACTTTACTTTTGAACCAGAAGGTGTCCTTCATCTTTTAAGAATACCCAACAGTTTTCACGTCGTCGTCGTCGCCCAAACAAAAGCGCTGACTGTAATCCAAATCTTGACATCCTGTATACTTCATAAGCGTTTTTCGATGTGAAACCTATAGGGAGATCCCTATAGGGAATCTATAGGGAGATTCCCTGATAAAGCAGCAGCGTTCAGATTCAGTCCAGTCAGTAGATAGACACTGAGTTCGAGTGTGCCGAAATTGAGTTCAATAAAACCTTACAAAAATAAGACTTTGCTGTATTTTAATAGAGCCAGCTCCGAAGTGTTTTAATCCTCAGAGGTGAAGTTAAATGCCATTCTTGGCACACCTTTTTAGAGTTTCGAGTGAAATAGCAACGATGAGCTTGCAATAAATACTCTCAGAACAAGGTGGTATTTCTTGAACCGCTAATTTAGGAGCAGTCTGTTTTACCTCTACCTACACTATTTATTTAGCTAAATTGGTGCATTGCTTTCCTTAATTAGGTGGCTACACTATAGATTCCAGGAATTAAAATATCTTAAGTTATTTGTGGTTAATTTATCATACATTTCTACAATCAATTTGTTATGAATAAGCTAGAAATTATTTCAAATATCCCAATGGAAATATATGGTATCTATATCGACATACAAAGCTTTAGCTAAACAATAGTTATATTTAGGTAATGTATATTAATTTTGTGATAGTGTTCAAGCCTATATTATATAAAAATAATCGCGATAAGCCGACGATATTCGTCCAATAAAATTTTACCTTAAGTATGTAGTAAAGTAAGTACAAAATTGTTTCATGACTAATCGTTTCTCAGTGCCAAGTTAAGAACGGCAAAGCGTCGAGTTACCCGTATCGTGGGAAAACTATGAAAGTGGGATTTAGAAGCAATGAAGCTATCAGAACGGAATTGAGCCCGCTTTCCTGGCGACCAATAAATAATTATCTTAGGGCTTTGTTCCGATGCATTTAGGATGAGACGTATTTTGTTACTCTTTCTTCGTTGAGGACTAGTCAAGTACAATGTGTAGAAACTGTAGTAAAACGCACTTTGTGTCTGCTTTCAAGTTAATGAAGTTGCAGCACTTTTCTTTTAATGAAAGCGTTAATAATATTATTCTTTCAAGTTTTTAACTCTTCATTTACTGGGAAAACCCTGATCTGATTTGCTTTTGAAGCTAGTTGCCAATATAATCGGTATTTTCTTTACTATGGATAGTGTCAATACTGACCCAATTAATTGCTCTATGTGGGGTTGAAAGTCCCATTCGTTATTAAAATGCGATAAAATATTGTTATTGCCCACTTCTGGTAACGAAACAACATTTATGTATCTACTTATAGACAGGTTTTATGTCGGTGCAGATAGGAATGACATTATTATGACAAACACCGCACACGTATCGTGTATCTCAATTTTGTGACGCATTTTGATAAAGCGATCTGAGTGGAAGCTGTATATTTATCAATATGATGCGCATTGCGTCACAACGACACATGCTCCAACGGTCGGTCGTGTCGTTTAGTGATGCCATATTCCGCATTATGAGCTCAAGGGAACAAAATTATGTTACAGCGCTGAAGTATCTTCCAAAGTGCTGGTAGACTGATATTGTAAAAGTCAACGATACTCTTATTTTTATCAAAACTTTGTTTCAGTGAAGGAAATGTTATTTTTCCTGTCACCTTTACAAAATGTAAGTAGGTACTATGTTGATATTGACGTTTATTATTTACTTAAATTGGACTGAATTCACCAATTTTCTTAAAAGCTTCCTTCAAAGCAAAAGGGGAAAGTACGCCGTAAACACTCCTCTTTTTACCAAAAGGTTTAGCCCCAAAAAATTAAGACTTACCCCACAAAATGATTACGCAATTTCCATAAATTACCCTGACCCAAATCCAGGTAGCGGGATAAAAGACACAAGTCAAAGTTGTCCGAATAAAGAAAGTCCTGCTCCAAAACGGTTGGGGACATTTGAAACAATCTTATTTGCAACCCGGCTTAGGGTCGCCGCTAACAAGGAACGGGACAAATGTTTGCTTCATCCTTCCCAATCTGAAACAATCAGGAAGGACCCTTTTCCTTACCGCAGCCGGCGAATCGCCTGGACTCAGAAATTCGCTAACTTAATATAACTTTTGAATTGTTAAACAAGAGTTAGGTACTATGCGCAACAGCGTCGCTTAACCACTGCTAAGGTTAAAATCGCTTGCACGCCGCGCCCGCTGTCACATACGTTTAGTTCTCGTGTAGGGGCAATACGCGCGCACACGAATTTTGTTGCAAACTGGTTAAGCGACGCTGTTGCCCATAGTACATCGGCTTGAGCAATACTAAGATGAATTATCCTAAAAATTTGTTGTTTAGCATCCATGCAATAACGAAAGAATAGTTTGATAGGGATTTGATAGATCTAGAAGATCACGAGACCTGTATAGATTGACCAACGGTTCCCGAATTCTTTTGGCTACAGAACCCTTTTTGGTTCACCGTTTTTCGGAACAACCCTAGCTTTTAACCTAGCTCAACCGTAACAATTAAACTAACTGTAACATGGTTTTTACGTGAAATCACACCATACTGAGGCTTTTTGGCTTGGTGTTCGCTTCTTGTAAGTGTAGTTTGACTTTAAAAGAACATTTTAAGATAAAAATATTTATTTAGTTAAAACAAAAAGAACTTACTTGAATTTTCGTGGAACCCCTGGGAGCCTCTTACCTCAGGGTTCCGCGGAATCCCATTCAGTAACCGCTGAGATAGACAATAGAAAATTGAATAATTTCTGGCAATTAAACTAAAATCTACGAAGGATATAACATTATTTTCTACTATCAATTACTTTTATATCTTACTGGCAATTTATATTTCCCAAATAGTGCTAGTCCCTGCCCAGTTTATGTTTGGTTGCTCCAAATGTAAACCACAATGAATTGAAATCCGAAAAAAAAAACATTGGAAGCAAGCCGTAAAATTACGATAAGCGTTATTTATCTCCACCGTCGAACATTTCATTAAAACGAGCAAATAAATCCTGCGATGATTCCGAAAACCCACTGTATTGTTGCATGTTGGATAAAATACACAACAACGCTCTACCAAAATAACTATTTAACGTGAAACATTGTTTCATGTAGAAATTGTCAGATTTAAAAGCACGAACAAATTGTTTCATTGTTTGTTTTTAAAATAAAACTCGCATTTCTGAAGCTTTTTGTCATTTTTTTATGATTTTCAAATTAAATACAGCTTCTAGCATGACGACAAGCGGCTTGTGAAAAATGTATGTAACATTATTTTTACATCTTAAAAGAAAATGTCTTTTAAGATGTAAAAAGAATGTTACGCTGTTTTTTTAAGTTGGTAACCTCTACACTATTTTACTTCCTTACTAATCCTTACTAATATTATAAATGCGAAAGTCCGTTTGTTTGTTTGTTTGTTACGCCTTCACGTCCTAACTACTGAACCGATCGTCATGAAATTTTGCATACACGTTGTCAGGGGTATAGAGAAGGACATAGGGTACCTTACATCCCGAAAAAGTTTTGTTTCCGAGGGATAGTAAAAAACCTTTCCACGCAGACGAAGTCGCGGGCGGCCGCTAGTTTTGCATAAAAAAGATACTAAATTGTAAGTTAAAGGCGCTACTGTATAAAATAACAATAATGTACATGGGTTACTTGGAATAATAGTACCTATAGCTACTTTGCCTCTTAATTTCTTTGCGGTACTATAATATTCATTTTCTATTAGTATTCTGTCAGAAAGTTTTTATTTAGAAACAATATAGAAGGTGTTTCACAATAACCCGTTATGTGGAAAACTTCAAAGTGCCAACCATAGACGCAATGGACTTTTTTGATAATTTACCATACCACAGAGATACCGATAGTCACTTTTTAGGGTTCCGTACCAAAATGATAAAAAAGGAACCCTTATGGTGTGACTTAGTTTGTCTGTCTGTCACAGCTGGATATCTCGAGAACTACTAATGGTATCAACTTGAAAGTTGGAATTGTTTAAGATGACATTTGCCCAACTATTTTGCAAATAAGAAATAAATAAAAAAATAAATATCTTTTTTACAACAGGGCCTGAAAAGGGGTCTTAAAAATTTGAAGTGGAGCTACTAGGGCATGTGGGGTATCATATGAAAGAACGCCGTTTGCACGTTATTAATCATTTTTATTTTTTTTTCTAGACTGCATAGTTTACGACTTATGATGAAAAATGTAAAAAAATACCGTTCCCCCCCCCCACCCTTATCTCCGAAGTTTGCAAAGAGAAAAATCTGAAATAATTCTATGTGATAGCAGTTTATATAAAAATTACAGGAAAAATAAAACGATGTCTCAATATAGCATACTTTTTAGAAATTATCAAATTTCTAAAAAGTTAACATTAGTTCCTTTATCGGTCAAGAGATGGCGCTGACCTAAAACTGCAATACTAATTTTATTTTTCTACTCTGCAGTGTGGTTTGATGGTGCAATTATGATGGTACGGAACCCTCGGTGCGCGAGTCCGACTCGCTCTTGACCGGTTTTATTCTATTATAATATAGTATTGAATAGAGTAGTATTGTAAATGCTATAATTTCAAACTTAAACAAAAATCTAGAAGAGGCTGTTTTCAGGGTTTATAATAATTTCCGTGGTTGGATGGTATTCTATCTATCATAATATTCCGCTTTAAGGGTTTTTTTTTGTAAGACGTTGTATTATGTCATTTTAATAATTCCCCATACCATCCTATAATCAAATTCGCAAACTGTAACTATTTTTACAATTACCTGCAAAACTCCAATGGGTGCCGCCGCAAGTGATGCAGTTTCATTAAATTTGCGGTACAAATAAAGTAAAATAAACGCAGCAACAACGCAGCCTCGACTCCGCGCGCAGTGCTCAATTAACATTTTATACCTACCCACTACCCGCATAACTACGCGAAACTAATTTGCAGGATGGAGGAAGAATGGCTAGCAGAGGTGTGAAATGAGGTTTGTTGTTAAATTAATATAAATCGTTATTGGAACTTTATTTTTTTGTATTTGAGCAAGAATTGAATATTATTTTCTTTAACCTTTTTGAAGTGAAAACTTCTTTAGCGGCGTTGTACGCTTTTTGTAATGGGAAAAAATGCTAAACTCGCGTCAGGAATCACGTGGCTGATCGAAAATGCGTAAGACGGATGTGACGGATGGAGAGTAGACAGCTGGCGGCGGAAGTATCCCCCTCTCTTTCTACGAGGTGCGTTGAAAATGGCGGCGCGTCATTTTAAGACGTTAACACTTGTGTCACCAGCAACGCGCTAATTTTGAAAATGGAACTAATAGCAGCGATCTCTTCGGTGAAATCATAGACTTATTTATACTCTGTGACTATACGTTTAAATCGTAGAATGCGTGCATGTAGAAATTAAAATGGGCACGGGCGCGAAATCTTTTGATTTTTTTTCTAATTACACACTGATTGAATTGTGTGACTGTATAGGTATAGTAATAGGAAAAAAATAATTTTAATCCTTTGCCGCTAATTTTAAAATATAAAAATGCACAACGCTAATATTTAAGTTTTCACTTCTGCCGGCACTCCCGGACTGCCAACCGATTTTTTTATTCCAACACTGTAGACAAGGGAGCTCTGTGAACATTACCTACATCCTTATTCTAGGAATGAATCGACGAGGTAATGTTTGCGAGTTAAAAACTGATTTCTCACACAGTGTTAGGAGCGGCAAAATTTCACAAAAAATAATTTAAAAAATTATATACTTCACTACACTATCATTGATTGTAATGATTTTGACCAAACCATCCTCGCGGTACGGCCTGGAGCGTGCGGCTACATAAAAGATTATGCACTGAAAAAACCCGAAGAGTTAATTTTAGTAAATAAATAAGGTAGGTAATTATATATTTTTTAAGAAATTACTTATTTCTTGACTTATAATGAAAATAGGGGAGCGACAAAAAAAGGGTCCGCCCCGGGCGGCAGAAACACGCTACGCTACTGTTCCCACATTTTTGTCAATATATCTGCAAAATGTTATAACAGTTTACTTTATCAGTGTAATACATTCTAAAATGTTGTCCTTTGCCATCAGGTGGTGAACAGCGGTGGCACAGCCGTCATCAACTGCACTTGGGGTGGGTGGCCGGCGCCGCGCCTGGAGTGGCTCCACAACGGAGTACCTTTAGGGGCGGGCGTAGCGGGGGGCAGAGTGCGCGTCCAGAACAACGGAGAACAGCTGATCATCGCGGCGGTGCACCGTGCAGACCGCGGCGTCTACCAATGCATCGCGAGGAATGAACGAGATTCCGCACAAGCCAGTGCTGAACTGAGACTGGGAGGTAGATCTTCAGATTCTTGATCTGCGATCTGCAAGTGATCCTATCCTTAATAATTTGACCATGAAAAACAGACTGACTAAATTATCTTCGATAATTTGTTTTTAGATACTGCACCTGAACTACAGTACACGTTCATAGAACAAGTTCTGAGGCCAGGACAGGTCGTCACATTGAAATGCTCAGCAGCAGGGTCACCACCTCCACATTTCTCATGGCTGTTGGATGGACAGCCTCTAAACACTATCGCTAGGGGACACAGGTAGAATTCCATATTCATTTATGTTGAGTTGACGTAAAAGATTTAAAAGTTTGGAAGCAAAAAAGTTTATTTTGGAAATGCTTATTAAAACCGTTGGATTTTCTTTTTTAGGTATAGCGTAGAACAATTTGCGACAAAGAATAACGATGTGGTCAGCTACCTCAATATTTCCGCTGTAAGGTCCGAAGATGGAGGCCTTTATACATGTAGAGCAGCAAATTCCCTTGGCGAAGTTTCACACACCTCCCGACTCAACATCTATGGTAAAATTTGGTTTATATCATCAATATTCAATATTTTCTGGAATATATTTATAATGCTGTATGTTATTCCAGGCCCTCCTTATGTGCGATCTATTGGACCAATCAGGGCTGTAGCTGGACGAGAGTTGGTGTTATATTGTCCTTACTCTGGCTATCCGATAAGGTAACTTTTGGACACTCACTAATCTACAGGCATAATGAACAAGTTTTTCTGATACTAATTACTGGAACTTTCAGTTCTGTCAAATGGGAGCGAGATGGTAATACAATTGATTGGGATAATAGTATTGATGGTGCACTAAGGATAACAAGGGTGGACCCTTCTCACGCAGGGTCATATAGTTGTGCTGTAATGGGATCCCATGGGGAAATAGCTAGAAGAGACCTGCAGCTTGTAGTGAGCAGTAAGTATTTAACCAAGCACGCATTATGAACAGTAGATATTGTTTTATTTTTATAAAAAATAAATATAAAGTACCTATCCTAAAAAAAACCTCAAACTTTTTATTTATAATTGTTATTTTTAGATCCTCCTGAAATTGAACCGTTTTCCTTCTCTGCCAATCTGCAAGAAGGCAAACGTGCACAAGTCAGCTGCAGCGTGACATCAGGAGACATGCCTGTTCACTTCACGTGGCTTAAGGATAATGCGCCCATTCCTTCTACGTTGCAGGTTGGTTTTTCAAAAATATAATTCTTCTTATTCCATGCCGATTTCTTTTGGGTTACTTACGAGTACACTACGGAATGAAATTACCCTTGTTTTTTGACCCTTCTTTGTTTTCTTAATAAATTATTCTTCTAATTGATAATAATCTTTTTATAACTATTTTAAGTGCCCTTTGCAAGTCTTCCAAAAAATGTCTTGACTATATTTTACCCCAAAAGAAGGTTTGACACCCCTCCATTGCGTAGGTGGAAGAACGAGGAGCGGATTTTTTCAGCAATCTCGTTTTCAAAGAAGTGTTCGCTCGCCACAGCGGACTTTACACTTGCGTGGCCTCCAACTCGGCGGCCAAAGTAAACTACACCGCCGAGCTGGTGGTGAAAGGTAACAACACGGACCACTAAGCACCACGCACCAGATCTCATAGCACTTCACGCTTGCACTAAAGCACAGAATTTGTATTTATTGGCCCCAGCCAATTCTTTTGCAACCAGCTCTAGATTAGTCTCGAGTTAGTTGGATGTTAGAGCGGTTTCTTCATTTGGATTTTATTCTTCATAATGCTAAGGGCTTGTAATCATTCGAAATGGGCAAATAATGTTATCCCTTCTTTGTCACACTTGGTATGCCATAATTAAGTTTTATTTCATGATGCTTATGGGCTCTTTCGTTATCATAACTTTGGTACTTTTTATTATGTATTTTATTTAATATACCTACAACACGTGATTGCTTATTGTTACTGTCACCTAAATGTCTTTGATTTTTGTTTTGCACAGCGTTGGATTACAGATGGCTAAAGAAAATGGTAACTGTCCACTAATTATTTGAAAGCACTTATCTTTAATGTTGTGTCAACAAAAAAAGAAAGAGCTGGCATACCAGACATAATAAAAATGAGTTTATTTTTTTATAAACCTACCTACGAGTTAAATTAGAACATTGATGAATTTAAGTGAGAGTGTTTTACCCATAGAAATAGAATGTCAAAGAACAACAATGTCAATAAACAGGTGATCCGAAAATAAATGCATACATTTTATATGAGATACGTAAAATATGACTTAGATACATAAAATATGACTATATATGGCAAAGGAAATTAATAAATTATGTTCCATACTGTTTTCTTCGTCGATAAACGAATAAATGTAGAGAAATTTGGTTTTAGAGAAATGTGTGGTAATATCTTATTTACCTGTGAAAAGTGTGATTACTTGGATTGTTTCTTTTTATCACATCACAATTACTTAGAGCACAAGACACCATGGCTCCACGATACCTTTATTTTAAATTATAATTATGATTAACAAATATTTTAAACAAACTGTGATTGCTCATTTGCTAGGCGGGACGCTAGTGGCTCTTACTGTAAAAAATGTTGGCACATGTCACTTGATCCTTTGTCTCTTTTTTACATAGACCGTGTCCGTATGATGTTAACTTCTCTTTTCCACGCTTTGTTGGTCTTCTTGAGCGCAGCGAAAATTTTTCTATGTCTATGGTTTTACCTTAAAACCTTGTTTTAGTTTGTACATTATGTAAATTGATTTTGGGTTCACGAGATTACAATTGCACAAAAGATAAATAGATAGGTACTATATTCTTGTATTGCTGCTGGATCAGGTAATTCATGTATATTTTAGGCTTACTCGATTATTCTATTCAAAAAATATTTCGTCCCTTGCCACTTTTATTTTTGAATCTGTTATAGGTAACATCATCAATCAATGCTTATGCTACTTTTTCCTTTCACGCTGCAGTATCACCCAAATGGGTGATGGAACCGAGAGACGAGTCAGTGCTCGCTGGTGAGCCTTTAGCATTGCACTGTCAGACTACTGGCTCGCCGACACCACAAGTTACCTGGATGAAACAGAGAGGTATGTCGTTATCTGACCGAAACTAATTATATTGATGATCAAATAGGCGCTGTTGATTGGCAAGTTAAATATAGTAGGGAGTCTGCTAATGGTGAGTTGGTGAGGATGAAGATTCTTTTTATTAACCTGTATAATATCTATCTTTTATTTTTTTTGTTGCAGGGTAGAAATGACTCGCAAAGTTTGTACTGTATTTGTATCTACATAATTATGAAGCCCTTTATGAAGATTAAACATTGCGGCCAATTGTTTAAACTTTAAGCTCTAACTAAATCTTAGTAGCATCACCACATTAAAACTGCTATAAATCCAATTCACTAAGTTCTTGTTTACCTTACAGGTCCAACAACGACAGACTTCATTCCGCTGGTGAACCTCGGCGGCAGGTTCCAGTTCCTGTCCAATGGGACGCTGTGGATCGAGTCGGCGCTACCGTATGACGAGGGCAACTACATGTGCAAGTCCGAGAACGGCGTTGGGTCGCCGCTTACCAAGACCATCACCGTCGCTGTCAATGGTGAGTTATGCGGCAACTGTGGTGGAACAGTAATGTTCTGGCAAAAGAAGATCATATAGCGTATCGTATATTATTATATATTTATATAATTGTGCGCTTAATGCGTAAGGTCAAAACATAATAACTTTTGCTAACAGCTTTGAAATTTTGGGTTACGTTTCAGGAATAATATTGAAATGAAATCAAAAATCGCTTAACCTTAAGACAATTAATTATAAATTAAGTGTGCTCATGAAAAGATTTAGGTAAATTCCTAAGCTTTTTTTAAATTTATACATAGCACTCTGTGTTTATTTTTTTTGTTCATCATTTTCTCTCGGTACGATACAAATAATGAAATTCCAACGTCTGAATGTTTGGCAGAGCCAGCGCGGTTCGAGTTGACGTCGCACAACATGACGGCGCGGCGCGACGCGGCCGCCACGCTGGTGTGCGACGTGCGCGGGGACAGCCCCATCCGCGTCACGTGGGCGCACAACATGAACCATCTAGATCTTAATAGTTATAGGTGAGATTATCTTCTTCTTGTTGTTGTTCCGCTTCTATCGGAGGTTGGACAACATCATGGCCATATTGACCTTCGAGGCAGCTGCCGGAATAGGGACGTAGTACTGCAACTGAAACAATCCCGCAGGTACTTCAGCTTTGAATGTCGCCTTCTTACAGCACTGCGTTTACCTATAATTTTACCCTGAATGCTTAGTTGGAGAATTCTGTATTAAAGACTTTATTATTTCTTATAATTATTGTCACATAACCAAAATACGTGAGTTTGCGGCTTTTGATGGTTTTGATGAATTCAAGGTTGAATTCATCAAAACCACCCGTCCAATAGTACCTCTAAGTTGCTCACTCTTCCCGCCACGGGAAGTGAGAGTATCACATGTATCTAATATTAACTTTCCAAATCCACTAGAACAGTCACACGATTTTAAACACTACTATCGTTAATGATGTTGTGATAATTAGCATCCTTAGCGCCTAGGGAATGTTTTCTAACACTGAGTCTGTAAAGTCATCTTGCAGCCCAAAGGTTGGCAATAAAATACCAGCTTGCATGATAGGAAACAATGGTTAATATGAGAACTTAGGAAATCGATAGCAGAATGTGAACCTCTACCTCATTTTCTTCTCTGAAATGCGTAGCACCCTACTCACCGTAAAAAACACAAAAGCTAATTAGTGTTTTATGAACAACTAGCGGCCGCCTTGCGTGGAAAGATTTTTGCTATCAGTTAAGTAGTTAAGACGTGAAGGCATAACAAACAAACAAACGGACTTTCGCATTTATAATATAAGTAAGGATCTTGTCGTCTACTTCCAGGTTAAGCATCTCAGAAGCAAAGACTGATAGTGGTTTAAGGTCCCAGTTGTACATCAGCCGCGCCGAGCGCTCCGACTCCGGCGTATACAAGTGTCAAGCCGTCAACTCCTTCGGTCACAGCGACCATTACATTTATCTTTCCGTCCAAGGTAATGTCAATATAAATGTTTCTCAATCTAATTCCAAGAAACAGAAAATTTGTCAGAAGATTTATCTTTTCTGTTGGCCATTCGCTCATCATCAAAAATATTTCAATATTCTTCTAGAAAAACCCGATACGCCCCACTCGCTCTCCGTAACGGAGATCCTGAGCCGCGCGGTGCGTCTGTCCTGGAGCCAGGGGTTCGACGGCAACTCGCCGCTGCTGGGCTACTCGCTGCAGTACTGCCCGCTGTCCGCGCAGGGCGCCATCCGCATCAACCAGTGGGACTCCGCCGTCACCGTCAACGTCTCCGTCCACGGTGCCTCGCAGTCTCATGTCACGTAAGTACTACATGAAACTACTACACCTACCATACTTCACTAATTTTCACAGACACAAGGACAGCTTGAACACGGCATACTTAATTATATTCATCTATCAAAGCACCATCGGTTCGATAAAATTTAAGATTAAGTTTTGGAGAATAGTTACAATGCAATCGTTTCCTTTTTTCAGATTGACCAAAAAGGGAGATATACACTATGAAGCATTTTTGAGCGGTCTGCGGCCTCACACGGCCTACATGATCCGAGTCGCAGCCGTCAACCAAATAGACCGGAGCGCCTTCACAGAACCAGTCGTGGTTAAAACTCAAGAAGAAGGTAGGTTATCCAATTTCTTGAGCAAAAGAAAAGTAAAAAATAGATCCAAGTTTCTAAAAACGAATTAATCCTCGTTAGTTTCACAGTCCAATATAAGAACTTGGAATACAGAATTTTGGAGCAGCACTATTAATAAATAACACTTATATCCCAATATATGTTACCGGCAATGTGTATAATCCGGCATTGTATACAATGCCTAGGCATTGTATACAATGCCGGATTATCGGATAAAACGATCAGGCAATGTATGAAATATAATTCATTTTATACTTTGCCTAGGCATTGTATACAATGCCTGCTGGTCCACCGGCAATGTGTAAAATAAGTATATTTCTGTTGTCTGTTATAAAAAAATAACCTCGAAATTTAAGGCTCACGCTCCGCTGCGCTTCGCGCTCGCCTTAAATTTCTAACCTATACGCGGGACCTACAGGAGTGAAGCAGGTTCGATTCCAAACTCAAATTTATGTTGTCTGTTATAAAAAAATAACCTCGAAATTTAAGGCTCACGCTCCGCTGCGCTCCGCGCTCGCCTTAAATTTCTAACCTATACGCGGGACCTACAGGAGTAAAACAGGTTCGATTCCAAAGAGCCCCCTCGAGCCCCCCTCGAGCCCCCCTCGAGCCCCCCTCGAGCCCCCCTCGAGCCCCCCCTCGAGCCCCCCTCGAGCCCCCTCGAGCCCCCCTCGAGCCCCCCTCGAGCCCCCCTCGAGCCCCCTCGAGCCCCCCTCGAGCCACGCTCGAGCCCCCCTCGAGCCCCCTCGAGCCCCCCTCGAGCCCCCCTCGAGCCCCCCTCGAGCCCCCCTCGAGCCCCCATCGAACCCTCCTCGAGCTTTCCCCGAGCCCCCCCCTCGAGCTTTCCTCAAGCCCCCCCCCCCTTGGGGAAACCCAAGCCCCCCTCGATCCCCCCTCGAATCTATTCTCGAAAATCTTTTTATTATACACATTGCCGGTGGACCAGCAGGCATTCTATACAATGCCTAGTCATTGTATACACTGCCTAGGTAATGTGTGAAATAGATATCAATATTCATTATATTTCATACATTGCCTAAAAGGGCCAGGCATTGTATACAATGCCTAGGCATTGTATACAATGCCTGCATTTCATACATTGCCGGTAACATATACATCGTGAAATTTTAATCATTTGGTTTCCGCAGTGGAGTGGTTCCACTTATATTCCATACAAAAGCGCTATACCTACTCGACCTTAATGTATGGAACAGCAGATTTTTTTTTCGCGATATCAGAGTTGTCTCCATAGTAAAAGTTGCTTGTAATCATGAGTGGAACCACCCCCCTGCGGGAACCAAATGATTAAAATTTCAGCGTGTATTGTCAATTAATAAAAATAAAAAATTACATGATAATGTGTGTACTTGCAGCGCCGTCCGAGGCGCCAACGTCAGTGCAAGTGGTAGCGGGCGGCGCGGGCGAGCTGCACGTGTCGTGGCGGCCGCCGGCGCGCGACGCCTGGCACGGCGAGCTGCTCGGCTACAGCGTCGCCTACGCCGAGCTCGGCCCGGGGGGACTGCCGCTGGCTAATACTACCAGGTACCACACGCGTCGTGGCGGCCGCCGGCGCGCGACGCCTGGCACGGCGAGCTGCTCGGCTACAGCGTCGCCTACGCCGAGCTCGGCCCGGGGGGACTGCCGCTGGCTAATACTACCAGGTACCACACGCGTCGTGGCGGCCGCCGGCGCGCGACGCCTGGCACGGCGAGCTGCTCGGCTACAGCGTCGCCTACGCCGAGCTCGGCCCGGGGGGACTGCCGCTGGCTAATACTACCAGGTACCACACGCGTCGTGGCGGCCGCCGGCGCGCGACGCCTGGCACGGCGAGCTGCTCGGCTACAGCGTCGCCTACGCCGAGCTCGGCCCGGGGGGACTGCCGCTGGCTAATACTACCAGGTACCACACGCGTCGTGGCGGCCGCCGGCGCGCGACGCCTGGCACGGCGAGCTGCTCGGCTACAGCGTCGCCTACGCCGAGCTCGGCCCGGGGGGACTGCCGCTGGCTAATACTACCAGGTACCACACGCGTCGTGGCGGCCGCCGGCGCGCGACGCCTGGCACGGCGAGCTGCTCGGCTACAGCGTCGCCTACGCCGAGCTCGGCCCGGGGGGACTGCCGCTGGCTAATACTACCAGGTACCACACGCGTCGTGGCGGCCGCCGGCGCGCGACGCCTGGCACGGCGAGCTGCTCGGCTACAGCGTCGCCTACGCCGAGCTCGGCCCGGGGGGACTGCCGCTGGCTAAAATACTACCAGGTACCACACGCGTCGTGGCGGCTGCCGGCGCGCGACGCCTGGCACGGCGAGCTGCTCGGCTACAGTGTCGCCTACGCCGAGCTCGGCCCGGGGGGACTGCCGCTGGCTAAAATACTACCAGGTACCACACGCGTCGTGGCGGCTGCCGGCGCGCGACGCCTGGCACGGCGAGCTGCTCGGCTACAGCGTCGCCTACGCCGAGCTCGGCCCGGGGGGACTGCCGCTGGCTAAAATACTACCAGGTACCACACGCGTCGTGGCGGCTGCCGGCGCGCGACGCCTGGCACGGCGAGCTGCTCGGCTACAGCGTCGCCTACGCCGAGCTCGGCCCGGGGGGACTGCCGCTGGCTAAAATACTACCAGGTACCACACGCGTCGTGGCGGCTGCCGGCGCGCGACGCCTGGCACGGCGAGCTGCTCGGCTACAGCGTCGCTTACGCCGAGCTCGGCTGCCGCTGGCTAATACTACCAGGTACCACATGACGGTGGGAGTCTGACAGCTAAACACTATCAGCAATAGACCTCATAATATAATGGTTGTTTTTTTTTTATGCACAACGGGGTAGTGCTTGGCCTTCATCTCACTAGATAATTAGTGACAATAAGATACACCCAGAATCCTCATTACTGAGGAACTGGCTATCTTACCTCGAACTACGGGAACACAACATTTGGTAAATTGCTTTTATGGCGTCAAACTTAGGTAAGATGGTAATAGCTAGCCAGGCGGACTTGAAATGAGCCCTACCACCAACCAAACCGATTACAAATTGACCTAGACCACTAGACCACACAGGCGGTTACATGAGACCACAGAGGGGTACATGGTTGATTCCGAATACTAATTGCCTTTTTCGAAAGTTAGTTTTTGATACTTTCGATGTAGTCGACAATTGATTTTCGTAAAGTCTTCCCCGGCCCGTATCTCCTTTTGAACGAAAACTAAAATTTATTTTTCGTTTATCTCCTCTTAAGCGCCCCGGTAACGATCATTTGCGATTGTCAATTTTCACGACATTGACGCCCATTGATGCGAAAATTGATCGTTTACGCGTGCAATTGAAGCGATTGTCATTTGCTCTAACAATGGCATTGACGAAAAAATTGTCAATCGCAATTGATCGTTACCGGCGGGCTTTACTTAACCTTTCTGCATGATCAAACTATCCATCCGAGTATCCATTTCTCAATTATTGACCATCTCTGCTAGCAAACCACATCTTTTCCTTATCATCTCATAATTAACTAACACTCTTCCGATTCAGATGTTTGTACCTTTCACACCTTTTATTCGTGACAGAACGCTGACAGTGAACGGTTGGTCAGCGACGGAGCTAAGCCTGTCGGCGCTGCGCAAGTTCACGCGGTACGAGGTGCGCGTGCGCGCCTTCAACGCCGTCGCCGCCGGCCCGCCCTCCGCGCCCGTCACCGCCACCACGCTAGAAGGAGGTAAGCACACACATTTATGGGCCTACAGGTCAAGAGAACTTTTATTTCTGATTGTTGTCAATTATACTGAACTTGTTACCTACTGAAATTTAAACTAAATTTATCAATTGCAGTATAATCTTGCTGATTCACAAATTGTCCACCAGTCAGCGCACTACCACTAACTTGACGCTAGTGCAGATTCTGCCGTTTGCTATGTGTTTGCCATCAATTTTTGGATTTTGGAAGTTCCGACTTCTTAATAATTATTTATTAGTATCAACTAAATAATTAAAAATAAATGGGAAAATCGGGGGTAAATGCCCGTACAAAGGTCTCCAGCGGCAGTGGCGCCAGCAAGCGGTTTTGTGACATCCCGCCATTGTTGTAGTCCCAGAGTCGCACCCGACGCGGCTGTCGTGCACGGCGCTGTCGTCGTCCAGCGTGAAGGTGTCGTGGGGCGCGCCGCCCGCCGGCCAGCACGGCGGCCTCATACAGGGCTACAAGCTCATCTACTCGCCGCTCACTGCAGACCACGGTACTTCTACTACAGAATAAATAATACCTCGTGAAATTTTAATCATTTGGTTTCCGCAATGGGGTAATTCCACTCATGATTACAAGCAAGTTTTACTATGGGGCCAACTCTTGATATCGCGACAAAAAATTTGCTGATCCATAAATTAAGGTCGAGTAGGTATTGCGCTTTTGTTTGGCGCTGCTGATTTTTTTTCTCGATAAGTCTCAGTGTCAAGGGTGACGTTAGTCTAACATAGAGCGCCCACACATGGAGTGACTAAACGCGACCACAAGCTGCGAGAGTCGCCTGCTATTAGGGTTACCATATCTCAGGATTTGTCCGGAGATCTCAGGATTTTTGGACTTTGCTCAGGATTGCGGATTGCTCAGGATTTTTTGAATTTTCAATAAAATTTAGTACATTTAATAAAAAGTACATTTAATAGAAGGATAAATAAGCTTTCTATTATTTAATCAGTTCGCCGCTGCCGACTACTACAAATCTCAAACTGCTACAAATCTCAGGATTTTTCAATGGATATTGGGCCTTTTCTCTGGACTTTTGATTTTTTCATATGGTAATCCTACCTGCGATCGCTACTTGTAGCTGCGTTTTGTCGCTCGCATCGCGCGCACACTCTGCAACAGTACCTTCTTCCCGGCGGCCACTAACCCACTAGCGACTGTGATTGGTGGCTGCGTCTAGTGACTTGACTGAGCCACTAGTAGTCGCGTTTAATGGCCACGACTAGTGGCTCAATGTACGGCGGGTCATAATCTGGAAGGAAGGAGGAAGCCATCAAGCCACTTATCGTCGTTGGTGTTTTGTATGTCTATAGACTACTGGGTACTTACCTTTAATGCGAAAACTGTTGCTACGTGTTGCTAGTAAAAAATAATTTTACCTCCCTTTCATTACTTCATTTCTATTCTGAAAACAAGCAAAATTATTTGTTAGTAAGAATTCATTACAAACTCTTTGAAGATTTTGACTCGAGCTATAATTGCAGCAGACGTAGGGGAGATAAAGCGAGTGACGACGACGGACACGTACCTGCATACGTTGCGGAAGTACACCAATTACTCCATACAAGTGCTGGCGTTCACCAACGCGGGCGACGGCAAGAGGAGTCCTCCGGTCTACTGCATGACTGAGGAGGACGGTGAGTATACCTGCTATCATTTATGCTATTCAGTTATCACCATTGAATAACGAACTCTTAAAGGTTTCTTGTATTTGTCTGTCAAAAGTGATGCTTTAAAGTTAATTTATTGGCGTCGTTATAATGGTAATTCAATAATCGCAATTACAAACTTATTATAAATGCTAAAGTATGTTCTAAATAACCTACCCTATTTTAACAGTTCCATCAGCCCCAGAGAAGATAAAAGCCTTGGCGTACTCAAGCGACTCGGTGCTCGTGAGCTGGTTACCACCTCTCCACCCCAATGGGATCATATCGCACTACACCGTTTATTATAGAGAAGCGGGACGGTAAGTTTTACGAAGAACGTCAAGGCAGACTTAGTTTAGTTACTCAGTGAAATATCCTAGAATATTTTACCCCTCGTCATATTCATCCATAAACTTAAATACTTTGTAAGGAACTGCTTCAAATTGAAAATTCTAGTTTTAGAAAAAAAACTTAGGTAGGTAGGTAGGTATCTTTTTTATATCACCAAAAAAATAAGGTTCCGCTATTATTTATTCTATAGTTCCTTCTGCCTACATCTTTCTTTTTTTATTAGACTAGGCAAGCACTCGAGCTTCACAGTATCAGCAGACTCGAAGCCAGAAATGGAGCTAATGTTTCAAGTGAGGAACTTGATGGAGAACCAGCTGTACGAGTTCTGGGTATCTGCCACCACCGGCTCTGGAGAGGGGGAGTTAACCCTCGTCGCCGGACAGGGACCCAGTTCTAGGAGTGAGTAAGCTTATGAAGATATTGTGTCAGTAAATGTTCGTCTCTGAACACACTTCTGATGAATAAAGGTCATGTTAACATAGCAAGAGTTTGTAAAAGTCTGAACTCTGAAGACCTGGTTTTATGCTAATGAAAAGTTGGTAGATACTTATCTAAAGGGTACACGGGAAGAATGGGCTGATCGACATTTAGCAAAATTTGAGAAAATGGCTGATTTAAGTTGAATGGTTTATTTTTACTAAGGCGATTTAACGAGGAATGGGTCTCTTTTAGTTTGTTTTGAATAAGTAATGGACCCCAGTTTGTTTTGAGTATTCCAATGCCATCGAATGCAATCGTTAGTTTGAAATGAATAATTTGCAAAATATAATAAAATTGCTAATTTAAGATTTTATTATTTATCTACTCTATTTTAACTGAGACGATTTAACGAGAAATGGGCTCCTTTTAGTTTGTTTTGAATATGCCATTCGAAAGACCCATTCAAAGGCTATCGAATGCAATCGTTAGTTCAAATTGACCAAAAATGTCGATGAGCCCCTTCTTCCCGTATGCCCTTGGACATCGAATAGACTGTTCCAACATAGGTACCCGCCAATCGCTCGGTCGCATGCAGTGCCGTAGCAATGTTAAAACACCGTTTTGTTTCTGATATACACGTATCGCACCCCAGTACCGGCGCGCATCGCATCGTTCGGGCGGCGCGTGTGCGTGGGCGCGGGGCGCGCGGCGCTGCTGGCGTGCTCGTGCGTGGGCGCGCCGCCGCCGCGCTCGCGCTGGACGCACGCGCGCGCGCCCGTCACGCACCACGCCTACTACCAGGTCACGCACGCCGGACACCTGCACATCAGAGGTGACAGATACCAACTTCTCCTTAGTGGTCATTGAGAAGTGGCCCTGGCTTCAATTGTAATATTTAACACAATCTTGTGGTGGATTTCGGCCAATTCTCCGAGGCTTTTGCTCCAGCAGTGAATACATAGAATACGGTACTTACCTATTTCTATTCGAAACTAATCATCAGTTTCCATCTAATCGCACAATAGATTTTTTTAGCATTTCTTTTAAAACTAAAAATCCTAGATCATTTTTTGTTCTCAGAGGTAAACGAGCAGTCATCCGGTAACTTCACATGCACGGCCAGCAACTCGATAGGAGAAGACTCCATCGTATATACAGTGGTGGCAGTGCTACCACCGGCACCCCCTGCCTTATCACTACAGTATACCACTGCATCCAGTGTAAAACTACACTGGCAGAGAGTAGCGGATCCTGCTGATCCAATTTTAGGTAAGTTTAATTATTTTGGAGATCCTTGGGGGAGGCCTTAACCTTTACCCAGCAGTGGGTGTCGTGCGGCTGATATGATGATGATGATGAAATTATTTTGATGATTAAGACATGGTGAACTTACCGTCTATTCTTCCCATGTAAAAAATCAATATTCTGCGATATAACTACAATTAAATTGTTTGCGTCTTTCAGGATATCTCCTACATTACAAGCAAGCTTTAGAAACAGATTGGCATACAGTTGAACTGTCGCCAGAGGTGACCTCTTACACTATGGATATGCTCAAATGTGGATCCACGTACAATGCCAAGATACAAGCAAAGAACAAAATATCCATCGGACCTCCCAGTGACATATTGACAGCTACCACCAGAGGAGGGCGTAAGTTTATATACTCGCTGAAATTTTAGTCATTTGGTTCCCGCAGTGGGGTGGTTCCACTCATGATTACAAGCAACTTTTTTTTATGGGGCCAACGCTGATATCGTGAAAAAAAATTGCTCCCCACTGCGGAAACCAAATGATTATAATTTCACGCTGTATACAACATTGATTAAAGACTTTCTCGTTTATTAGCTGCTATAAGATATAGCTGAGATGAGCTGTATTAACCAACTTGAAACATCTAGGAACCACAATCTAGTGAGCTTTTGCCATGAATAGATATCCTAAATAACTATATCATGTAGGAACTCAGATTCATCCATGTTAAGCCCTATCGACAAAAATCTCTATCTATTGCTATTATTTTTACTCTTTTTAATGCTTTTTACTAATTCACCGTTAATATTCTCATATTTTGATTGATCAACCTTGATGATACCTTATCATGTCAGGTCCGAAACCTCCAAAGCCAGAGGACCATGTCCACATGAACACTACTGCTATAAAGATCAACTTCTACGCTTGGCGCGATGGCGGCTGTCCCATCCTCGGCTTCAGAGTATCCTACCGGAGAGCTGGCACTGAACATTGGATCAAAGTAAGTTTAAAGGTAGAAGACATGGCTGTCAAAACAGATAAGATCCCATGAGAATAGCTGGGTTAATCTTAATAAGTATATCCTCGTATTTATTATGGGATTGTCTCGCATTTTCCGAATAAATTACTTTGCTGACCATTTTATAGAAATTCAGTTCCATTTTTCGAAAATTAGGTGCATCCGGAACCTATGAAAGAGGACCTTCATTTATCTGAACGAAATGTGAATTAATAAAGACACTTTGATTTAGAAGTTATATGGTCGTTGTTCTGGTGGGTGACAGGTGGGTGATGAGCTGAGCTCAGCCAGCCACGTGGTCGGGGAGCTGCTGCCGGCCACCTGGTACGAGCTGGCCGTGGAGGCGTACAGCGACGCGGGCGCAGAGCGAGTCACTTTGCTCGCAGACACCTACACGATAGCGGGAGGTAAGCGTATGGAATGAAAACACGAAGACGACGACGTTACGCTATTATTTGATGTTCTTCTTCTTTATGTCGATGATTCCTGTTACACTCGGTTGCCCCTGCGTGTAATTACCCGAAATACGCGTTGTCCGTTGCTTTGCTTTGCTTGCATCAGGTCATTTATGATGCAGTTGGCGGGTCACAAGGGGCACTCCAGCGAACGCTTGATTATTTGCCCTCACAATCTCCGCATCCGCATTGTGCACTCTTCGCATACCCCCATTTATGCAGGTTATGCCTGTAGCGGTCAACCTGAGTACGCAGGCGGTTAAATTGATTTCCAGATTAGCCAAGAGTAATGTACTAGTTAGATAGAAGACACATCACACATCGAGGTTGCGCCGAATCACTGCAACTTTGTGACATCTTTTTTTACAACTGCTCACATCGCGCCAACTATGTGTTGCCGCTACACCCCCATTCACTGGTTTTAAACTGATGCTATCACTTTTTTGTTGAAAGGAAGAGACAGCGCCAGTTTTAAACCAGTTCCTTAAATCCATTGAGAATGGAGAGGTAAAAGCACGCTTTGGTTGTTCTCTAGGGCGCATCCCGCCTTTAAAGCCGTCAGCACCACTGGCAACCGGCGCACGTGGTGGAGTGCGCACGGCGCTGATGGCCGCCGCCGCGGCGTTGGCGCTGTTGGCCGCGCTCGTGGGCCTGCTGTGTCTGCTGCGGGGGAAGGGGAGGTATGGACACAACATCTGTCTGTATGATTTCAATTTATTCTCGAGTGTCGGGTCTCAACTCGACTAGTGTAGTGACACTAAATTATTTTATAGTCATCCTAAACTACCTCTTCTCTAGTTGATTTTACTATAAGTACCTAACGGGTGATGACGTAAAGTTCAAAATGAAAAAGACTGAACGGCTACCTACCGTATTTTCAGAATTCATTTTAAACTTTCAAAACTACTTAACTAGGTAGGTAACTAAACTAAATAGTGTCACATCCACCTCGTGTGCTGCGCTTTATATGTGTAGGGAGTTGAGGTCGTTTTAACAAACATTGTTCTTTCCAGGTTTTTTTGTTTATCAAGTGATCATTACATGAGGGACGATAGAAAATTAAGTGAGAGCAACGAAGCAGAAAGAGAAAAGTTAAGAGAAGGACAAAAACTTTACTCGTCTTCATCAATTAACGGGAATGAGAAGTCGAATGACGACTCTTCAGGTAAACTGTTTATGTTTTCTTAATGTAAGTACGCAAAGAGGTAGTAAGAAAAGCAAGACCTAGATTAGGTAGCACTTTAGCTTAGCCATTACGCAGTTACGCGAGGGTTTCATTATGCCCGCATCCTATTGGGATGTAATGAGCAGGAGTTTGTTCAAGTTTAGTGTGTGGATGAATATCCTTACAATTAACTACATAGAACAAACTCGTGGAACAACATATTCGTTAACACCCAGAACCACGTCCTCTGCACGAACATCTACCGAGAAAAAGAGTTGCGTAAAAAAACTATACATCGTGAAATTTTAATCTTTGTTTCCCGCAGTTGGTGGTTCTACTCTTTACGCAACTTTTACTATGGAGCCAACTCTGAATCGCGAAAAATAATCAGCTGTTCCAAACATAAAAATCGAGTACAGCTCGCGCAACATAACTTGACCCAATTTTGAGTACCACGTGACCTGCGCACTACAATTTTTGTACCGAAAATTGCTACTGCGCAAGCTTCATTGTCTATGGTTTGGTCCAAGTTATGTTGCGCAAGCTGTAGGTAATGCGCTTTTGTATGGAACAGCAGATCTTTTTAACGCGATATCAGAGTTGGCCCCATAGTAAAAGTTTCTTGTTATAATGAGTGGAACCACCTCATTCAGGGAACCAAATGATTAAAATTTCAGCGTGTATAGGTAGTAATTATGTAGTGCCATCTACCGCCGAAAGCGGAAATGTGATTTCTCAAGGCTAAGTTCATAATGATCGCGCGGTGCCACGCGTCGTCGCGCGGTAGAATAGAAGCACTCACATGATATTATGGCTCAGCTGAACGGATCGACGCAGGTTTGTAGATAATGCACCACGCAGTGCAAGATCTTGCGCGCGGGTCACTGCGTGGCGCCGCGCTGTGCCGCGCACTGAGTAGACGATAAACACAGTACCTACATCTTGTACCGCGCGGTTAGTAGTTCCGTGTGGTACCGTGTTGTGGTCATAAAATGAACTTAGCCGTAGATAAATTCTCTCATCATCATCATCATATCAGCCGCACGACACCCACTGCTGGGTATAGGCCTCCCCCAAGGATTTCCACGACGATCGGTCCTGCGCTTCCCACATCCAGTGGCTTCCGGCAACCTTCACCAGATCGTCGGTCTACCTTGTCGGGGGCCTACCCACGGAGCGTCGTCCGGTGCGCGGTCGCCATTCAAGAACCTTTCCGCCCCAACGGCCATCGGTTCTTCTCGCTATGTGTCCAGCCCACTGCCACTTTAGCTGAGCAATCCTTCGAGCGATGTCGGTTAGTTCGCCTGCGGATCTCTTCATTTCTGATTCGATCACGCAGGGAAACGCCGAGCATGGCTCTCTCCATTGCACGCTGGGTGACCTTGAGCCTCCTTATGAGACCCATAGTTAGTTAGACCCACGTTTCACTGCCGTAAGTCATCACTGGCAACACACACTGGTCATAGACTTTCGTCTTGAGACACTGAGGTAAATCGGACACGAAGATTTTTCGGAGCATCCCGAATGCTGCCCATCCGAGTTGGATTCGACGAGAGATCTCCTTCTCAAAGTTGGACCTACCTAACTGGACTGCCTGTCCTAGTATACATAATGGTCAACAACTTCAAGTGTAGTGTTCCCAACATGAACTGGAGCGGGCACAACATGGGCATTCGACATGATTTTCGTCTTATCCATGTTCATTTTAAGTTCATTTTAATAAATTCTCTGTCGAGTACTTTTACACGCGTTTTTTCTCGATAGATGTTCGTGCTAGGGATACCGAACTGAAAACATAGCCATGGCAGTCCATCTGCCCCGCACCGGTAGGTACTACTGAAGTTTTTCCTTAGAGAAGTGTTGTTCCAGCGGAGCTGTACGAGATCAGTCCGTACGCGACGTTCGGCGCGTCGGCGGCGCACGCGCTGCAGTTCCGCACGCTCGCGCGCCGCGACCTCGACGCCGCGCCGCCGCACCGCCGCCGCCGCCGCGCCTGCGACCATTACCGATACGGTTCGTCTATACTATATACCACACTACCTACAATCTATAATGGCACAAAGTACGTTCTGTGATAATGGTGATGCTGATATTGACAATTTGGTATTGCCAAGGTATACCCGATACCTTCTAGTTACAAAATGTTTCAAAATGGCGGTATGGAAAGTAGGCCACTTTACCACCTTACTTATCTGGGCAATAAATATGGCATCCGTTACTTATCAGAGTCACTTTGAGTGCTCTGATAAGTAACGGATGCCATATTTTCTCTAAAAAGATTTTTGTATAAGTAAGCAGTTTTCTGTTGTCGGAAGGTACAACTTCCCTAGTTCTCCAGCAGGCGTAGCATGACGAACCTGACAAAGGTTCTGTCTACCTTCTAATGTAATTTTTGACAGTTAAACAAAGAGTTTGTCTACAACGGGATGCCATTTTTTACGTCTCGAGGTCGTCAATCGTCATGCTACTAGGGCAGGAGGAGATGCTTTAATTCGAAAAATCCGATGAGGTCAAGAGAGTTGGTTCAGCTCAGGCGAAACCTTTATCATCATTCATTTAATAAAAATAAAAAAATAGGCGTCGTACCTAGTGTCCGACTCTGAGCACGTATTTGTTGTACGGTGTGTGTGTCCGACAGACGAGTCGAGCTTGTCTAAATGCTCGACAGTGGAGGCGCGGCACCGGCTGCGGGCGGCGGGCGCCGGCGCGCCGCCCGCCTGGCCCGCCTCCGCCGCGCACACCGACTCCGACGACAACAGCGACAGCGCTGCCAACACCACCACCAAAGGTATGTGCCTACTCGTACTGTAGATGTAGGGTTATAAATATTTACAGAATAATTTATTTTTTACTTTTTAGTTTGTTTTTACTACTCCGTTTTTTTTAGACGGAGTAGTAAAAACAAACTAAAAAGTAAAAAATAAATTCTTCTGTAAATATTTATAACCCTAATACCCATTACCCTATAGGCCTACAGAAATTTTAAACCTAAAAATTTTAAACCTAAAAACGTGGGGCGCATGCTATAGAATATAGATTGACAATATAGATGATAAATTTTACAAAACTCACCCCACGTTTTTAGGTTCAGAATTTTTAGACTTTCTTTAGACTTTATGTTCAAAGTGTCAAGTCTCTAGCTCATATCGGGAAGCTAGTATAAAATCGTTTGCAAAATTTGTGGACTAACAAACGATAAAGCAACCTAATAAAAACGTGTTAAAAACACTATGCCATGTACGGGTCCAATTTGATGGATTTGCTTGAATCTGAGGACTAGATAACTTCATAAGAATGAATCCGGAAACCTTTAATGAGTTACCTATTAGAAATAGTGCGATCTTTAGAGCTGCCGCATTGGGCCACTAGTCGCGGCCACTAAGCGCCACTAAGGCCACAAGCTGCGGACGAGTTTTTTCATACATTTTGTATGGTATCGGCGCAAACCAGGCATTCGAGTGGCGGCGTTCGAGCCACGAGCTGCGGGAGTCGCCCGCGCTCGCTACTTGTGGCCGCGTTTATTCGCTCGCATCGCGCGCACACTCGGCCACAGTAGCCGGCATCTTCCCGGCGGCCACTGAGCCACTAGTGGCTGTGATTGGTGGCTGCGTCTACTGGCTTGACTGAGCCACCAGTGGTCGCGCTTAGTGGCCGCGACTAGTGGCCCAATGTGCGGCAGCTGTTAATAAACTAAAAATGACATAAATAACAAGAGGCAATCTGACACTGCAGAATAACGCCTTATAGCCACTATAAGATTTCTAGCTACTGGTAGAGAATACACGGATCTACTGATAGAGAATACAAGGATCTAAGATTCAGTACCTTAATATCACATACAGTAACTATGTACCTACAGACATGGAACAAGGATATCTGCTGGTAAAAATAATTCCAGAAACTTATTGGCCAAATACCTACGGGGTGTTTTTATATGCACTCTCCAAATTTTTAGAATGTGTTCACTGTTCAGTCCTTGAAACTGAACAACTTTCTCCATTAAACACGTGTCGATCGATATACGCCAAAAAATCTTGGTAATCCTTTACTAAACTGGGGTGCGATTGCGTAAAGTCAATCGTATTCATTTGACAGTTCATATCGTATCCGATAGGTAGCAATTTGTATGGAATTTGACACTAATGACATACAATATGAACTCTCAAATGAATACGATCACCTTACGCAATCGCCTATCAGGGGTGAGATTGCGTAAGATAATCGTATCCATTTGACAGTTCATATCGTATTCCATCGGCTGCAATTTGTATGGGATGACATACAAGGTAGGTCTGTTGAAATGCGCCTAGTGGCAAATTACGCCTACCCTCTAAAAATCTTTGTTAAGATATCGATACAACAAATCTAAATGCCTTAGCATTACGGTTGACAATCCCTGCGGCAAACCCAACCATCACACGCAGGCTCTCCCCTCAGCAGTCGCCTGCCACTCGTCAGGAACGCGCGCTATGCCGTTTGTTATTACCAAAAAATTAAAAAATATTAAAAACACGACTGCTCTGCCGAAAACGAACTAAAAAGTTAATTATAACAAGTGTAATTTGCAGTCAAGGGACCGTTTCATGAAATAATTTTTGATCAAAGAGGTTGACTGCAAATTACACTTGTTATTTAACTTTTTAGTTCGTTTTTGGCAGGGCGTGTTTTTAATATTTTTAAATTTTATTTATTTTTATTTCACACATTTTAGTGACAAATTATAGTTTTCGAATGTGCTCATCAAGGCCTTTCATTGAAGAAACAAAATTTTTTTTCACATTTGAAAGTGGCGTCGTACAGTCGCCATATTGAATTTTTTCAAAAAAGATATAGCCAGTGTCACTCGGGATACTGCAAGGATTCTAACGATACCTGATTCATCTAAATCCGTTGAGCTATTTAGAAGTTATGCTGGAATAAAGAAACTCTCATACCCAAAAAAATATATATGAACCCTGAACACATATACACTCCTTTTGGGCAGTCGTGTAAACAAGATTGTGGTAAGTTATACATATTTTATTGGGTTTGTGGGATAATCTGTGATCTATCCGTTCACATATACAGGGTGTAGGCGCGGGTTGCTTTAAAGAGTTTAATAGATTTTTCGATGATTAGTTTTGTGACACAGTGGCGGCTAATTGCTAGGAACAAGGAAAATAAAAATGGAAGGCAAATTTTGCAGCTTACCAAAAGTCCTGGAACGAAGTGGTTTCGGGAGCTCCCAAACAGCTGGTGGACACTGTCGGACACTGTGATTTCGTAGGCACTATAATTTTGAGTTTTCACCGATATTTGGAACAATAATGTATGAGTAATTAATTTTCGGTCGCGCGCGCACGTCAACAATCAGGATACTGGCGCCGCGCCGGCGTTTGTTTCTTCTCACTGCATTTGCCATTAAGGATGCGGAAATGGAGCGAGATGGCAATAGATAGGGTCATAAGAAAGACAAGGATAGGAAGCATTTCGTCGCTCCGTGTCACACTATTTATTAATATTGATTCGGTACTTATGTATATTATTATAATAATAAAAAATGAATTATTTATTGCCTTATTGTGGCGTTAACATCCCCCCCGGGTTGACAGGATGTAATCCTTCAAACTTAACCTAAAACTACTAGGTATACATAGCTATTAGAACTTTAGACTTAGATTAGCTTATTGATTTAATTATTTTAATTTTATTAAGTATTTTATTGGTTTATTATTAAGAAGTGGACTGTATGAAATTAAGTTAAATTATTGATTGGGAAGCGGAATGACCTTCACAACCGGTCTGCGATATACACCGGACTTAGTTCTAACGTCGACGACGCGGGATATTCCGTCCCTCCCAGGAAAAGTACGTTCGATTATGCCTAACGGCCAATTTAGAGGAGCACTATTTTCTGATTGCAGTAAGACAATAGTGCCCTCGCGCACGGGAGAGCTCGGTGTGAGCCACTTCGCTCTAGTTTGCAATGTGTTAAGGTATTCCACCTTCCACCGCTTCCAAAAACATTGCACGAGGTGATCAACAATGCGTTTTCGCTGTAATAGCGTTATCTTTTCCGTGCTGACATCTTCGGATGGCAGGGATTTTAAGGGCGTCATGACCAGAAAATGAGCGGGTGTGAGCGCCTGAGGCTCTGAAGGATCACTACTAAGTACAGATAGTGGCCTTGAATTGAGAATAGCCTCAATCTGAGCGATAACAGTTGTCATCTCTTCGAAAGTTAATAATTGAGTCCCTACAATTTTGGACAGGTGACTTTTGACACTCCTAATGTTACCCTCCCAAATACCACCGAAGTGGGGGGCGGACGCTGGATTAAATTTCCACTCAATGTGGTTATCTCTTAATTCATTAGCGAATTTATCCTTATACTGCTCGGAATCTAACAGGCGATACATATTATTTAAGTAGGAATTGGCTCCTATGAAATTGGTGCCGTTATCCGAGTAAAGAGTCGAGATGGGGCCGCGACGCGATATGAATCTTTTAAAAGCATTTAAAAAAGCGTCCGTAGACAAATCTGAAGCGAGTTCCAAATGAACGGCTTTAGTAGCCAGACATATGAATAAGCATAAATACGCCTTAATACTATGTACTCCTCTGCGCCGGTAGGGCAGCACTGCGAGCGGTCCACAGTAGTCTAAGCCGGTGCAGCCAAATGCTTTAGCCTGTTGTACTCTGTAGGCGGGTAAATCTGCCATCAGCGGCGGTGTCGCGGGCTTAGGGTTAGCTTTGAAGCACGTGACGCAATTTTGTACTCGCTTACGAACGATATTACGCGCGGACAAAATCCAATATTTTTGTCTTATTAATGACATTAATAATTGAGGACCAGTATGAAGGTACCGACGATGATAATAGTCAATAATTAAATTGACTATGTGATCCTTGCTAGGAAGCAATATAGGGTGTTTACTATCGTAATCTAAATCGGAATTACGCAACCTTCCACCCACACGAAGTATACCGTCGCGTAAAAATGCATTTAATTTTAATAAAGACGGCGGTAGCTTACCACCATTTTGGGCAGTTTTAATTTCACTTGGGAAGTGCACTGATTGTAAGTCTTTAATGACCATTTCTTCCGCAATGTCTAAATGCGAAACACTAAATTGTTTCGGTAATTTCTTAGTGAACCGAAGTACATATATTACAATTCGGAGTAATTTATGCCACGAAGAGACACGAGTAGCTAATTCGTAAAAAATAGGTAAGGTACTAGGAGCCTTAATTGTAGCACTAAGGACATTAACTTTCTCCTCAGGTAAATTTAAATCGTTAAAATCAGTTGTATCAACTTCCAATGTCGGCCAGTCGGAGACGGGTAGTTGCGCATATGGCGGTCCGTGAAACCAAAGTGGATGTTCGATTAACTGAGAAGGAGTGAGACCCCTAGATAAACAATCCGCGGGATTGTCCTTTCCATTAATATGACGAAAATGCCGAGGGTGTAAGTCATTTTGAATCATGGCAACCCTATTTGCGACAAAAGTTTGCCATCGATTAGGGTTAGAAACTATCCACGCGAGTGCTACCTTACTATCTGTAAACGCGAACGTGTTTGTTATCTTACACCGCAACGAATAGTTATTTAGAACTATACGCATTAACTTAGCTAGTATAACATTAGCACACAATTCCATTCTAGCGAGCGTAACTACCGTTTTAGAAGGCGCCACTCTGGACTTAGCACACAATAAATTCATTACCGAACGATTATCGTTAGGAAAATAAACATGTAAATATACCACACCACCGTACGCTCGTTCTGAGGCGTCCGCAAAGCCTATTATTGATATAACACAATCATTATTATTTACGCTTACGTGTCGTGGTAATTTAATAGATTGTAAAAGGTGAAGTTCCGATTCTATAGTTTGCCACAATGAAATTATATTCGAGGGCGGGGATTCGTCCCAATTGACATTATTTTCCCATAAAGATTTAATTATTAATTTAGCTAAAAGCGTCACTGGAGCCACATAGCCCATAACGTCCCACAGCCGAGCAATCGTGGACAGTATTTTGCGCTTTGTACACTCTTGAGGTTGTATGTTAATAATAAAAGTGAAAACGTCCTCCGCGGGTAGCCATAAAAGCCCTAAAACCTTTAATTGATTGTCGGGGCTGAACTCGACCGCTTCACTAACACGATGCGTCGATGGAATACTAGACATTACTTTCCGCGAGTTACTAGCGAATTTAACTAACTCAAAACCGGCCGTTTCGAATAACTTGATAAGTTGGGTCGCAAGGTCGATCGCCCTTTTATCCGATTGACAACTTGTAGCCAGATCGTCCATGTATAGCTCAGTCTCGGCTACCGCGGCGGCCGCGGGATACTTGTCCCGCTCGTCCTCTACTAACCGACGCACGGTACGCATAGCTAGGTACGGACTACAACGCAGACCGAACGGCACTCGAGTTATTTCGTATACGATTAACGGTTCATTAGAGTTGAATCGATATAATATTCGTTGATATTTTAAATCATCATTATCGACATGAATTCTTAAGTACATTTGTCTTATATCAGCGCTTATCGCGATAGGTAATAAACGGAACTTCAAAATAATATCAAAAATATTATTTTGTAAATTAGGACCAGTGTACAATAAATCATTTAACGATTTTCCGGAACTGGTAGTATTGCTGGCATCTAACACCACGCGCAACTTGGTGGTACTTTTATCATGACGTACTACGGCATGATGAGGAATTACGTATTGATCATTATTATAACCTACCTCACTAATAGTACCAACCGGACGCATATAACCCTTTTGTAAATATTCTGAAAATACGGAATCATATTGTTCCTTTAACGATTGATGAGCCAATAATTTACGCTCCAATGTTAAATACCTACGCTCAGCTGACCGCATTGAATCGCCTAAAAGTGACGGTTCACATTTAAATGGTAACGACACTACATATTGTCCATTCGACGTACGACGCGTAGTTTCGTTATAATATTTCTCACAATTTTCATCGTCTTTAGATAGGCAAAGTACATTCGGTACCTCCTCCAACTCAAAAAATCGATTCAGGCGATTTTCGACCGGTTCATCTAAAGTGAAAAGAGTATGGATGGTATTACACACGGGTTCAATAACGGGAGCTTGACCTATAATTATATAACCTAATGAGGTCTCGACAGCGACGGGCTCACCGGCGTCACGTGATATTGTATCAGGACGCAGAATGCGCGCGAACAAATCGCCACCTATAATCAAGTCGATACTACCCGGAGTATGATAATTACAATCCGCTAAAATAATATTATTTAAATAATTTAACCGAGCCGTGTTCACTTTCGTGATCGGTAGTTCACTAGTAATATTATTCACGACCACAGGTTGAATCGTATATCTGACCGAATCATTTATTCGCGAACGGATGGTCAGGCAGGTCGTCCCTACAATAGGACTATTGACGTCCCCTACACCTGACACATATTTATTATGCGACTCAGATATTTTTAAATTTAAACGTTTGCAACACTCAGTTGTAATTAAGTCCCTTTGAGACGCGCTATCGATTAACGCTCTAATTGCCCATATGTTCCCGGTCGCATCGAGCACGTGACACTGCGCCGTCCCTAGTAACACGGTCGTCGATGGACAAGACACCGTCTGCATGCCCTCCTCGACACGACTAATACCTTCGTTTACGGCCGCGCAGAGAGCTACTCCTACGGCGGCATCGGCAGGGCCGGCAGGGCCGGACTCAGTAGGTTTTGGGAAATGAAGCAAGCTATTATGTCTCTTAGCGCACTCATTACACCGTTCATTTGTTGACTTGCAATTAAGAATCGTGTGAGTACTATGTAAGCAATTAACACACATTTTATTACTTTTAATAAATTTATAACGATCATTAGGGATCATTGACAGGAATTTAGCACATTGGGAAACATGCGAATGATCATTTTTCCCACAACATAAACAGTTATTGCGCTCCTGTATGTTAACAAATGTTTTCACATTACTATTATTAGCATTGCGTGAATTTGAGTAACCTCCCGACATCGCAGTTGATGGCGACGAGCTATTTTTACGACCTTGAGTACTGCCCTTCGCCGGCGTACCTACGGAATAACTACCCACACCTCGCGTACGCAACTTAACTCGAACATGATCTTTCACGAAATCAATAAAATCGTTACATTTCGGAAAGGTTTCGGATTTTTCGAATTTATACTCGAATGCTTCATACGTTTCCGTATTTATTTTCTTACTGGCAATATAAACGAAAATGAAGTCTTCTAAATTCTCGAAATCTAATTGTTTTAAAGCTAAATACAGAGCCGAGAATTTATCAATAAATTCCTCTAATTGAGTAGGTGAATTATGTGACACAGTAGATAGGTTTAACAATCGTTCTAAGTAGGTCGCGGCAAGTACCCGCTTGTCATTATATTTCTTTACTAAATTATTCCAAATAACCGTATAGTTTTCGGCGGTAGGAAGAATACCCTGACAAATGGCTAGAGCTTTCCCCTGTAATTTCCCCATCAAGAATTGAATTTTATTCCCATCAGTGAGATCCGAATTTTCATGTATGGTGGTACGAAAAGACTCGTAAAAAATAGGCCAGGACGCAATATCACCGTTAAACGAACAAAGTTCAATGTTGGGAATATATTTACGAGTAGGTTTGTCATGTTCACACTTAACTACCTCACCGCCAACGTTACCACTCATTTTTTGAGTATTTGGTGCCGTTAACTGGTGCACTTTGTACTTAATTTTCGCGAACAATTGCTCAAATGCTATAGCTGAATTATACGAAGGGGTGGGGCCGTCAGTTATTGAAAGCTGAACCTCATTCCGCTCCTCAATTGTTCTTAGGAAATCATTTCTCAACGTGTCTAACGTAAATGCATCTCCTAAAAAATTATCAATTTTAATGGGATCGTCCCCCAATTTAGCTATTTGATCGTAAATGGTTTGTAACCTACCGTAATATGCCGATAATTTATTTTGTAATACTTGCATTTTCTTTTCGGAAGCCATCTTTTTACGTCTAGCACCGCGATGGTAAAATTACTAAATCTCGAAAATCTAACTCAATCCCGGTACGATAGGACCAAATTATGTAGGCGCGGGTTGCTTTAAAGAGTTTAATAGATTTTTCGATGATTAGTTTTGTGACACAGTGGCGGCTAATTGCTAGGAACAAGGAAAATAAAAATGGAAGGCAAATTTTGCAGCTTACCAAAAGTCCTGGAACGAAGTGGTTTCGGGAGCTCCCAAACAGCTGGTGGACACTGTCGGACACTGTGATTTCGTAGGCACTATAATTTTGAGTTTTCACCGATATTTGGAACAATAATGTATGAGTAATTAATTTTCGGTCGCGCGCGCACGTCAACAATCAGGATACTGGCGCCGCGCCGGCGTTTGTTTCTTCTCACTGCATTTGCCATTAAGGATGCGGAAATGGAGCGAGATGGCAATAGATAGGGTCATAAGAAAGACAAGGATAGGAAGCATTTCGTCGCTCCGTGTCACACTATTTATTAATATTGATTCGGTACTTATGTATATTATTATAATAATAAAAAATGAATTATTTATTGCCTTATTGTGGCGTTAACACAGGGTTATTTGTAAAACACCAACAACCTCGCAGGAGTAGATTGCTAACATCATAAGCAACAACATTAGTTCTACGACTTTTCCAAAAACAGACAAAAAAATCAACTTTCCATACAAATGTCCGAACAACTGATCAATTTTAGTATGAAAAGTCGATGTTTTTTGTCTGTTTTCGGAAAAGTCGTAGGACCATAGAAATAGAATGTCAAAGAATAACAAAGTCAATAAACAGGTGATCCGAAAACGAATCAATATATTTTATATGAGATACGTAAAATATGACTTAGATTCATAAAATATGACTATATTAAGATAGATAAGGAAAAACTATGTTCCATACTATTTTTCTTTGTCGATAAACGAATAAATGTAGCGAAATTTGGTTTTAGAGAAATGTGTGGCAATATGTTATTTACCTTTGAAAAGTGTGATTACTTGGATTGTTTCTTTTAGTCACATCACATTACAAGACACCATTTACAAGACACCATAGCTCCACGATACCTTTATTTTAAATTCTAATTAAGATTAAAAAATATTTAAACAAACTGTGATTGCTCATTTGCTAGGCGGGACGCTAGGGGCTCTTACTGTAAAAAATGTTGGCACATGTCACTTGATCATTTGTCTCTTTTTTACATAGACCGTGTCCGTATGATATTAAGGGTCCCCCCAGACCTACCGGTTTCCGTTCCTTGCTTTGCTGTTCGGCAATGGACCGCCGGCCAAGAGCCTCATTTTCAATCTATCGCATATTTTCAATCTAAGTACATTTCACATATAAGAATGTTCTTGTGAGCTTTGTTCCTTAAACGATCGTTATGAAAACACAAAAAAATTGTTCAGATAGGTAATGATGACACCCACAACCCTGTTCACAATTTATATAAATATGCGATCGATTTATTTTCAGCAATCGGAGACCATGTTCAGGGTGGCATATCTCCCAGAAGCTTCCTACTTCGCAACCCAGACGATGATATTTGATAACACCAAGCTAATGGCTATCTTGCCAATTTGGTCTGGTCCAAATATGCGATAGATTGAAAATGACCCTGGTTGGCCGGCGGTCTAAACAGCAAGTAGAACAGCAAAGCAAAGAAACGAAACCGGTAGGTCTGGGGGGACCCTAACTTCTCTTTTCCACGCTTTGTTGGTCTTCTTGAGCGCAGCGAAAATTTTTTTAATACAGTTGCTCTAAAAGTGGCGTATTGCAGGGACGTATAGCGTTCGGGATGTGGGCTATTACACACTCGAGCTTTTTCTTTACCTTTTCCGAACTCGTGCGTTTTCTTTCCCAACTGTCAAAATAATGTCTATTAAAAAGAAAAAAACCAATCACGAAGTTTTTACTTAAAAAAATCATAGAAGTTTTTATGATTCATGCAAATATTTCTAAAAAGAAGCTACTAATTTGTTTCAATATCAGATTTAAAAGTAATTTTAATTAAAATTTAAACATTAAATTAATATTAGTATCGGCCAAATTAAATTTATAAATATAAAAAAGTTGGCTGTATGACGTGCACTGCCATAGTCTCTGCTTATAGGAGTTTGCGCTGGTGAGTGAAAAGAAAAAGACGGACCTTATTTCTTAATTTTCTATAAAAAAATCTACTGAAGACTTGGCTGTATGGGCAAAGTTTCCTTTGCCTACCCAGAATGGGTGAAGAAAACAAAAAAATCTCTGCTTATTTTCTTTTACGGTTTGGCGCCATTTTCCATAAAAATTTTTGGAGTTGCGAGTTTTGTTGTTTGTTGCACAAAATGAGTAATTTCGACGATATTTTATTTGAATTAACACCACCGGAACTCAGTATAACTGCACAAAATGCTTCAGAGAACATTATCGCATTTATTGCGTGGAGAGAAGAGAAAAAAGCAAATAGTTTTTCAGAAAATATTATGTTGGCATATTTCTCCGAACTCTCAGCAAAATTAAAACCTTCTACGTTATGATCGAGGTTTTCGATTATAAAAAGTATGCTGAAAATAAGGAACAACGTGGATATAAGTGAATACCCAAAACTCGTGTTTTTGCGAGTTTGAGTCCACTATGGAGGAAGTCTTAAAAATAACTTGTAGGAAAAATAAAAAAGTCGCGATTTGTGGAGATTTTAACGTCGACATCTTAGATCCTAAATTAGCTAAGTTGTCGAGTAGGTTCATAAACCTATTTAAATCATTTAATTTGCTACATACTTTTAATGAACCAACGCGAATCACACCCACATCGGCAACTTGCTTAGATAATATTTTCTGTAACTGTAATGTACTTGAAAAATCAATTTTGAATTGTATTAAATCCGACCATAGTGGACAATTAGCCTCTATTGAGCACCATCATGTTCCGTCTAAACGGAAAATAATGTGTAGGCCAATAAAAAAAAACTGTATTGAAAAATTCAGAAACAATGTCACAAGTAAAATTGAAACTTTACCAGAACCAAATTTTGAAGCCAATAACTTATATAACCATTTATTTAGCGTAGTTAAAACTGAATTTAGTAAAAATTTTAAACAAAAAGTCATCATGAGTAATGATAGTACGAAATTTAGTGACTGGGCCACACCCGGTATATATAAAAGCAGAAGGAAATTATACGAACTTTATGCAGAGAAAGCTACTTCCTGTGATCCTAACTTCATTGAATTTGTCAAGAAGTATTCACAAACATTCAGAGAAGTGTGTATTCTAGCAAAGTCGAAGTACTTTTCAAATAAAATTAAATCAGCTGATAATAAAATTAAGGCTACTTAGAACATTATTAACAAAGAAACGGGCAAATCAAAATCCAATATAAATTCCTTCTGTTTAAAAATTGGTGATCAAACTATTGAATCTGACGATAAGGTCGCTAAAGTCTTTGAAGATTTCTTTGCTCGAATACCAATAGAAACTACCAGTACTCTTAGTGCTTGTCCCAACATCGCTGTCTCCCTCCTAGAGTCTAGTGTTGATAAGTGCAAGGAAACCTTTTTCTTTAAATATATAAATAGTGAAGATATTATTAAAGCTTCTAAAACAATTAATGTCAAAAAAACAGAAGATCTTTGGGGCATATCAACAAGCATTATTAAATCAATAATCGATATACTAGCCCCTTACTTGGCTTTTATTTTAACAAATGTATTGATGAAGGGGTTTTTCCTGATCTAATGAAAAATAGTAAATTGATTCCTCTTTTTAAATCTGGGGATAAAAGTGACCCAGCTAACTTTAGGCCAATATCTATACTACCAGCACTTAGCAAAATATTTGAAAAAATTATATATTCCCAATTATTAGATTATTTCACATCCAATAACATTCTTCATAAAAATCAGTTTCGATTTTCCAAGGGTAAAAATACTACTGATGCTGGAATTGCACTTCTCAAACATATTCTTGACGCTTGGGAAGAAAAGCAAGATGTAATTGGCATTTTCTGTGACCTTTCTAAGGCATTCGATTGCGTTGATCACCAAACACTATTAAAGAAGCTAGAACATTATGGTGTCTCTGATAAATCAGCTAGCCTTATGAAATCATATTTGTACAATAGAACTCAGAAAGTAGTGATTAATAGAACTGAATCTACTGGAGCCCCCACCAATATGGGTGTGCCGCAGGGATCAATATTGGGCCCATTGCTGTTTCTAATTTATATAAATGACCTTCCCAACTACGCTAATAATTTATGTGAGACAGTACTATTTGCGGATGATACTTCTTTAGTTTTCAAAGTAAACAGAGGTAATAACTGTTCGGACGAAGTAAATAGTGCCCTCTTTAAAGTTTCACACTGGTTTAATAGCAATAATTTAGCACTTAACCCCAAAAAAACTAAATGTGTAAAATTTTCACTACCTAATGTTGAGCAGACAAAATTAAGTATTAATTTAAATAACGATGAAGTCGAGTTTATTGAGAGTACAAAATTTCTAGGTATTACACTAGATTTTCGACTGCAATGGGATCCACATATTGAAGCCTTGTCAAGTAGACTTAGTTCAGCGGCATTCGCTGTTAAGAAAATAAGGCTTTTAACTGATATTGAAACGGCAAGGTTAGTATATTTTAGTTATTTTCATAGTGTAATGTCCTATGGACTGCTTTTGTGGGGCTCAGCTGCCAGTATTGAAAATATTTTTGTACTCCAAAAAAGAGCTGTTCGCGCCATATACAATCTTCGGCGAAGAGATAGCTTGAGAGAATTGTTTAAAGAAATAAATATCTTAACTTTGGCAGGCCAATACACATATGAAAATTTAGTTTATGTAAGGAAACACTATGATTCATTTGCTAAAAACAGAAATATTCACCAGTTTAATACAAGAAATAAAGATAAACTTGCCGTTCCAAGATTTAGGCTTGCAAAAACTAGAGGTTCATTTATGGGGAAAGGCATAGCCTTTATTAATAAAGTTCCGCAACAAGTGATTGATCTTCCTTTGCATGAATTTAAAAACCATGTTAAAAAAACGCTCATGAGTAAAGGTTATTATAAAGTAGATGATTATCTTAAAGATCAAAATGCGTGGAAATGATGTAACACATAACTTGCTACTATAAGTACTTTGTTGAAGTAATATAATGTAATAAGTCTATGTTGTTGCCAATAATCCTGTCACCCTGTTGTAATTATTTGGTAACGATATATTCAAGTTTGTAAATATCGTTACTTATGGCTGTTACAGCTGATAAGTTTCTTGCGCCCGTTCTTCTTGTCAGCTAAAAAAGTCTGGAACGGGTGGTAGGAAAATATAGACGATTCAAAAGTACTTAATTATTAAGTTTATTTGAATAAAGCTTATTTGACTTTGACTAAATGCTTTCTTAAAACGACAATCAGACAGTTAAAACTTTTATCCTTACTAATATTATAAATGCGAAAGTCCGTTTGTTTGTTTGTTTGTTTGTTACGCCTTCACGTCTTAACTACTGAACCGATCATTATGAAATTTGCATACACGTTGTCAGGGGTACAGAGAAGGACATAGAGTACCTTTCATCCCGAAAAAAAGTATTGTTCTCGAGGGATATCAAAAAAACCTATCCACGCAGACGAAGTCGCGTGCGGCCGCTAGTAAGAAATAAATGATTAGTTAGTTGAGTTTATTGTGTTTTTATTGCTTAATTTTTTCGCAACTGTATTAAAAATAGTTGTTCAGTACACGTGCGGAACCGTCATTGCAACTTGTTCCGACTGTCAAGTCAACCCACCTTCGGCTGCGCCTCGGCTCGGGTAGACATTTGTCGGAACTCTTTGCAATGACAGGCTTTCCGCACTCGTAATGAAATATACTATTCTATGTCTATGCGTAGAACAAAATATGTTGTTGTTTATGATGTTGGTAGATCTACTCTTGCGAGGTTGTTGGTGTTTTACAAATAACCCTGTATATGCACAAGATTTTAAAGAAAACAATAAAAGTAGTACCTACTTCCTTATATTTTTTATAGTGTTTTACTTACTGACACTTGCACCGTTTTTATTATTACGAACAAACAAGTCACCTCATTTATACAGTACCTACCATTATAATATACGAGTTGGCAACGTTGCATTTTGTTTGGCGGTTTATAGGGTTCAGTGAGTTCGATATAAAAAACGGAACTCTTCTGAAAAATCAAATTAAAATATTCAGCTAATATTATTTTTTTCAGACATGTTTAACCTAAGACATTAATCTTTTTTATAACTTTTATTAAGTAACAGCTCTTTCAATAACATACTAGTAGGACCTTCTTGATTTTGAGTTTCTTCAGTTTGATTCAGCGGATCAATGCTCCCTGCAATGTATTGAGGAGAAGGAATATTGTAATGGGGAGAGGGTTTAATGTACTGAGGAGAGGAAGAGGTGTATTCCGGAGAGGCAGTAATAGTTATATATTGAGGTGGTGACAATCGTGATGAGTCGTCATGATCATGGTGGCTGTGAAAGGTTGAGCGATGTCTATGACTTTCTATCTTTGAATCCATATTGAGATTATCCGTTTTGCCCAGGAAAAGAACTTCCGAAATTAATTTTTCAGCTATCTGGCGTTGATTTGTCGATAGATTGTCCAATTGTTCTCCCACATACACTCCAAACGAATTAGTTTTTGTTTTATTTGGAATAGGTAAATCTTGTGCTGTTTCTGTATGTCTCCGTTTTTTCCTTTTTAACAAATCATGACTTCTCTTTTTCCTAACCTGTGATTCCTGAAACAATTTGAGGATTCGATTATTTACAGATGCCTTCAACGGAAGATGAAAGTTAACAATGGCACTTAACAGTACTATTATTTATTCCGTAACAACTGCGTTGGGTGCATGGACAGGAAGCACATTTTGTTTGAAAACCACTTACAACTGCATCATTATTTTATAACTGCAAATGAACACAAAATGTCGTCTTATTTGCGGTTATGCTTAATGCAAATTATGAGTTTATGTGTGTTCATACTGGCTCTAATAGAAGCATGTCGGACGCTGGAATACTAAAAAGTAGGTACAAGATTTTATGAAAAACTTGAAGATATATGAAGAGTTACTGTTGGGAGTTCATGAATCCTATTTGCTACCGGGCATAGAGGTATCAGTACGTTTTGTATTTTCGGGCGATAGTGCTTTTGCCCTTGAAACACATGTCATCTTGAAAACCTTTCCTGAAAGGGATTTCAAAACAAGAAAGGATCTGTTACTACAGAGAAGAATTGTTGAAAACTCTTTTGGTATTGACTGTACCTATTTTATAACATTATATCTAAATTGTCTACAAGGTACAGTCAGCAGCACATGAGGTTATACAGAACTCAAAAATCTGTAATTTATTTTGAACCTTATTAGCTTTGCATTGAAGTATAAAATTGTACTTACGCCGCCGTCGTCATCACTAGACAGTGAATCTGTTCCTCTTTGCTGCGCATCTTTTTTATCCAAAAATGTCATCAAATTAAAATACCACAGTCTTGGTCTGTACACTTCTGCATCAGAACCAGTGCGTTTCTTTGAATCTTTGACCTGTAAAAAATAAAAGAATAATAAAATAAAATAAACGTTTTTGGGCAAGGCGCATATTTTTGGGCGCACTTTGTAGAAAAGTGTTTATGAATATGTGAAGGAGCTTCCGAACCCCAAAGACTTAGGTACCTACTTTAAATGATTTTTCATTAGCCAATTACAAAAAAGAACTTGTTCTCAACCAATAAAAGCGTAAGAAAGTGCGCATCTTCTTTTATTTTTTATTTTTTTCATAAATATATTCTTATTAAGATATTTTCTACTTTCGGCCACATATATATAATAATAAATGTTCGTTGTTAATAAGAAAGTACGTATTAGCTAAGCTTGTTTTTGTTTATTTTTGGTAAGCTTAGAATATTTTCTCAAAATGGCAATTCTACTAGGTCAAGTTTATTTTGAAATTCGATAACTTTGGGAGAAAAAATAAAAATAAAAATCTTATTAAAAATTAATACCATGACACTTGGTGACATTTTTTGATCGATTTATGCTTAGAGCATTTAATTGGTTAAATGCTCTAAGGATTTATGCGATAAACGGCATAGGGAGTTTTTTGAGTGAAATCAAACACTGGGCAATACAAAGGAAAGAGAAAGTCGTCGTATGTCCTTTTATTTTGTATGGCTCTGTCCCTTTCGGCTTTCCGGCTGGGCCTGTGCAGGCAGTGCATGTCCTGCCTGTCTTGCCTGCCCATTAAAAAGCGACCTAATTTTTTTTAAATTGTACCTACCTAGTAATAATTTTAATGAAAATAGGGTGCTGTAACGTGCTCATTATTTAAAATTTGATTAATTCCGGACGATATTAAAAGCTTTGCTTTATTAAAAAAAATGCAACTTCGAAGACTGCAGGAATACAAAAAAGTTTCATTCATCGCGACCACAAACATGTTAATCACTTTGCCTTCATACAAAAAAATATTAATCTTTAGTGAGTTTAAGTAGGTATTTGAAAGATTGCAATCAGTAAAAGTGATTTGTAATCAAGGAAGAAGAAGACTCGCCCACCGAGGGTTCCGTACAAATTGAAAGATTCATATTATAATTTGTTCAGAAATCGAGTCTCGCAGTTTTTTTCCGAGATTTTACTGTATTTTTTATAATTTAACTACAAATGTATAGTTTTCAGATTTTTCCCTGTACCTACCTAGTTGTAGTATTAGATACCACTTGCCAAATTTCATAGTTGTAGGTCAACGGGAAGCACCCTGTGAATTTTAATTCCCTTGTAAGTGTCGAAATAGGCATTTTTTGCGGCATAAACGGCGGGCTGATTATCTAATTAGAAACCACCTAGCGACCAGTTGCAGTTCATAGATGATAGTGATCCATTGCTACTTCTTTTTGGATTAAAAAAACATACCAAAGAAAAGTAGCAATGTATGTGGAATGAAACCGGTCGCTAAATAGTTTCTTTTTAGATAATCAGGGTGCGGCAGTACCTTTTTTTTACTTAAACTTAGAAGTTTGATTTTTTTACTGCTTCAAGGGACCGTAGACTTGAGTACCTATATTATTTTAATTTCAACTCGAAACCTCCACGCGTTACCAAGATAAAGGGTATTGACAGAAGGACAGACAGACAGACAGACGAACAACTACCCTATAAAAGTTCCGTAAAAATTATGAACTCCAAATATTAACTTTGATGTGAATGTCCAGTATTTTGTGCAAAGTGGACCAGTGTGCCGCTGCCGCCCACGCCGGCGCCGCCTCCTAAACAGAGCTTCAAGAACCGGTATCAAATCATAACGTTATTCATCTACTTGCATCAATACCATAGCGATATAAGCAACATAACGTTAGGGTGGGTACTCACTTAGGTTCGCGAACCTCCGCGCTCCGCGAACCTGCCTTTCTATTGTCTAATTTCAAAATCTATCGCAATCGCTTTCAGAATATAATCCATTGAAGGTTCTTTTTGGCACAAATAAAAACTTACCAAAGAAATGCAGCAATGTGTCACATCCATCTGTCAAACGTAAGCGATTGCGATAGATTTTTAAAATTAGACAATTAGCCCCCTGGAACAGTGCGCCATATAAAACATTTTATTTTTACTTTGGCAATAGTGTGTACGTGTGCAAACCAGGGTTTACATACGTGTTCGCTCACGTGCACACTATGGCGCATTGTTGCAGCACAGTATAAACATTTTTTTTGGTGCAGGTTTGCGGAGCGCGGTGGTTCGCGAACCTAAGTGGGTACCCACCCTTATACGCAATATCGCTATCAATAACGTATACTCGTAAATAACGCTATTTTGCTGTGGCCGCTGAGCGCGAGAAAAAAATTTGCTCGCAAACTGGGCAAAATTTTGTTTATCGATTCGTGGAATTGCTAGATAACAATAAATCAAAACTGAGACAACTCAAAAAATGTCATTTTTTAGGAGACGAGAAGAACGTATTGTTGCAATTTTTGTAGGGAAGTTATGAAACTCACTTTTATTTTAGATCAGAAATAGGCTGTAAAATGTCACTGCATATAAACTGGGGCTAAAAACCTATAGTTTTTACCTATAATTCGATATTTTTTGAGATGTTACACTTTAGAGTGGTGACTTTTTATAAAAAATAAACCACATTTAGACTAATAACAATTTTATTTAACCATTTTGAATTATTTATTATTATTAATATTATATTTTAGGCCCCAGTTTATTCTTATTTTGCTGGAAACAACTTGGATCAGTATCAGAGTAATGTATTAAACTTTCTTCACTTGGCAAAAACCTTTTCAGTTTGCTGGATATGGCATGGTCTTGGACGATGGTTTGTTCAGTAAATTGGCTTATATTTTTTGTTCTTCTGTGGTTCAAAATTTGAAGGTATAGCTGACTCTTTTTCACGAGTTTTCTTTATTGCTACATTTTACAATTAAGAATTGCTTTAGCAGGCAGTTCTTTTCCCTTCTATCGAACACAATTCGTATCAGTATGAGAGTCATTTATTAAACTTTTATCACTTTGTGAAATATAAAGATCTTTTTTAATTTGTTGGCTGCATGGTACAGTCAGCATGGCAGAATTTATTAGTCTATTTTCTTTATTGTTTTGTGCTTCTACTTTATACATTAAAATAAAGAAAATAGACTGATATATACTGACTGCCGAGCTGACAAAACCATGCCTTAGCCAGTAAATAAAAAAAATCGGGTTGCACTCCGGGAGTGCCGGCAGAAGTGAAAACTTGAATATTGGCGTTGTGCATTTTTGATATTTTGGAATGGTAAGGGAATAATTTTGCACTAATTGCTTTAATTGTATTAAAGTACTATCATTTATGAGGTAGAATACAATATTTATTTATTGCGCTATCGTACACATGACAATTTATATTACATTAAAAAGTTTATCTCTCAGAAAAATCAACCCGCCGAACGCCAAAATGAGGCACCGCCATTTTTGCCGCGCTGTAGAAAGAGAGGGGGATACTTCTACCGCCGGCTGTCTACGCTACATCCGTCTTACGAATTTTCGATCAGGGGCACGTGACTCAGACTGACGCGAGTTTAACATTTTTTACCCATTACAAAAAAGTGTACAACGCCGGTAAAGAAGTTTTCACTTCAAAAAAGTTATATTTTAACATTTTATTGATAAAAGTCTAATATTATAATGACTCTGATGATCCGAATTGTGTTCGACAGAAAGCTTTATTCTTCATTTTTCTCTGAAAAGATAGTACCTATTTGGCTATTATAAGTTTTATTTAGCTAACAATAGTGAGTTAACTCAAAAAAAAGTCTTTTAAAACAAAGCGGTAGATAGTTTGACTAAAGTCAGTGTAATTCTGAAACATACACTATGATACCATACATAATTTTTAGGAGAAACATGTAAAATGTCATGTTTTTAATAGAAAAACATGAAAATAAATTTGTTTCAACACAAGTAGGTTAACTAGAAATTTACATGGTGATCCATCAAAACAAAGTACTTAGTCAAAATAGTTACAAAATATTTATGTAGGTACCTAACCTTCGAGCAACAAAGGCTTCGTTTGTCACGAAATAGCAATATTACGATAAAAATTTACATTTATGTGAAATGTAACACCGTCTTTTTGTATACTTGATGTTCAGGATCTCTTTTAACAGCAAAAAACTCATCAATTCGACATTTTAAACAGAGCAGCGTTCACATGCGCGACTAGACTCGGTCTAGAAAGAAATCCGGGTGCAACTGGTTTTACTAACGCGTATGCCCATTTGGGCTTGTACTTCGGCAGAGGGGAACGCTTCGTATGGCTTCTCTTTCTGTAGAAGCCCGTCTTACTCTAAGTACCTAACCAAACAAAACTAGAAGAAAAAGTCAAAATACTTATCTCGAAGTAAAATAGCAGAACAATTTACCAACACTGTAACAACTCTAATTAGTCACGTATATTTTTACATCACATAATATCCGAGTTTTCGTTCACATCAATATGTCCACTCGGCCGGCCACACGCAGACGGAATCACGTAACGAACGGAATCTCGAACGGAATTTCGACAATATGAAGTTTCGTACGGAAAAATCCTGCATGTGTGTGGCAGGCCCATAGATTTTGTATGCAGTTGCTGCGTTCGGAATCACGTATGTACGGAATTCCGTCTGTGTGTGGCCTAAAAGTAGCCAATGTCAATACTACACTACCACTGACATGAAAATTTTTTTTTATATAAAAAATATGCAGGTCAGTGTACACTACACTTGTATAGGTGGCAGTGGCAGGCAAGTGGCAGGGTTTGACAAACGTTGATTCAACAAAAGAAAGTTAACGCCACCAAGCGACGAAACCTTCGAAGCTTTTACAAAGCTGCTTTGTTTTGTCGTTATGTTGGATAGTTGCTTATGATCACAGAGCATTCGAATACAGTGATAACTCAAAATTCACGTTTTTTTAGTAGTCCCAGTTTTGATCTAGGTGTGCGATTTGTAAATTTATTTCTTGAAGAAAATAAATATTATATATGAGGGTAGGCTCACGGGTAGCTTCAGTCCCACCAGACCACGGCAGCTGCAAAGGTGCCGAAACGTCGGGAAAACCAAAAATCAAACCAAATACCAACTAAATACCAAAATACTTTCAATAAAACCGCGCTAGTATCCGTTAAAAAGTGTTTTATTTCATGTCTAGTGAGCGCGTAAGCTTGAGAAGTGAAAATAAATATTATTTAATTCAATATATTGCAAATCAGCTTTGCTGTGAAATCCACCGCGATTCAGCACGGGATAGCGACATCTATCGACTGTTTGAGAAACTAAAAATGTACGCCATCTAGCAAATCGTTATGTAACTAAAATCTTAGGCCGCGCTTCTTTAGTAGTGAGTGAGTCAAGTACTAGTGAAAAGCCCCTGAGCCACAGAATACATAATAGTACAAGTCCTGAGCGCAGCAGCGCTCTACTCGCCGCACGACCTACCTGCGAAACCTTTTTGTCCTTCCTTCCTTCCTTCTTGTTGGCTACTTGGCTAGTCCAATCCGTCCGACAAACACTTGCCGGTTTTCTTTCTTTATTTCGTATTTCTTTACTTACAGTACCTAATTTATTGATCATTGTAATATTTTAAAGTACCTACCTAATTTGATGACCTAAATAAATCAAAATCATAATATACCTAAGTACTTACTTTTTTTAATTCTCGTTTAAACGAAGCTTTTAAATTGTCTATCTTCTTTTTCACCGACGCATCGTTAGCGGTTGGATCTAGTTTTTGCCATATCTTTAATAAAATCTGCCACGCTAGCCGCTTTTGTTTGTTGTCCTTATATTGCTCTGAGCTGAGGTCCCAGAGACAGGGAAACACCCTGTACTGCTCTATCAATTCTGTACAAATTTCATATTCGTCCGCCATTATACGCGCGCGAACACGTTTGCGGTTTGTGACTAGTTGCAACGGCGAGCGACTGACGTACTCGCGGTTGGCAACTATCGACTACACGGTCGGGCGTGCCCCGTCCGCCCCCCGAGGCCCCCGACCCAACGTCCTCTATTCGCCCTCGGTGGCTTTCGCTTCGCTGCGCTCTAGGTAGGCAGCTCTCGAAACCAACCAAGATCGTTGGAAAGTCAAACGAAATTTGGTCGTAAACCTTTTATAATATATACGAAGATTTAATAACCTGACGTGCTTGCACTATGCCCAGTCAGTTGTCAATCTTGTATTTTTGTCTTCTTTCCTAATTTTGTTTTGTTTCGTTATGTCATGGTGTGTCCCCACTTAGGTTCGCGAACCTCCGCGCTCCGCGAACCTGCAACAGTGCGCCCTAGCAAACATTTTATTTTCACTTTGGTTATAGTGTGTACGTGTGTGAACCAGGTTCACATACATGTTCGCACACGTACACACTATGGCGCACTGTTGCAGCACAGCATAAACAATTTTTTTGGTGCAGGTTCGCGGAGCGCGGAGGTTCGCGAACCTAAGTGGGTAAGTGGGTACCCACCCTCACAGATTGGATTAAAACAAAACACAAGCGACAAGTTGACTTGACACTTGACATGACAACCGGACGAACAGACTTTGACAGGAAATAACTAGTGATGGGAACACATTATTTCAATTTCGCTTTAATCGGTGTTCAATCGATATTGTAAAATGTGATGATTATGAATCGTCCCTCTGAAAAAGAAAACCTATGAAAGTGGCATAAACAACAATAACAAAGCATTCGTGACATCAGGCGCGTGCCGTGTCCGCCATATTGTGTTGCGTTTAAATGTTACAATTTCGATTATATGCTGTTTACATAAGGTGTATGTACACTAAGCCATGTTTAGTTGCGTTTAAATGGAGAACAATAAAGTAGGTATGCAAGCTTTTTTCGTAGGTATGACAGGTCCATCTTATTCCTTTGTCATTGGAATCATCCTAAGAGAGTCTTTGGCGACGGCTACACTCATGGTAAATACTGTGATGTGATCCATCGCCATAGAGTAAATAACCATGGAAAAAAATATTGAACATTACATACAAATTACTTTTCTTTGTTTAAATTTACTCTATGGCAATGGATCACAGTATTTACCATGCGTGTAGCCGTCACCTTTTGTTCACGAAACTCACACACTATTGAATCTATATTGATTGTAATCATAGTAGAACCAAATAAGTAGGCCAACTCGAGCCTCGAGCGAGCGATACAGCTTAAACACGTAGGGCTATCACATCGCTAGTTTATTTAGTCGTCAAAAATTGTTTAAAAAAACAAAAAACCGACTTCAAAAAAACTACCTCTAAAAAGCAAGAAATAATATTCGTAATAATAAAAACACGTCTATTGAAGTCGGGTGGGGCTGGAGTACAAATTCCTTTTTTTATTCTAAAAGCCACACCCGCACCCTGATTATCTAAAAAGAAACTATTTAGCGACCGGTTTCATTCCTTATACATTGCTACTTTTCTTTGGTATGTTTTTTTTTAATCCAAAAAGAAGTAGCAATGGATCACTATCATCTATGAACTGCAACCAGTCGCTAGGTGGTTTCTAATTAGATAATCAGCCCGCCGACTTCAATAGACGTCTTTTTATTATTACGAATATTATTTCTTGCTTTTTAGAGGTAGTTTTTTTGAAATCGGTTTTTTGTTTTTTTAAACAATTTTTTATTTTTTTAATTTTTAGTGTAGGTACCTTTTGTTTTAGGTAGTGTAGGTATATTATTTAGGTAGAAAACTCGGGTCAGCCAAACGTGAGTTAATCGCGGAGAAACATACGTACATGCGGGTCAAACTGAGAACCTCCTTTTTTAAGTCGGTTAAAGAACTACACATAAGATATCCCTTTTCCTATAAAAAATAATTATCTTATTCAGTTCATAAACAAAGAAGTTATACGACTGATCATCGAGGTAGTTCACACAAAATCATACTATTTTCGTGCTTTTTTCAAGATTACTTGAAAAGCACTGAACCGATTTCAAAATTTTAAAAAATGGGACCAACTTGAATTTTTACCTAATGTAATAACGTTTGAATCATTTCAATCGGTTCAGCCGTCTACGAGTAATCGGTGTACATACAAAAAAAAATGGGTCGAATTGAGTACCTCCCTCCTTTTGAAGTCGGTAAAAATGCATAGTCAATCTCTGTACAAAATATTTTTTTCCTTGAAGGGTAAGCATCAGGGATCTATAATACAAAGTTTTTTTTAATATTTTTTGTAGGTAGACCAGCGCGTCTATCGACTAAAATAATGAAGTTAATGTTAATAGTAATTTGACAGATGTATGTGATACATTGGCACTTTCGTTTTGACACGAATAAAAACTTACCAAAGAAAAGTAGCAATGTATCACATCTATCTGTCAAATTACAGTTTACATTAACTTAATTGATTTCAGGAATTGACTACAATTAGTACAGTAGCCCGTAGAACATTTAAATCACCAAAAAGGTTACCGTTTGCCGATGTGATATAGTTATTTATTACGAAATTATAGATACTTTAACCCAAGTTTTACAGATCGCAACCCGCCGTAACCTATATTTGTAAATCTCCAAAATTGATTTTTTCGAGATTTCCGAGATTTACCACATAGTTTAGCTATTGTCGTGTTCTACAGCTTGGTTTGATTGCCACAAATAAAAGTAAGACTTTAAAAAGTAGCCATACACACACAGATTTAAGACCTGATGAAAATGGTTGGACTTTATCTGGTCTTAAATCTGTATATGACCACTTTCCAAAGTCTTACTATTATTAGTGGCAATCAAACAACGCTGTAAAACACGACAATAGCAAAACCATGTGGTAAACCTTGAAAAATAAAAAAATATCATTTTTGGAGATATACAGATATAGGTTACGGCGGGTTGCGATCTGTAAAACATGGGTTAAAGTATCTATAATTTCGTAATAAATAACTATATCACAACGGCAAACGGTAACCTTTATGGTGATTTAAATGTTCTACGGGCTACTGTACTAAATGTTTTCGTTGCCTACGTCATGTTATGTGATTTGAAAACTTACGGTCGAAATAGGATTAATTAAAACGTGGCTTTTCTAAATAATGTATTTATTCAAATAAAATAAAATGACTATAAAATTATATTTTTTACACTATAAACTGTTTAGAATAGAGTAGAATAGAATTAATGTTTATTTGGTACAATTACATTAAAATGTAACTTAAAAAATAATAGTGTTTACTGTATTATTGTATAAGTTTTTACTTTTTCATTTACCTACACTATTAAAAATAATAATCTTTCATTTTGAAATTGAATACTTTCCCTAACCTCAAATAATAGGCATTAAAAGTACCTTTTCCTGTAGGAATTTGTGATTTTTTAACCAAATTACACAACTGAAATAAAAAAAAATTGTCTCTTTCGACAAGTACGAAATGCCTTATTATTGAAAGTTAATGTAAAATATATCCTCATTCTTACAAATCTTATTTGCAGTAATATCTTTGGAAAGTATGGTATGTACTGTAGGTAGGTACAAGTTCAAATTATTACAAGCGGCAGCACAGCGGCGTGAAGCATGCGTGAGCGCGGGTGGGATTACGTACGGCGCTGATATGACTGTTGCACCCTTATCACTAGAACTAGACATCGGATTTTTTGCATTTGCATATTTGCATGTGCAAATGCATATAACTCTCTAACTAATTACGTCGTTAATGCATATTTTTAGTCCAATAAAACTAGCTTTATCTAGACATAATTAATAAACTCGTTGTTTTTATTTGTTTATCGGATATTGATATTAAGTATCAAATATTAATTAGATATGTGATGTAAGAAATCCGGGGTGGTAACCGTTTCATATAAAAATCATGAGATTTCGTACATTACCTAGCTTTTTCCTAAAAGCAAAATAGTTAACCAAATACCTTGTTAGTATAATTTTATGGTGCATTAAAATGCTATCAACTAATAGCAAAATTAAACTGAATCCAAATTCGGATCTTCGTTTTTTTTCACAGTATTCATCTGATCTCAATATCTAGATAAGCCAAAATGGTAACTATGATGCTTGTATCTTATTAAGCTATGATGCATCTTTTTAGACATTTTAGACAAAAATTATACATTTCTTTTGTACGTTTTAATAATAATGTATTTCTCAGTAGTTAATTTTTTTTAGTTTTATGCGAAGTTTCTAAATGTTGAATTAATAATATAATATAATAATAATAATTTATTTATTCGTCTTTCACACAAAGGTTACATTACATCAATCAAATCAGATGATACAAATCAAGTATAGTTACAATGGCTTTATATACGATGAATGCAATAATAACCCCTAGTGTAAGAGACTGGCGCCGGAGATAGGTTTTTTTAAACCCGTAATACAGGTCACCAGTGCCTCCCACCTTGGATTAAAAAACATACTTAAGTAATTAGCAGATACTTGTGAATCATAACATAGTAACCAATATGCTGATGTGACGACTTAAAAATAAGAAATGAAAACAATGAATAACTAGTATTAAAACAATGAGGCAACAAAAGTAAAATGTAGTGTGTGAGTGTGAGTGTGTGCGTCGTGTATAGTGTGTGAGTGTGAGTGCGTGCATTTTGAGTATAATATTGTAGGTAATGTAAATATGTTTGATGGCATGACAGTCCATGAGGTAATACAATGCAATTAATTTAACAATGTAGTACAACTGGAATGTCACTTCAGAGCGCAAGCAGTGTGACATATTTAAAGCTGTATTTTTTTTACATATGATTTTACAGTTGCAGTGGGTCACTGTCCATCATCAACTCAGTCGCATTGCATTAGTAAATTTGATCAGTTCTAGATTATTGGATGAATGAGGGCTTCAGTGTCATCATAGTTTAATGTTTTGAGCCATTTAGTGATAACAGATTTGGAGGACGTTTTATGTAGGGGATATATATTTAGAATTTTGTTAATTTTATTGTAAAGAAAGGCGCCGAGGAATGTAAAAAATCTTTTTGAGTGGCTAGTGTTAACCGATTGGATATCGCAAACATGGTGCTTCCTACGCTTATCCCTGTTTAGTTCTGGGTCGTAAGGGAGTTGGGAGTGTTTTTTGAGTGTGATATTAAGAATAAAGGTTTGTCTTATAGTTAAAACATCCCACCTCCTGTAGAGCTCGGATGTGGGAAAGCGATAGGGGAGTCCACCACTCACCTTTAGAATGGCTCTCTGCACCCTTTCCAACTCGATGAGGTGAGTTTTTGCCGCTCCACCCCATGAAGTGATACAGTATTCTATTAATGAGTGGCAGAAGGCAAAATACACCATTCTTATTACATGTCTGTTGGCGGCATGTTTAAGATTTTTAAATATGTAAATAAGTTTACGCAGCCGAGTAACTAAGAGTTCAATGTGTTGTTTGAACGTCAATGTTTCATCAAGTGTGACACCGAGGTATTTTATAGTTTCTGTTCTTTGAAGGGAAGGACAGGCGCAGCTGGGAGAATTCGGAGGACACGAGTGTAGGCTGATTGACAATGTTTCCGGGGGTAGTAGATTCTTCTTGTGGGCAAATGCCATGTATTTAGTTTTAGTAATATTTAGAGATAGAGCATTACCCTGAAGCCACATACAGACATCCCTTAAACCATTTCGTGCGTAATTAAATACTTCATCCCAGCTATCGCCACTGAAGAACAGGGCAGTGTCATCAGCAAACGTGAAGATAGAGCCACCCGAAAGCTTCATGTTACATAAGCCATTTACATAAACCAAAAACAAGGTTGGACCATTTATACTTCCTTGCGGCAATCCACAGGATACGGTTTGCTCATTACTTATCCATTGGTCGATCTTAACTCTCTGCTTCCGGTCAGCAAGGTAACTCTCGTAGAGTTTAAGAGGAAGACCTCTAACACCCAAAAGTTCTAGTTTCCGTAACAAGTGGGGGATTGAGACTGTGTCAAAAGCCTTAGCTATATCGAGGAAAACTGTCAGACATTTCTTCTTGCAATCCAGATTCGAGATAATAAGGTCAGTAAGATTTTGCACAGCTTCACTCGTCGATTTGCCAGAGCGAAAACCGTATTGTGAATCCGAAAGCAAGTTGTTGGTCTCTAGGAATTTTATCAACTGTTTGTTCATGATGCGTTCAAGAATTTTCGATAAAGTAGGAAGAATAGAAATCGGTCTGAAATTATTAACACAGCCTCGCTCCCCCGCCTTGTGGATGGGCTTCACTAGTGCTGTTTTAAAAGCTGAAGGGAAAACACCCGTTGAAGTTGCAAGATTGCATATGTGAGTTATAGGTGGAACAAGGAAACAGCTATATCGCTTTATAATCTTACCGGAAATTTGATCACTACCTACCGCACAGTTATCTTTTAGCCCAAGTATAATTGAATGAATTTCAGTTTCATCAGTGGGCAGCAATGTAAATGAATTTACCGGCGACCGTATTGTGTCCTCAGTGACAGAGTTAGGAGGGGGGGATGATGAATTTGTAATTTGTTTGACTAAATTACTACCCACGCTAGCGAAAAACCCATTCACCTCATTAACGCTTTTTTCAGGGTCCACTAAGGACAGAAGACTAGAAGAGTGATCATTTACTTTTTTTATATGGCTAATATTTTTGACAACCTCCCACAGTTTCTTTTTGTCTTTCATTGCTGACTCAATCTCTTGCTTTTCATAATCTCGCCTAGCTTTTTTCAAAATGTTTTTACAAAAATTTCGATACCTTCTATAGGTGACTTTTAATACATCATTTTCCGGATCTTTTTTTAATTTTTTATGTAAAGAATCTCTGTTTTTTAGACATCTTATCAAACGCTTTGTCATCCATGGTTTTCTAATCTTTTGTTTTTGTGGGCTAGAAATGCTTTTTGAATTTTGTTGTAAGGCTGTACTAAGAAGTTTAATCAATAAGTCTGTGGCTATATTAACATCATTACAGTTTAGAATTTGGTTAAAATTAATGGATGCTATTTGTTTGTCAAGATTAGGAAAATCAATGTTTATCCTGGTATTTTCAACAACCCTCTTATTAGGATTTAAATTGATATTCAAAGCTACACATTCATGGTCTGTAATGGACGTTTCTATAACAAAACCTTTTATTCTTTTTATTTTAGCTATAACTAACACTAATTTATGACATAGAAAAAGAAAATTTCAGTTATCTTATTATGTCCCGATAAAGCTAGTTTTATTGGACTATTTAGCCTTTTTCCCCAATCGTGCATATTTCGTTTAATAGTATTCAGCTAGCCTCTATTTAAATCAATAGATATACTGGAAATAATGATCGAACTCATTAACGCCCTTTAAATATCAGAAAAGATTTGTAAAATATTAAACGCTATTTTGCGAAAAAACCTATCAATGGCACAGGTCGTAACCTGCCTAAACAGGTATCTCCAGAAATGGCGCCAAATTTTATAAATTTTGCCCAATAACGTCAGTTAATGAAGAGAGGTTGTTGTACAACGGCCGGCGTACAAATTGATACTGGGTGACAAACGTCACAAAGCGCTCAAAAATTTGGAAAATATACTTAATTGTATATTGTCACAAAAACTATGCATAGTTTCAAGAATATATCGCTGTTTTTGTAACGTCTTTAATTCAAATATATAGAAATCAAAATTATTTTTTGATTTGACATTGTGCATATTTTGCGCATATTAACAGTTTTTAGTGCATATTTGCATGCATATTTTGGCACTTTGTTAGTGCATATAATCCGATGTCTATTTATTATCACCTTTAAATTTTGTCAGTGTGTACGTGCGACGACGCATACGTACGGGCGCGTTTACATACAAACCGCGTTCGTGCGTGCGTATAATGAGTAAGATGACTTACTTATTTGGTTCTACTATGTTGTAATGCCACAGGGGTGCGTTCCGAGGTTCAGAGTGCGGTTGTTTGGTTGTTTTTTAACTCACTCTAAGGTACCGAACGACCAAGAGAACTTTAAATGTCTGAAGTAAATTATTTTTACTTAAATTATTCTCAATCAAATAAAATTTGTTTTTGAGGAGCTACCATGAACTTTTTGAAACTTAAGTCACAAAAACATGAAAATGCAAAATAATTTCAAATTACATTGTCAATTTTTTGTATAGACAAACGTCAGAGCGTATTTTAACGACCAATTTTGTTGGTTGAAAAGTTGCAATGGTCTGACGTTTGGAGCGGGAAAGTTGTGTCAACTGAACATCACGCACTAATGTTTGGAACGCTGTTAGAGCGTAAAGTTGCACTCGGATCGGAACGGTAAGTTCTGAACGCACCTCCATATTAGAAATCTGTCAATCGACCACCCAAAAGTTGGTTATAAGCAGCAAACGATTCAAATCTGGCTTATAACTTGTAACATAAGTTTCACAATAAATGATTGTGAATTCTAAATATTAAAATGAATGTACCTATTTACTTGATTCTGAATTACCCCTGAGAATTTGGTTGGTTCTTATATTTAAAACCTGATAGGCGATTGCGTAAAGTGATCGTATTTATTTAAAAATTCATAATGTATGTCATTAGTGTCAAATTCCATACAAACTGCTGCCGATCGGATACGATAAGAACTATCAAATGAATACGATTGACTTTACGCAATCGCACCCCTGAACCCTAGTTAAATTAATAAATAGATTAATTCGGATGAATAATAAAAAATCTCATTATCTGTGTCAGGGTCGGGTGGGTCCCCATGCGGCAGCACGTATGGCAGCGGGCGGCGCAGCGCGCGCACCACCAGCAGGTAGAACTCAGGTACCTCCCCCGCCACTCCGCCATGCACCTCCGCGGCACCCGCACTTGCCCGCTCCGCTACCCGCTATAGGTTTATGGAAACCAACACGTCCCTATTTCAATTATATCATTGTATAGTTCAAGATGTTTAAATACGTAAATAAACTAAATGTAAAATAAATAAATAATCAACATTAGAATGAATTATCTTAGTAAATTAAAAACACGTTATGCTACATATTTCCGGTAATATCCTTTTTGTTTAATAATTATTATTACAATTAGATAATATTTTGATAGCTTAAAAAATCGGACATGGTAGCGTAATGTGCAAGTGGTCATATTTATTGAGTATCAAAATTATTCGTTCAAATGCCCTCTTGATTAACTTAATTTTGATAACCTCACATGCTAAGCTTCGCTTCACAATAGTGTGGTAATGTCTAGAAAACAAGATCAGACTCATAACTTACTATTAAATTGTAAATTAACAGCGGAGGCCCAAATGGGAGCGATGGGCTCTCTGGAAGCTTCGCTCCAATTACCCCGGATATATCTTCTTTAATTGACAAGTGAGTACAATGTAAATGTAAGTGTGGGTGGGAACCTGGGAACCCAATTTTTTATTTTTTTATTAGTAGGGATAATGCATTAACGCATCCTGGAAGTATGTGGGACTCGCCGGAGCACCATCCACTAAACCCCCTACTATCTACATCCCTTATACCTCCCTAACGCGCAAGACCTACGGGACCGTGGTGACATGCACTATGTGGTCCTGGTGTTGGTGCCTCATCAGACCCGGCACTTGGGGGAGGATTACGCAAACGGCCATCTCCCTCTTGAGGACTAGGGGAGGTTGAGCTGTGCGGAGCGCCTCCATCTCCTCCTTAGCCGTCGTCACCAGAGTTGGTCTGCGTTGGCGTTTGCCTTTCGAACCCGCTCCAAGGCCTCCTGTGAGATAGCGTCTTCACAGAAGGAGATCACCGGTGGGGTACAAAATTAGATTCGTGAACCTCCGCGCTCCTGCAGTATTTTTTTAACCTTTGCTGCAAGACTGCGTCATAGTGTGTACGTGTGCGAACACGTATGCGAGTGAACCTGGATAGCAAACGTACACACTATCGCCAAAGTGCAACAAATAAAATTGCTATAGCGCACTGTTCTAGGTTCGCGGAGAGCGGTGGTTTGCGAACATAAATGATTACCCACCCTTACTTGTCTTATGATTATGAATTTATTATATTAAAACCATGTCATGTACAACTAATAATAGTGTCTTTTCTCTATACAGATACCAACAAAGAAAGGAACAAGAACGTCGGGAATGTACAATACATGTTTAACATTCCAAGGTCCATTATAAGAATAAGAAAAAGATAACATACTTTAAGATAATTAAACTCTACACCACGGTTTATAATTTAATGATTTCATTAATTTGACTTTAAAATAAAAACCAACTTGTTAATACCTAGCATTATTGATGATTATAAAACAAGCTTCAACAATATCAAGATAAGCAGCTACGATAATATTGTATGTGACTCTGTTATGAAATTATTGTTAAATGTATACTCATATATTTTTTTTTTCATATGACTGTTAGTCTGTGACTACTGTGACGGTTTAGATATTAATGATGCAATTGTAAATAAATTCGATACAAACAATTTTTAAGATTATGAATGATTGCTGTGGGATTGTTAAGATTTTAGAGAAATAAGAATTATGAACATAATGAAAATGTCATTAAATGGCACTAATAAAATTATATTATGTTAAAATTATTTAACAACTTTGATTAATTAAACTCATTTAACATCATTGAATCTGTGAAACACTGACCACCAAGAAAATATTTTAAGATTTTTGTATAAAATATTAACAAATTAAGGGCTTTTTGATTAAACCCCATTGGCTTTCATTTTGATAATGTTCATTAACTGTTATTGAGTCCAATAATCTCACAGTGACACTTATGTATCCACAAAGTTTAACTTATTTAGTATGCATAAAATGTGGATATAATTATGTATTTATAATAACTTAAATATTAATAAAAAAACTTAATGTTAACGGCTGTTCCAAACTGCAAAAGATACATATCATTAAAATAGACTGCCAATTTAATGAATAAGGGATTCGTAATTCTTTTTACTATATTGTTGATTAATATAGTTAAGTAGATTATAATTATACACTATTGTATAAAAGTCTTTCTATATACATGTTGTGTAATAATGAAATTATTAATTAGGATGAAAGAGAAAATAAAGATGTGTGTTGTGGTATGCAGATGGATTTTATTTATACTTTTTAAGTCGTCAAAGAGAAAAAAGGAGATTTAATCGAAATACTAAATTCCTACTTTAAGGCGCGGTGGTAGTGAAACTAGCGCCGCCACTACGTTTATTTTTATTACTCGTAAACCAAGTCAATATTTAAAAAAAGCTCATGTAATAATCTCTTGAATTGTCTCTAATATTTTTTGAATAACTCTTCAACAGTTTTCATTCATTCTGTAAGTTTTAAAATCCATTTTAGCTCAAAGTGGCCACTTTTGGCAATAATGGATTTTAAAACTTACAGAATGAATGATTACTGTTGAAGAGTTATTCAAAAAATATTAGAGACAATTTAAGAGATTATTACATGAGCTTTTTCTAAATATTGACTTGGTTTACGAGTAATAAAAATAAATGTAGTGGCGGCGCTAGTTTCACTACCTACAGCGCCTTAATAAAAAAAACAAAAGTTTATTTTGTCTTGTTCATTACCTTTGCACAAAGCTTTAGCGATACCTTACCCGTGAGTTACAGCGTACCTAGTATCCTATCCTTACTTATATTTATTTATCGTTTATTGGAAAACAAACAACCTTATACATTACATAGCAATAGCTTAATAGGGAATTACACCATTTTTTGAAAACTATTTCAAATTAATCCTGAGGTCTAAATAAGCCAGCAGAATTTTTAATGTAATTTTATAAAACCATTAAATGCCCTAAAACACGTTTTTAATTTGTGATTTTGAATTTTCGCGCGGAAACACTAGCCGCCATGCTGTTTAGGCTCGTGACGTCACTCCGTTAGTAAACAAACAATAGTGCGAAAGACCAAGTATAAAGTAACAAGAATTAATGAGTTATAAAATGTAAATCTTTGGTGTCTTGTGCCTGAATCCAATAATACACGTGTAAAAACGCCACAAAATTGTGGATTCAAGTGCCAAGTGATAATAAAATGAGAAACACTAAACTGGCAAGAGAGATAATAGTATCCAAAATCATTGTCCCCAAAAACTAGACTAGAATGTATTTCTGTGAAGACCACTTTGATGTAAGTACCTAAGCGCTAGAAATGGTAAATTAACTATGGAATAAACAAAATAAAACTTCATGTTAGTATTACAAAACAATCGTCATATTTTGTGACCTATGTATTTATAGGTTATGTTTTGCTATATAGTGATTTGAAAATTTCATAAATACTTATTAGTTTCTATATTTTAGCTAAAAAAATGATGTGAAGAATTATACACAGTATAAGGTAGTGAGTTCTGCTTAACTCAGATGAAACCAAACTGCGTACCATCCAGATTTGATTGCCCAGCTATAGGAAACTCAAGTCACAGAGTCCACTCCAAGTGAACATCCGCATGCCTTTATTGAAAGGCAAAGAATGTCTACAATACAATTAAGGAGATTGAAGAGACCATACAAAATGAAAATTATGGTAAATCAAAGTACCGTCTTGTAATCAAGGTAATTTATTTTTAGTATTTTATGCAGTTGTAATAAATTATTAACATTATCACTAGGCTAGGACAGGTATTATACTAATCATATTGTACTATTATTTCTAGATTTTTTTGACACCTGAAATTAAGAAGTGTGATGATAGAGCGGTCCAAGTAGTACAAAGCTGAAGTGCGGCAGGCGGCAGACGAAACAAATAGCCAGTTTTGTAGAGGGTCATTCGAATATTGAGAGAGTTTGCCATGTTTTAAAGACGATCAGTGTTCGTTCAGTGATCTGGTGACTTATTTATAGTAGAAATTGTGTTTCTTTTTGTTGATATTTTTAAATATGTGTGTGTGTGTACGCTTGCAAAGTTAGAAACTAGACCAGCTATCTACACACACATTATAGTGAATATATCAAAACATTGATTTTATAAAATATAGTTATTATTAATATAGCGGTCAAATAAATATATCAAATATTATGTACAGTTTTTTTTTTTATTTCCATTGCGCACTGTATAAAAGATGATGTTGGTGAACACATAGCCGAGTTGATTTAAAGAATGTAATAGATGTGTATTTATCTCATGTGCATGAGTGCAAAATATGTGAAAAAGTACCTACATAATATGCACTATCTATACTAGACATAAGGTAGGGTACGGTAGGATACTCAGAAGCAAAACTCATTTCTTTGATTTGTGGTAGGATAGGAGTAGAGTAGGTAGGCCTAAATTATAAAAAAAAATGTTATTTTTATAACATGAACAGTGTATTTTCAGTAGTTTACAAACTTTAAAGTTGGAAAAATAGTCCTGTGCTTTTTTTTTCACTAGACGGACACTTAATTTCAAAAGTAGGGTTGTTATTAATTTGTAAATGTTAATGCCTCAGAAATAATATAAAGACTGCATTTTTCTATCTTCATTCCATTTTCTTTTCCACTGTTTTCCTGACTTCCTCCAGTTTCTTACCTCTTCACATTGCTGAAGTTCCTGGAATTTTTGCACAAAAATCATAGCGACTCTCTGGTCGCATCTGGTACCATCCACTGTTTTGCACTGGCTCACTAGCATTTCGAGGCTGTGATTCTGCCATAATTTTAGTTAATGCCACAAACAAAAGCCACTTTTATTGTTGATCTCTAGTTTTAATTTCTAGGAATGATATGGTTTTTTGATTGAAAAGATGGGAGATCTTACTTATAAAACATTAGTCTTCATCATTATTTAAGTTATTAGGTGATACAGCGCTAAAGTTGACTTTCTCCGTGCTCCCAGGAACTGATAACAAAAAAAAATTGGTTATGTTAGATTGTTATAGATAACACAGGATATCATCGTGTTGTATTGTTAATGTGATTATTGTTAGACAAAACTTGATATATGCTAAGTACTTACATTGCTGTTTTAACATTTCTCAACTCTGCAGAACAGAAATTGGGATTGGATTGGACGCAAAAAATTTCGCTACCATGAATGAATGTATTTATCCTTGGTAGATTTGTACTTTCTGCTTTAACAAAACTGTATTTCATGATGCTATTTAATAAAATAAAGGATAATAGTCCACAGATGTAGTAATCACTTATAAGATTTCAAAATAAATCGATGAAAATCTAATTTGTTTAATATCACAATCACAGAGAGAAGAGAGCTGTCATGTTTGTTTACTATCGGAGTGACGTCACTAGACGTGAGGCGTATTTATTGTAACAGTTAAAAATAACAGATAATTAAATGTAACTGTTTCGCCCTGTTACGAGCGCTATGAAATAACTGTTGTTCAAAGGAACAGGCGAAACAGACTGTTCTCGCCGTCTTCACTGTTCCCTGTACCACGCTGTTATCAGAGTAACAACCTGTTGCCATTGTTCCGCCTGTTACGTGGAACAAGCGCTTTCTTACTCTAACATATGAAAAGAAAAGAGACAAAGCTTGTTATTTTTATCTGTTATATAAACCGACCATATCAAAAATACATTCGACTTTGTAAATTAGTCGTGTTATCTGTTCCTGTGTTTGTTTATGGCCTTTTTTGTTTTTTGTGGCAATAGAGTTTGGCTGTTTTGCTAATGTTATGTTATAAGGTAGGTAAACAGGCTGAATTAAATAAAACTATTTTAATTTTATTGAGATTTTAAGGATGTTTAAGCACTTTATTATATACGTGGAATGGATGCATTTATAAGCAAATTAGGATATGCGGGTTAGGAAATCGGACATCTAGTGCTGCCAGGGAGTTAAGGAAAAGATCATGGTTCCCAGATTGGGGGTTTTTTGCAGTAAAAATTTCCTTGAAAATTTTCTTTCAGTAGACTTAGTTCACCTGGTATTTCATCATCACCATTTATGTTTCCACTGCTGGGGCACAGGCAATGACCGGAAGAACAAAATAATGTAGAGAAAGGTAGGAAAACATTTGACTAGTGATCATTAGTTAAAAAACGGGTGCAAGCGATATTCGACTTTACTGACTTTCAAACTTCAATATGCTCGAAAATCGCTTGCACCTGTTTTTAACAACAATCTATTTTTATTTTTATTATTTGAACTTATTTAGCAAATTTATGATAATTACTGCCATCTATCGCAATTTCAGTAAAAAGCTTAATGAAAGTAATACAGCAAGCAACTTCATTAGGTGATATGATGGTTCACCCAATACAAACAAGATGTCGCATGTGTGCCGTAACTGCCGTAATGGAAATCATTTTTGATAATATTAGATTTTACGTAATTGTAATAAAGTTTAGTCTTGCTTAACAGAAAAAAATAACAGTTTATGATCATAATAGATAAAAATAACAAGCTTCGTCTCTTTTCTTTATGTTAGTAGTCCTAAGGTTAGAATAAAGAAGCGCTTGTTCCACGGACGGAACAGGAGGAACAATGGAAGCAAATTGTTACGACTGTTATTTTTGTAACAGGATGTTGGAATTGTTATTTTAGTGTAACAGGAACAGTTGTAACAGGTAGGCAATTTGCCCTGTTACAACCCATGTCTAGACGTCACATCGTAATCCAATATGGCGAAGGGCGTTTTTAACATTTGATGAATAGATTAAAAAAGACGATTTTTAAAATTGAATTATAAAAGGTATATTGCATTTTTATGAATAAATATCGACGTTTCTCGTTTACTATTTATGAAATCTATCTTAAATATGCATTTTTATACTTTATCTTACATGGTGTAAAATAGCCTATTTATGCTAATTTATTTGCCAAAATAGTGTTCACTTATAATAATTTACATTGAATTCGTTAAGTAGTAAGTACTAAGGAGTAACGATGTTTTTTGAGACTATTGCATAACAACTAATGAGTACTAGAATTAATCAGTACATATAAGAGATAACAGTGCATAATATTTAAAAGTTCAGGTTTCAAATTCAGAAGTATAAGATTGAAAATATCAATGCGACTATAGGTACTTCTTATTATAGATGGTTTAGTCAGCAAATGCCAACTTAGTTTAAAACGCCAGATTCTACAAATGTCCAATTCTGCAAATGCTAACTTCTACAAATGCCGGTTATATCCAAAGTTCTTAGAATAAATAGATTTTTACATACTTTGTACGACACCAAGGTATACAAAATGTAATACAAGAACGCAATGATCTTGAGCATTTAAATGATTTTTTTCTTAAAAGGTGAGGTGAGTCTACGTTATTATTTAATCTACTGTAAGGTTATCCCTCTGTGTTCTCTTCTTAAACTTAAAGGAATAAAAGTATTATCAGTATTTTATATTTTTTTAAACAATATTTCAGACGTTTAACAAACTTGTTTTGAATCCTTTGGAAATAATTATAAATTGAAACAAAAAATTGAATTAATTATGCACTTCGCATTGACCGTACTACTGAATGTCAGAATCAAAGTTTTAGCATCTTTGGAATCAACACTTTGGCGCTAGATAAAGCCGGATGGGTAAAATAAAAAATGTGAAAGTAGGTTTGTTTGTTTGTTTGTGTACACATTGTCAGGAGTACAGAAAAGTACTTAGGGTAACCTTTACCCAGAAACAAATTACATGCTGTTCCCAAGGGATAGAAAAATAGTTGTGCACGCAGACAAAGTCACGGGCTTCCACTAGTATCTTAAGTGGCTCGTGGTGCGCATGATAGGCTGGCAGGTGGATGTCCCTTAAATTGCATAACATTAATAATTCTACTTTAAAAATCCATAACAGACTTAACATAACGTTTATTTTCATAACAATAAGAATGTAAAATTTAAAATTATATACCACCATTGACCGAGCGAGTGCGAACTTCTGCGAACGAAGCATTTGCGTTTCAACTTGGGCAAAAATGATTTTATATGGCCGGCTGTCCGTCTTTTATTCTCAGAGGACTCCTTTACAGTTCGCATTTATCAACCTATTCTCGTGAAATTTTGTGAGCAGGTTCTGTAATTACATATTTTTTTATCAATTCTTTTTTTTTCTAGATAGCGGCGATATGGAGAAAATAATATTTCACAAATGCAAGATCTACAGCTCTTCAGAACCATTAGTTTAGCATAACAATTAAAATATATAATTTAAAAATACATAGCGTTATAAAATAGATTTGAATCAATCTGAAAAAATGAAAAAACATGGTGAAAAGCAAAAAGAAACGTTTTAAACAGTTAGATAGGTTAGGTTCGAACTGCGATCAAAGTTTTTTTTTGTAAAAATACGCGCATGCCGAGCGAATGGAGCGAGCGTGCCACGTTACACACGTTAGCAAAACTCTTTTTAACCGACTTCAAAAAAGTAGGAGGCTATCGAGTCGATTTTTTTTTGCCTCAGGTCTTAGGGCGTCCACTGCGTTAAACGGGACACGCACGTAGGTTGACATAGCATAGAGCTTACTTATGCACTGCAAGAATCTATGGAGTTTTTGGCGGGATTTTGTCGAGTTTAGTTCGGTGACTATTTTAATTATTCGCAAATTGATTCATAGTGGATATTGTGTCTTAAAATTGGTGCAGTTTTGTGGTACAAGTGTCTACGCAACTGAACAATATGTGGGATAATGGAAATAGGTGCGATCTTGGTTGAGTGAAGCTGAGACTTTTATTGTAGTAGTCGCTACCTCGGCAAAACTTACCGAGTAAACTGTCTTGATATTATACTTGCTGCCAAATGCTCCAAGCAGCATTGGAATGTGATGCACCCGCATTTTAATGTAAACTGAAACAATCTACTAGAAAATCTAGAAATACGGAAGTATTCAAAACATGACACTGGCAAAAATTACTTCCAAGAAGAAAGTAGATTGCCATAACAAAAATAAGAAGAAGAAGAAGAAGAATCTGTCCGTCAGAAAACCAGCAATCTACATTCCCGTGCCGTGCACCCGCGCCCCGGGATTCCGCTTAAGCCAGCGGACGTCCTTAAACTTTTAATTTATTTTACTGGATAATCTAGTAAGATAACTTATTGCTATATGCTGTATGTTTTGAGAGTTAAAGCTAGTACAAAACTAAATACACTATATGTCACACGTAATATGAATAGGTACATATCCATAAAATGAGAAATTGAGAATTTTCGTTAAAAGAAGCCGTAACATTAATAATTGAAATGAAAAATAAAATTAATTAGAGACAGATCAAGATTTATTTACCTACCTACATAATATTTTTTAATCTTTAATGAAATATTTAAATCGATTCAAACTAAGATGTAATAACTTGCAAAGAATTGAACTGTGGACTTCACTATGAGACTAAAGTGACATTTCGTTTCAAAACCAGTCTAATCTAATCTGTGTGCCCGTGGTGGGGCGGTGTTGATAGTTCATTGATCTTGATTTATTTTCTTGAATTCTTCCTAATTACGATTCTAACACAAAATAATGTACGTGAATAAAACAAATTTTAAATCAATAAAGTATACAATACAACTCGAACAGTAAAATTGTGCGTTACCTTCAGGAACAAATCGAAAACAAGCTTTGTTTTGGTGCCATTCACGTATATTGATTTATTTTATGCCAGTGACCTGTTTTTCGTATTTGTAATGTGTAACTCGTAAATAATTAATAAATTCGTTAGTGCGTCCCTTACAAGTTACTGAAAATGTTTTTGGTAGTGTAGTCCTCCTGGGATTGTGATTTTGCAGTGATTTGATAAGAACATGATAAACATTAACTTCTGTGTACTAGTATATTAGAAAACTGGTTAAAAACCTTATAATCGTTATGGTGTGTATGTTCCAAAATGATGACGCCTGTTGAGGAGAAAAAAGATGAAAAGGTATGTAAGAAACCTACTAACTGTTTGAAAAAACTATTTTGGCATCTAGTAATCTCAAAAAAAGTTGTTCTAAAATGAAATGAAACATAGTTAAGTAAATTAGCATTGTGAATGCCTAAAATCTAGAAATTCAAAAATAGTAAAGCTTCTAAGTGTAAGATAAGAATAGTTCATTCTCAACAAAACAATCTTGACAATAACAGTGTTTCCCAATTAGTTTTTGAGTAGGTACCCCTTGAACCAATGAAATAATTGTGTCTGTAGTGCCCAATAAATACTTATGTATTGAGGCCCTATTTTTGAAATCATTTCTTGAAAATCGTAATGTCACAATTGACACATGAATTGTATACTACACTGACAACTACTCGCCTACAAGTGATTTGAACAGAGGTTCTCGAATGGTGTTCCACAGAACCCTAGGGTTCCGTAAAAGGCTCTCAGGGAATCCGTGAAAATTGAAGAGTTAACTTAATATCTTTTTGTTCTAACTAAATAAATATTGTTATCTTAAAAAGCCCTTCTTTTAAAGTCAAACTTATCTAAGTTTGTCGGCTCTTCTTTCCTTTAGTTGGTCACGAATTTTGAGTTCATATTTTTTTATGTAAAGAACTAATGATATGGAACACGAATACCAAATTTTATGGTTAGGAACCGAATAATAAGCGAGAAATAAATTTCTGAAAATTGAGAATTTGGCTAAAATTAGACCAGTGTCGTCATTTTTGACGTTTAATGGCGGCGCACTAGGTTGGTAGCACTGCTAAATCGTTGTAATGGAGACCAAAGACCGCAGGTCACTTGATAGGTGCGAGGAGCGTAGCGATGAGCATGTTAGGTGTACATGAACCCAGCGCACAAGCCGAGCGAGCGAAGCGAGCGTGCCGCGGCAGCGGCCGGCGAAGCGCCAGAAACGACTTTTTTTACGTGCGAAATTTTGTATGTACGTCCCCTCCCCTCTCCCCACCTTTTTTTAGCCTCTTCTTAACTTAAGAGCCACGCTCTTGTCTGTGCAGCTTCCTCCACTCGTCTCTGTCCAAAGCTAATTCCTTGGTTTCTTGATAAGACACGACGTTCACCTTCTCTTTTATCTGTTCCATGTAGGCTCTTCTTGGTCTTCCTCTTCCTCTCTTTCCTTCTATTTTTCCTTCTAAGATGTTTGTAATAAATTTGTCGTGTCTTATCAAGTGACCGATCATTCTACCTCTTCTGTTCTCTATGATTTTCAATATTTGGCGTTTTTCATTTACCCTTTTCAATACTTCCTCATTCGTAACCATCTCAGTCCAGCTTATCTTCTCCATCCTTCTCCAACACCACATCTCGAATGCTTCCAATCTTTCTCTATCTTTTTGTGTCATTGTCCAAGTTTCACATCCATAGAGGGCTATACTCCATACGAAAGTTTTGATGCACCGTCTTCTTATGTTTTTAGCGATTTTTGCCTTGAATATACATCCTTTCCTGTGGAAGGCTTGTTTTGCTATTGCTATTCTAGTTTTGATGTCCAAAGAGCATTTAGCATCATTTGTTATTATACTGCCTAAATATTTAAAGTTATTTACTTTTTCTAATGGAGTGTTGTTTAATTTAATGATTTGAGAGTTGTCTTTTAGAATTTTAGAAACTGTTAAAATTTTGGTTTTATTAATATTAATTTTGAGATCAAATTTTTGAAAAATTGTATGCATTGTGTTAAGTAAAATTTCTAGTTCTTTTTCATTTTCTGCTACTGCTGCAATATCATCTGCAAATCTAATGCTGGTTATTTTCTGTCCATTAATTGTTATTCCTTTGCTTTTATCAGATATTTCTTTCATGGCACCCTCTATGAATATATTGAAGATGAGTGGAGATAAGGAACATCCTTGTCTCACACCTTGTTGTATTTTAGCTTTTTTCTTCACTTCTCCTATTTGTATTATGGTTTCTTGATGTTTATACAGTTCATATATTATCTTTCTGTCTCTATAATCTACTCCCACCTCTTTTAGTCCTTTCATCATTTTCTTCCAGTTTACCTTGTCAAATGCCTTTTCTAGGTCTATAAATGCCACGCTGGTGTCCATGTTTAAATCCAATCTTCTATCTATTATAAGTCTTAGCGCTAGTATTGCTTCTCTCGTGCCTTTCTTCTCTCTGAATCCATACTGGTTGTCTCCCAGACATTCTTCAGATTTAGGTCTAAGTCGGTTTTGAATAACTTTAAGAATAATCTTTGATGCTTGTGAAACTATGCTTAATGTTCGGTGTTCTTCACATTTTAAAGTATTTGTTTTCTTTGGTATCGCCATAGTTTTGCTTATTTGGAAGTCTCTTGGTATTTTTCCAGTTGTGTACATTAAGTTTGTGAGTTCGTAAATTTCATTTAATACTAATGGATCTGCTGATTTTATTAATTCTATAAAAATGTTGTCTTCTCCTGCAGCTTTATTATTTTTTATACTTTTTACAGCTTTATCGAATTCATCTCTTAGGATGTCTGGGCCACGACAATCTTCTTCTAGATTATTTTCGTCTTCTATATCTTCTTCATTCAGTCCATCACCTTCATATAGGTTCTCTATGTATCTTTTCCATCTGTTAACTATATCTTCACTGTCAATTAATATTTTTCCTTCTTCATTTAGTATTGTTTTGCTCGATGTTTTTCTCTGCTTATTCAAACCTCTTATTATATTATATGCCATGTCCATCCTGCCTGTATTCATGTAATGCTCAATAAGTTCACAGTCTTTCTCTATATCTTTTTCCCTAGCTTTCCTGCATTCTGTTGTGATTCTATTAGTGAGTTTTCTATATTCCTTAACACTATCATCATCTGTCTTATTTCTCAAGCTTCTTCTCTTAAGCATAATATCAATTATCTGTTGACTTAACCATTTCTTTCTAGGAACAATTTTTTCTTTTTCTAAACATTCTTCTGCTGTAGTTCTTAAAATGTCTCTAATATTTTCATATCTATCTTCTATATTATTAAACTCTATATCACATTTCATCTTATATTCTAGATATTTATCTTTAACTTTATTATTATATTGCACTTGATATTTGGTACATCTTAACTTATTGAGATCAATATTTTTATTTTTAAACTTTTTCCTGGTGAAGCTTTTTCTTATATTAAATTTGCTCAGTAGGAGATTGTGGTCTGTGTTCAAATCAGCCCCTGGATACGCTTTACATGAAGTGACTTGATTTCTATTTTCTGTTTGTACTAATATATAGTCTAATTGGTATCGTCCAGTATCCCCTGGCATTTTCCATGTATAAAGTCTTCTTTTTGGTAACTGAAACTGTGTGTTACAAATGGTCATGTTTTTCTCCTTGCAAAATTGTACTAATCTGTCACCTCTGCTATTTCTCTTACCTAACCCATAGTTACCCACAATATTTTCTTCTTTTCCCTCTCCCACTACTGCATTGAAATCGCCTATTATAATTAGATTATCAGTTTTCTTTGTAGAATCTATTATAGTATCCAATTGTTCATACATTATTTCAACTTCTTCATCGTATTTACGGTCTCCTGTTGGCATATATACTTGTATTATAAAAAGATCTTTTGGGTCTGCTTTAATTTTAATCGCTGTAATCCTATCACTGTGATGAATGGTATTTTCTATTCTACTTCCCCAAGATTTGTTCAAAATTATTCCAGTTCCATTCCTTCCCTGTTTTTCCCCTGTGTAAATTATTCTATAGTTGTCGCTCCAGTAGTCTCCACTTCCTTCCCATCTCATTTCACTTAGGCCAAGTATATCAATCTTCATTCTTCTCATTTCCATCTTCACTTCTTCCATTTTTCCTTCTTCTAGCATTGTTCTCACATTCCATGTGGCTATGGTGCAAGGGTTTTGCATAGTGACGACTGAGGCAGCCTTGCAAGGGCGTCTGCCACCGCCGGACTCAGACCGCCACGGGATATGACATCGTGGAAGCCCGTTGTCAAGAACGTTACTTTTGTTTTTATGACCTTCCATGCTACTAGTTTAGGGACACTAGAGCGGTGGTTTCCCTCTTGCCTTCCGCCCCGCAGTACTCTGTCTAACGCATGTGGGTCGGCGTCCAGAGAAGTCTACTTCAGAGCCGTGCTAGGCCTCCTGCCCTCCGCCTCTGGGTAGTACTGACAGTTACTGCTGCCCTCTGTCAGGATCCAGGTTTTAGTCCCTGTGACTTGCCCCTTCCGCCTGCATTACCGTACCGATGGCTTCCATCTCCGCTTCTGCAGCCGTTGAGGTCTTCACCCGTACCCTGGGCAAGGGTTCTACGATATACCCCGTAGGACTGGGTCCCCATCCGAACTTCGCCACCATCTCACTTCATCTACTGAAGTGAGCGGTGCCCACCCCCGCGACGTGGACGCGCCGGACGGGAATTGCCCCAGTGGGAGACAGAGAAGGTGACTCTGTCCTCCTGAGGCCGGGTTAATGGTTTTGTATGAAGCCAAAACCAAAGGCGTTTTTAGCCTCCCCTGCTTAATTTCCATATATTTTGTTTTGAGGTTATGTTTACACAAAAAAATACTTCTCGAAAACTAGGCATCACCGGCAGATGGGGATTGGAGGAGGGAGTTGTTACCCTTCCCCCTCCCCTTCCCTATCTTTAATTGCCGAAAAAAACAGTAATTTGGCTGTTATCATTACTTTAAGTCTACGACGGGGAAATTGAAAATTCATTTAAAAAAAAAGTATTCATTTCCTAACTCCCAAATTTTAGGAGGGGGGTAAGGGAGCCCCCCTCCTCCCTCCCCCCTCACTTTCACCATCAAATTCGAGACCAACTAATGGAAAGTAGAACCGAAAACTATGTTACAGTTAGTTTACTTCTTACTTAAGCTTGGGTTCCGCTCAAAAACGGTGAACCAAAAGGGTGTTGTCCGTAGCCGAAAGAATTGAAAGCCAAAAGAGTGCTTGACACCAGACGAAGGATTTCAAAAATATCTGGTACATAAATATTTTTTTCCTAGATAATAATAATAATAAAGCTTTTTTATTATATAAAAAATATGTATATAAAAATAAAAAGCTTTTTCCCAGATCTGTTACAGCTAATACCCGAAGTGTGGCTAAAACTAGGTGTAGCCAGTAGCTGTTAGTTAAACCTAAGTGTGGCCGATTTGCTCCCGTCCAATACTAGGTGTAGTCGGCTAAAACTAGGTCTAGCACAAGGTATTAAGAAAGTTATTTCTGTTGTCTGTTAAAAAAAATAATCAGGATAACCTATATTCGGGACCTATAGGAGTAAAACAGATCAGCTAAACCTAGTTTCAACCAACAGCTATTGGCTACACCTAGTTTTAGCCGGCTTATACTAGATTTAGTGGCACTTCTGGTATTAGCCTTAACAGATATACTATATGAGTTAAGATCCTATAAAGTGCCATTAAAAAAATAAGAACTGATAAATTAATTTCAAGTGAGATTAGGGAGGAGAAATCAATTTGGGTGATTTTATAGGACCCTTTTAAACATAGGCATTGTATTTATATTTCTAAGTTTATAAGGTTTTATCTGTTAATTTTTTTTTAATTCGTAGGTAATTAAGTAGGATGTTAAGCGATAGGCAAATCAAATTATTTTTCTTAAACAATTCTGAAATAACTTAAAAAAAGTATTCAGGTAAAAAGAATGACCCATCCCGAAATCTGTGTACCTATTTTGAACCCCCATGATGCCGGGTTAAACAGTTATTTTTATTCACCATAAAAACCTTCAGGGTGTGTTCAGTGTATTAAACTGATCAACTTTCTCTAAAAAGTACCTATGTATTGAATTACATCAAAACAATTTTTTAATAATCTGATTATTATGAAGTTTTTTCTTGAATAAGCCCAGCCAAATGTTAATACCTAACATTAAACGACTACACAAATTACTTTCAATCTTTTTGCTAATTTGACTGGACTATGTATAAAGTCATCTCGCAAGATACCATGTTCCGTGTAGATCCGCACAGGCATGGTGCAGGTGTCGGACGGCAAGTCGCGGCCGCGGCCAGCGCGGCTCGTGCTCACGATGGAAGCGGTGACCGTGCAGCGCGAGGCGCCCCCGCCGCCGCAGCCGCTGCGCGACAAGAACGTGCCTCATGCGAGGGTAAGCATAGCTTATTTATTTTCAGTTCTTGGCTGCCAACAAGATAACAAATCTTTCTAAAAGTGGCCACTTTGAACAAAAAACTCCATTAAACGACAGCTAAATAAATACAATAAAATATTGTTTAAGCTATAAAAATATCACAAGGCCTACTCGGAGTGCACTATAAAAATACAATTCACAATGTTGTCTTTATTTAGGTAAGCACTATGTTTTTTTCCAAATGGCGGCGCTAGTGTGCTGTATAAGACGTTAGTACATTCTTTCATACCTATAAATTCTGTGGTATAAACTTCTTGATATTCAAGCAAAATTACTGATCAAGTTAATCTCGTCTTTGTGTTCTAGGAACGTATGGTCCAAATTACCCGCCAAAAAGTGGGCGGCCTTGGACTTAGCATTAAGGGGGGATCAGAGCACAAGCTGCCCATCCTCATCTCCAAGATATACAAGGACCAAGCCGCAGACCAGACCGGGCAGCTGTTCGTTGGTGACGCTGTCATTAAAGGTCTGTTCCCTTAATTTTCTAGTAACTAGTGGTTCTGTAGAGCTGTAGACCGCGCGTTTGTAACACTTTTGAACATTTTTCGAAATGTCTGAAATATAATTATTTTACAATATGCACAAAATAACTTGGCGACTCTGAACTTCGCGCGGAACGTTGCGCAGTAGACGAATACAGGCGTGCGCGGGGACGGGGTGCGGGCGGAAGCACTCGGAACTATGGAATTGAACATGTACCTACCCTGCGCGAAATATCACTTTCAGTTAATTTCCGAGCCGCCAGGTTATTTTGCGCATACTGTACCATAAGTATATTGTTTTAACCAGTTCTTCCGTAACCATGGCGCATGCAACTGCGCTGAAATATCAGAGCCTCAAAAATTACGCTATCGGAAACTATCGGATAAACTGCTCACAGTCAATGCAAGTGAATATCTAGCGGTATAATGTCAATTGAATAACTATTTTAACTTGACACTTTCAACTTCTATAGTCTCTAGTTTGAGATCAACACAATTTTATTACTTTAGTTTGAGGTTATTGACAGCCTGAACTCTGAAGTCATAGAAACGCAACAGACAGATAAACTCATTCTCACACTTTATACAAAGTGTTTCATAATAAGAGCGAGACCCCATTAGTGCGTTGCGCTGCGTTGCGTCGTCGCAGCGTCGTCGCTGCGTCGTTTTCCATATATTTTTTATGACATGCCCCATTAGACCGATGCGACGTCGCGCGCGACGTTTCAACGGATCGACGGACAAGAGACGAAGCGGGAGTAAGGTGACGACGGACGGCCAGTGATCCACTGCTACAGAGGAAGCTAGACGAGCGTACCCTCTTGCGTTGCGTTGTCGCAGCGTCAACGCAACGCCGGTGTGGCATACAATGCGTTGTTCCGTTGCGACGACGCAACGCAACTCACTAATGGGGCTTCCCTCTCCCGTAAACATTTATTTGTATGGAAAATTCTAAAATTAAAAACGCTTATCATGAAAATTTAAAAAAAAGTAGCGGTTTTCATGGCTTATAATAATTTTCCGGGGTTGTATTCATCCCTATCGTATCACTTTCCTTATCTACCATATTCGGCTTTCAACCGGTCAGCCAGTTAGTAATGCAAATGGCCACAACTTGATCGCACAATCCGTCGCCGCTGCGTAATTAGATTTAGCTGCATCTCGAGCGATGTAAACACTTGGATTACCATTCCTGTTCCATATCAAATAGATTCTAGATGACTATTACGTACGTTCTTCATCTTCTGCTCTTATCCCAGTTAATTTACGGTCAGTACATCCTTCTCTTTCTTTCCCGTCACCCTTAATCACTCCTTTGACATTCACACCATTCCGTACACAAGAATCTTTTTTTGCGGTCTTCGTCTTTCATCCGTCATCAATATGGGAAGCTTTAGTATGTCATGCTCACTTTAAACATTTCTGCGGTGGTGTCGTGTGAGGCGGGTCGTTACGTTCCTTCAAAAATGGTTGAACGAAACGATGGCTCTGTATGTATGGCACTTCTTACTCAAAACAATATCATAATAACTTATTTAATTGCAATATTTTTACTTTCTATAGTCAGTAGTTTTGTGAAAGGCCTATAAAATGCTTTTGGATATTAATTTTCAATTCGATGCCTTAACATGGGTAGCCTAAGTATGTCATGCTCTCTTTAATCATTTCTGCGGTGGTGTCGTGTGAGGCGGGTCGTTATGTTCCCTCAAATATGGTTGAGCGAAGCGATGGCTGGTTTATGCGTCATGCTCGTGAACGGGTGCTGCCAGTAGGAATGGGTCTGCTTCTGACTACCTATCTTAACGCATATTGAATTGTATGTTTTTTTTCTTGTAACAGCCTAGACTGAATAATAACTTCAAACTTTGAATTTAGCTTGAACCCTGTAAATTGATTAAGAAATTTAAAATTCATTAAGTAATGATCATCTAATTAAATAATGTTGTTTATTTGTTAATTTTTGTTAATATAAAATCTGGAAACGATATACATATTTGTAAATATCGTTTCATTTGATAAAGCTAATAAGTTTTTTGCGCCCATTTTTCTTGTTAGCTAAAAGACGTCATAATGGGTGGTAGGGTAAAAGAATTGACGATTTAAAAACGCTTATTATGTGAGCTTATTTAAATAAAGAATATTTCAAATCACTTCACTTCACTTCATCCCTTCTCCAACTTGTATCTATTATTTATGTGCCTTCTCACAAGCGTGCCCGCAGACTACAGACTTTCTATCGACCGATAGTTGGTTTTTATATGAAGAATCGGCCGATACCAAATCGTTGTAGCGTGCGCACTTGCATACTTCTTCATACTGATTAAAGGCCCGACCCAACTATCGGCCGACAGTTTGGTCTGTAGTTTGCGGGGACTTTAACCATACATGCCAAAAAAAGTTCATACATTCACATAAACATTTCGCTCCAGTGAACGGCGAGTACATAACCGCGTGCAAGCACGACGACGCCGTCAACATCCTGCGGAACGCGGGCGATATCGTCGTGCTCACTGTGAAGCACTATAGAGCCGCCACACCGTTCTTACAGAAGCAGGGTAAGTCTCTGTTATAACACTCATAAACGATAAGGCACGCTCTAAAAAAGAACCACTTCTTCTTCTTATCGAATGAGGATTAGTGGCCACTTCTGGTGTTAAAGTTTATCAAGCCGCCTGTTAGGCCTCTAACTTGGCTTAATGATTATTATCAGACTAGCTTTTGCCCGCAACTTCGTTCGCGTGATTAAGGTAGATGTGCATTTATTTTGAAAGTCACGGATTACCAATAGACCTAGGTATTTATCAGTAGACCTAATTTCACACATTTAAATTTTCCCATAAAAAAATATGCACAAACTGGAACACAGCCGGCATGACAACAGCCGGGCCCGACACGGTTTAAAGTGCCCTACGAAGCACAGAAGCGCTCAGTTGTATTGCCACTTAACGGTCACCCATCCGACACCTGGCCGGACCGAGCGTTGCTTATCAAACGATCGAGCACGATCAGTCTGTCAAGTTCCGCCATGAGCGAAAAAGAACCACAATCATTAGGGACTACACAAAAACCCTGTAACGCCATACTGAACACATATTTTAAGCTTAGTTTTTTTGACCGATGGTGATTCGATTTACATATTAAACTATCAATATTATCAACCTTGTATTGTAATCAACCTAAGAAAAAAGAATTACGAACTACTTACACACCACAGAATAAACTAATAGTACAAGTACAGAAGCAGCATTCCGCAAAGTCATTTAAATAAATAGCGACTTTTGCTCCAACACAATAAAGTACAATTCTGGTCGCGCAGCGCTAATAGTAGTTGCCTCTCTTTCTATCGTGTGCTCTTACCTTTTCTGACGACGCAACGTTAGGGTCGTCTTCCCTTAAATGAACTGTGTAGCATATATCATAATGTGAAAAACGACAATTGTTTATTGGTTTTTTGATTTTGACACCCGTACACGGCATAGTAATTAGTGCAGTATTTAGTGGCATCAACCTTGCAGATCGTCAACAAAGGAAGCCGCTTGGCACAGGCGTAGTTTGTGGTCATTTGAGCTGATTTAGCCCTGTACCCACGTGGTGCCACCCTGGTGGTAGCCAGGGGTGGGGGGGAGAGGTGCCTTCTACCACGCTGCACTTTTACATCCATACCTCCATAGGTTTAGCAAATAGGTCGTGTTTGGTATCATTTTCATATAATTCAAGGACGAAAAATTCATTTCTGAAACAACTTTTACACTCGTTCATATAAAAAATAAAAGTTCTGCGCAAAAACAGAAAAGTAAAAAAACAAAAATCTTACAAAATCTATGCCTACAAATAAACCACGAGATTGTGCTTTATAAAAAAAATATGATTAAACAGCCCTGTTTATACAGAATATATAAACATCAACTTTTTCATACAAATTATATTTATAAATGTGTCAAAAAAAACATTTGCGACGCGCGACGGTATTTTGGCGCAGTATATTTGGATAGGATTTATCACTTATTGTTTAATAATGACACAAATAGGTTGTGTTTGGTATCGTTTTCATATAATTCAAGCAAGGGGAATTCATTTCTGCAACAACATTTTCTCGTTCATAGAAAAAAAAAATTAGTTCAGTGCAAAACAAGAAAAATAAGAAAAAACTTACAAAATCTATGCCCATAATTAAACCACGAGATTATGCTTTATAAAAAAATATGTTTAAGCAGACTTATTTATCTTCAATATATACACATAAACTTTTCTATAGAAATTATATTTATAAATGTGTCAAAAAAATCAGTTGCGCCGCGCTGCGGTATTTTGGTGCAGTATTTTTTGATTTGGACTTATAACTTATTGTTTAATAATGACACGGATTAGTATTGGTAGTCCCATAGTTTTACTTTAAAAGAGAGTTGTAGTAATATTTAAGAAAAATTTTTTTTTTACCTAGTTATAACGAATTTTATTGGCAGTTTCCGCTGCATCCACATAGTTCGGTGCACTTTATTTATCTTTTTAAACAAATGCACCTTCCTGCGAATTTTTGCTTACACTTACACCGTATTTACTTCATGCAAGCTGTGGCTGCTGGCGATAGGGCGGTCCACATAGGCTCCCACAAGGCATTATTTTTAGCCCAACCCCAGTCTGTAGAACATGGCAGGTTTAGGATTGGTTTTAAATGTTGACCCCATACATTCCTCCCTGATAAATCGCTCGCAAAATTTGGTTACACAGAGCGTCTCTGGTTGGTGGAGATTCTCCAGCTGCTTGTCCTTTTTCGTGAATCAATGCACTTTTCTGCATTGATTAATATCAAGAAGATGCATTCCGACATTTCCAACAATAACTTAAATCACAAAAGTCAATCACCAATAACTTACTTGTCATACAAAGCAATGACAATTGTTTCTAATACTCTTTGGCAAAGCCTGCTTCACATTTCCTTCCTTAGGGTATTTAAATCCTTCCGTTGCAATTGGATAAGCGCCCCAAGCTTCGAAAGCGCTTTTTCCCTTTACCAGCAAAAGACGATACGGTATCACACCCGGAAAAGGCGTGGAACAGAGTGGCAATACTTCTGTTTTTTCCGGTCCTAAAAGATAAATAAAGTTGAATTATTTTTAGATTTTAAAGTGTGAAAATACTATACTTATTTGGGTTACTTAATGAAGCTGCAATCGCATGGCAAGGCAGGAACTGACGATTTTTACCCGTGCCAATATGAGAACCCACAATTCCTCAAGCAATTAATACAGTTTATCTTCTTTTAGGACCGGAAAAAGCAGAAGTATTGCCACTGTTCCACTCCTTTTCCGGGTGTGGATGGATATCGTATCGACTTTTGCTGGTAAAGGGAAAAAAGGCGCTTTTAAAGCTTGGGGTGCTTATCCAATTGCAAGGGAAGGATTTAATACGCTAAAAAAGGAAATGTGGAGCAGGCTTTGCCAATAAGTTGGCTTGGCAATAAGGCTTTTGTGATTTAAGTTATTGCTGGAAATGTTGGAACGAATCTCCTTGATATTAATCAATGCAGAAAAGTGCTATTCACGAAAAAGGACAAGCAGCTGGAGAATCTCCACCAACCAGAGACGCCCTGTGCAACCAAATTTTGCGAACGATTTATCAGGGAGGAATGTATGGGATCAACTTTTAAAACCAATCCAAAACTTGCCATGGCCTGCAGATTAGGGTCGCGCCAAAAATAATAGCTTATGGGAGCCTATGTGGACCACCCTTCTGCCAGCAGCTACAGCTTGCATGGAGTAAATAAGGTGTAAGTGTAAGCAAAAATGCGCAGGAAGGTGCAATTGTTTAAAAAGATAAATAAAGTGGATGCAACGGAAACTGCCAATAAAATTTGTTATAACGAGGTAAATAAAATAATTATAACTTAAACTCTCTTTTAAAGTAAAATTATGGGACTAGAAATACTAATCCGTGTCATTATTAAACAATAAGTGATAAATCCAAATCAAAAAATACTGCACCAAAATACCGCCGCACGTCGCAACTGAATTTTTTTACACATTTATAAATATAATTTCTATAGAAAAGTTTATGTTTATATATAAGATAAATAGGGCTGTTTAAATATATTTTTTTATAAAGCATAATCTCGTGGTTTAATTGTAGGCATAGAGTTTGTAAGTTTTTTTAATTTTTCTTTTTTTGCACTGAACTTATTTTTTTCTATGAACGAGAAAATGTTGTTGCAGAAATGAATTCCCCCTGCTTGAATTACATGAAAACGATACCAAACACAACCTATTTGTGTCATTATTAAACAATAAGTGATAAATCCTATCCAAATATACTGCACCAAAATACCGCCGCGCGGCGCAAATGTTTTTTTTGACACATTTATAAATATAATTTGTATAGGAAAGTTGATGTTTATATATTCTATATAAACAGGGCTGTTTGATCATATTTTTTTTATAAAGCACAATCTCGTGGTTTATTTGTGGGCATAGATTTTGTAAGATTTTTGTTTTCTTACTTTTCTGTTTTTGCGCAGAACTTTTATTTTTTATATGAACGAGTGAAAAAATTGTTCCAGAAATGAATTCCTTGGCCTTGAATTATATGAAAACGATACCAAACACAACCTATTTGCTAAACTTATGGAGATATGGATGTAAAAGTGTAGCGTGTTAGAAGGCACCTCTCCCCCCCACCCCTGGCTACCACCAGGGTGGCACCACGTGGGTACAGGGCTAAATCAGCTCAAATGACCACAAAGTACGCCTGTGCCAAGCGGCTTCCTTTGTTGACGATTTGCAAGGTCCCCATACAAATGATGCCACTAAATACTGCACTAAATGGGGATTCGACATTGTTACTATTATAAAGAGACAATGCCTACTTGTGCATTAAGATGCCGCGTGACTACACAGGCGGGCGTGTGGCGGCCCGCTGCTCACTTGTGCCTCCGCAGGCACGGCTAGCGGTAGGTGCTTATCGCGCGACCTTGAGCGAGTGAAGGAGGCCTGCTATAGCCAGAATTACTAGTCTCTTTTGTTTGTCAAGGATTAAAAAAACACTTGGTCTTCCAAATCTTCTAAGATAATAACAAAGTTTTTGCCCCGATTGAGGAGCTTGATGGCGCAGTGGTTTAGCGCCTGGCCCAGCGATTGCGAAGGTTAATCAACTTTCGCAAGAGTCGGTCATGGGATAGGTGACCAATAATTAATTTATTATTTAGAAAGAAACAAAGAAAAAACATTTATTCGAGACAAAACAGTTAAAACTATACAACAAAAAATTATAATACATTAAGTAAATAGTTTTGCCCCAAATCGGTCCCGTATGACCCAACGCTGATCTTCCGTCGGAACGGAACCGGTTTAGTTAGTGATGCCACGGAACATGACCGGCAAACGCAAAACACATTTAAACTAAACAACACAAGAATATAAATATTTTTTTTGTTCACAATAGAAAACCATCGATAAGAAAAGTAAAAAGAAAACAATGACAACATAAATATCGTAATGACTGAGCGGAACAATCCTCGTAATTAGACAGACACGAGAAGAAAATAAAATCATTACATAACCTTGCCATCCTAATCTGTCCTGATTTTTTACTTTCTCTATGAGCAAGATTTTCTTCTCTGTCAAATGTCAGCTTAAGCAAATCATAAATTATAAATAAAAGGAATACGTAAGTTATTATTCGTGGGAAGTTCGTGGAGAGCTAAACATATTATTCAAAAAGATAAAAAGCTAAACATATTATCTAGAGCTTCCCGTGCTTCGGAAGGCACGTTAAGCCGTTGGTCCCGGGTGCATTTGCATTCGTTAACACCCACCAATCCGCATTGGGCCCGCGAAATGGGTTATGAATAAGAATAAGAATAAGAATAAGAATATCTTTATTTGCTAAAACATGGTATACAAAGTTATTTCATTAAATTCAAGTCGCACATGTTTTGCTAATTTTTATAGCATGCAAATTTATTTGAAATTATAAAGCTAATAAATAAATTAATGTAACACTTGACTCATTTATCGTCCATTTCCAAATATTTCTTTATTGTCGTAAAAAGCCTTTTCACAGAGCCACCTGTACAATGTCTTGTTAAATGCATTTCCAGTTAGTTTTTTTATATCAGTAGGAATTTTGTTATAAATTTTAATACACATAATCAGACAGCTTTTTGAATATTTGGCTGATTTTGGGATTTCCTTTATAACAAGTCTATCAGGGTCCCTTTTAAGTCTACTGTTTAGATCACTAGCCTTAGTAAACAAACTTTTGTGTTTATTTACAAAGTTGCAAATCTCATAAATGTATAGAGATGGCATCGTTAACAAACCAAGGCCTACAAATAACGGTTTACAAGACTCATCCGGTGCAACGCCGCAAATAGCTCTGATACACTTTTTTTGTGCTATGAATGCTCGTCCTTTATCCGTACTATTCCCCCATACTGTAATTCCATAACGCAATATGGATTCTATATACACGCGATAAGTGGCAATGACAGTAGCTCTATTTGTGACATTTCTTAACTTCTTAATAGCATACACAAACCTATTAATTCTACTACATAAATTATCTATTTGATTTTTCCAGTTTAGATCTTTATCAATATATATTCCTAAAAATTTTATACATGTCACTTCATTTATTCTATTGATATTCATTTTAAAATTGTATTTAGAATTGTACGATTGGTTAAATTGAATGTAGCATGATTTTTCTAAATTAATTTTCAGTTCATTACTTTGTAGCCATACTAAGATTTTGTCAAGAGTGTTGTTGATTTCTGTTTCATGATTGTCAATTGTATTATGCTTTTTGGATGTCACAATAATTGAAATGTCATCTGCGAATAAAATACATTTATGGTTTATAGCATTACTTATGTCATTTATGTAAATTAGAAATAGAATTGGTCCAAGGACGCTACCTTGAGGGACGCCATTTAAATTATTTTTATAACATGATGTAAATGACAACTCTTCATTTTTGACCACCTTGTTAACGACGACAGACTGGTGACGGTTAGTCAAATAGGATGATATCCACTGTTGCGCTAGACCTCTAATACCTATTGATTCCAGCTTTTGTATTAATATTTTATGATTTACTAAATCAAACGCTTTTGATAAGTCTATGGCCCATCCTTATCCACCCATAAGGAAAGCCTGTGCCCCAGCAGTGGGGACATTAAAAGTGGCTGATGGTCAATAACAAAGTTTATCATTGCAAGGGCAAAAACTTTAGACATCGGATTGACCAAACTTTTGATTCATTTTACAAAACACGCACTGACACGCTGAAACAATCTGGATCGTGCTAATGCTCGATAAGTATCACTTGCGTGACTGAACGTGATTGCTGAACTGGTTTCACGATCAAACACGTGTTGTTCACCTTGAATTAAAGCCATATTCTTATAGGTGATTTGTCAACCTGTTTCATTTACAGAAAGGAAAATATTGGAACTAAAATACTTCACTAAAGTTCTTTCATTTAAACTAATCATGCGTAAAGAAGAATTAGTAATACATACGGCTCGAAGGACCATTTGTCTAATTTCTAAAGATTATTATTATAGCTAAAATTCTACTAATTATAAAACGTGAAGGTTTTGATGTTTGTATGTCTGTTACTCAACCAAGCAAAAACGGCTGAACGGATCAGGATGAAATTTGGCACACAGATAGTTTATTTTTATTTTTATTTAACCATTTATTTCAGGCTACTAGGCCCATACAATATATACCTTACAGACTAACATACATAATTAATAAAAATACATTTAAGTCTAATTTTATTATAGCCTGGATTAAAACATAGGATACGTTATATCCATATCAATGGTTCCGTAAAGATTTTTTCCGAATATCTACACAGACGAGGTTGTGGGTGGGAGCTAGTATTGAAATAAAACAAGGGTACTTAATTTTTTACCCAAACTAAAAACTTCATTGTTGAAAGAAAAAAAATGAACTACAAAATTGTCAACCATAGATGAATATGAACTCGTTTTTGATATAATATTTTCACATTAAACAGAAATAAAAGGTCATTTTCTTGTCAAGGAACATTTTATTGTTTGAATGTTAAAGAAGCACTATTGAATTTTACTGGTGATGCAAAATATAAAGAACCGACATTATAATTTGCAGCCGACGGGGCTTCAGACACGGACAGCAGTACTGGCGACGATCACCCATCCCTTCACAATAAGCCTGTAGACGCCAATTGCAACTCAGAAAGGAGCGTTGAACAGACTAACGGTGGATGGCAGGTAAGTAATGGTAGGATGTCAAATAGTCGAATTAAGCAGGTCATATTATCTTCAATATCTTCATACAGACCTACGCCAGATGTATATGTTACCGGCAATGTGTATAATCCGGCATTGTATACAATGCCTAGGCATTGTATACAATGCCTGAAACGATCAGGCAATGTATGAAATATAATTCATTTTATACTTTGCCTAGGCATTGTATACAATGCCTGCTGGTCCACCGGCAATGTGTAAAATAAGTATATTTCGTATGTCTGTTATAAAAAAAACCTCGAAATTTAAGGATCTCGCTCCACTGCGCTTCGCGCTCGCCTTAAATTTCTAACCTATACGCGGAACCTACAGGAGTGAAGCAGGTTCGATTAAAAACTCAAATTTCTGTTGTCTGTTATAAAAAAATAACCTCGAAATTTAAGGCTCACGCTCCGCTGCGCTCCGCGCTCGCCTTAAATTTCTAACCTATACGCGGGACCTACAGGAGTGAAGCAGGTTCGATTACAAACTCAAATTTCTGTTGTCTGTTATAAAAAAATAACCTCGAAATTTAAGGCTCACGCTCCGCTGCGCTCCGCGCTCGCCTTAAATTTCTAACCTATACGCGGGACCTACAGGAGTAAAACAGGTTCGATTCCAAAGAGCCCCCCTCGAGCCCCCTCGTGCCCCCCTCGAGCCCCCCATTGAACCCTCCTCGAGCTTTCCCCGAGCCCCCCCCTCGAGCTTTCCTCAAGCCCCCCACCCTCGAGCTTTCCCCAAGCCCCCCTCGATCCCCCCTCGAATCTATTCTCGAAAATCTTTTTATTATACACATTGCCGGTGGACCAGCAGGCATTCTATACAATGCCTAGTCATTGTATACACTGCCTAGGTAATGTGTGAAATAGATATCAATATTCATTATATTTCATACATTGCCTAAAAGGGCCAGGTATTGTATACAATGCCTAGGCATTGTATACAATGCCTGCATTTCATACATTGCCGGTAACATATATATTTTGTAGTTGTTTTTAGAGCTTATACCTTTGCCACCACCTGCCACAACAACAGCAAGTATTAAAAAAAAGGTTTGACATTTTGTGTTGAAACTTTTTTTTAATAGCATGTTGTGGTTATGACACTTATGACAGGTGGTGGCAAAGGTATAATCTCCATTCTGCTGTTACTTTCGTATATTTGTGAAGTTGAAGTGACTTTATTTTTTATTTTTATTTATACGCAACCGAAAATTTTGAAACTTTTTTCTATTACTAAGGGAGCTTATTCCTACCTATAAAAAAATATTCAGCCAAATTGATATTTTTCGGACATTCCCCATTACAGGTCTTCACGTTTAGAAATCAAGTAAATTAGTTCCTACGTGTGGACACAATGCACTTGGTACTCATAATGTAAACATTTAGAATAACATAAAATATAAGAAATTAATGTTAATTAAGCGTAGAATAATAATTAATATACTTTGTAATTTAATAATTTTCTAAGTATTTGAAAAGAAATCCTGACTTAATAACTGTCGTGTTACTGGTGCACCAACTAGTGCTCAAAACGCGTCATGGCTTTTCTTCATTTCCACAACGCGTTGTGTTGTGGCCGTTTCGTATGTTGACCACGACGCGAATTTCGCTTTGTGGTATTTCTATGATTACCAAAACGCGTTCTGGGCGTTTTTATAAGAGCCATGACACGAATTTCGCGTCGTGGCATTTTGGCAGTGACCAGAACGCGTCGTGACGTGAGCGTTTTATTCGCTCAAAGACCGAAATCGGTCTCTTAGTCGCGTTTCGGTGCGATCTGATCCTAATTTGTACGGGTTTCGGGCAGGGCACGTGGGAAGAAGATGGCAGTCGGCCGGGCAGCGCGGCGGGGTCGGCGCGGGGCTCGCGGCCGCCCTCCGTGGCGTCCGAGCGCGCGCACTCGCCCTGGGTCGACGTCGTGTCCGGTACGTAAGGTGGCAGTCGCCCGGAGCGAGGCGCGGGGCTCGCGGCCGCCCTCCGTGGCGTCCGAGCGCGCGCACTCGCCCTGGGTCGACGTCGTGTCCGGTACGTAAGGTGGCAGTCGCCCGGAGCGAGGCGCGGGGCTCGCGGCCGCCCTCCGTGGCGTCCGAGCGCGCGCACTCGCCCTGGGTCGACGTCGTGTCCGGTACGTAAGGTGGCAGTCGCCCGGAGCGAGGCGCGGGGCTCGCGGCCGCCCTCCGTGGCGTCCGAGCGCGCGCACTCGCCCTGGGTCGACGTCGTGTCCGGTACGTAAGGTGGCAGTCGCCCGGAGCGAGGCGCGGGGCTCGCGGCCGCCCTCCGTGGCGTCCGAGCGCGCGCACTCGCCCTGGGTCGACGTCGTGTCCGGTACGTAAGGTGGCAGTCGCCCGGAGCGAGGCGCGGGGCTCGCGGCCGCCCTCCGTGGCGTCCGAGCGCGCGCACTCGCCCTGGGTCGACGTCGTGTCCGGTACGTAAGGTGGCAGTCGCCCGGAGCGAGGCGCGGGGCTCGCGGCCGCCCTCCGTGGCGTCCGAGCGCGCGCACTCGCCCTGGGTCGACGTCGTGTCCGGTACGTAAGGTGGCAGTCGCCCGGAGCGAGGCGCGGGGCTCGCGGCCGCCCTCCGTGGCGTCCGAGCGCGCGCACTCGCCCTGGGTCGACGTCGTGTCCGGTACGTAAGGTGGCAGTCGCCCGGAGCGAGGCGCGGGGCTCGCGGCCGCCCTCCGTGGCGTCCGAGCGCGCGCACTCGCCCTGGGTCGACGTCGTGTCCGGTACGTAAGGTGGCAGTCGCCCGGAGCGAGGCGCGGGGCTCGCGGCCGCCCTCCGTGGCGTTCGAGCCACGATATTTACTTAACACTTAAATTTTCGGGGAACCCCTGAGAGCCTCTTAGGGAACCCCAGGGTACCGTGGAACACCTTTCGGGAACCGCTGCCCTAGATAACGCTTCACGAACTAAAATAGCACGTAATTGTAGCACCAACTAACAAAACTAGTAAATTTAATTAAAAAAAAAACGGCCTACAGCTTTTAATCTAACTGTAAGAGCAGTATTGGTTGTATTAATATGCTCCCAGTTCGGGCGCTAACCAGACATTTAGGACCTCGGGAAGCTCAACAACTGTTGGCGTTTAGGGTTGGTTGTGCTCGACCGACCGTCGGCGTCGGTGCGTACGTCAGTCGCGCTTGTCATTTATATGAAAACTAGCGGCCGCCCGCGACTTCGTCTGCGTGGACAGTTTTTTCGCAATCCCTCGGGAACTATACGTTTTTCCTGGATGAAAGGTACCCTATGTCCTTTTCTGCACCCCTGACAACGTATATGCAAAATTTCATGATGATCGGTTCAGTAATTAGGACGTGAAGGCGTAACAAACAAACGGACTTTCGCATCTAAATATTAGTAAGGATAAGGATTCAAATATGTATCGTACAGTGCTAGACCGACCGTACTCTCGCGTATTTTGCTACGCACTGCGTACGGGGACCATCGGTTGAGCGCGTCCGCATACGTACCGGCGGTCGACCGACGCGCTATGGAAACATGAACGCGTTCAGTTTCAGTGCTGCACCGACCGGTGGACCGACCATGCGGATGTGTGTATAGAGATTTTGTACGCTGACCGGACGGTCAGTTTGTTGGTGAGGAGAGCACTAAATGATACAAAATGACGGTCGGTTTAATGCGTATCGTCAGGACCGACCGTAAGCACCGACGGTCGGTCGAGCACTGTAACCAGCCTAAGGAACAATTTTGAATAAAAGATGACTTCAGATACAAAAAATAAAATTATTGCGTGTTTTTACAATGGTTTTCAAAAGGGAATTGAGAAATTCAAATATGGCCGCACAGAAATGTCTTTGAATTAACACAGAGTAGGTAGCCCGGCGCCGACAACGAGGGGGGCATGAGTCAAATGTGATCAGTTGGGTTGTATTTGTCATTGACGTAGACAACTACAATAAATACTACCAAATGACGACTAGTACAAAGGTATGCACCTCAATTTTAGTAAGACAAAATAAGGTGCTTGTCTGTAGCGCGGTAGCGGTGGGCGACGAAACTTTACCCCACACCTCACCTGTCGCCCTGCCAACGAGGCTAAGTCACCACACTAGTTACTTTCCCCACTAGTTACCTCACTATTACACTCGCCCTGAGTCGACGTCGTGCCCAAAAACTACCACCATTATTTTCAGAACATCCCATTAGGTTCCATTAAAAAAAGTGTGCACTTTGCAGTCGTTAGAACTGCTCTGACTGCGCAAACTGTTTGCAATCGGCGACGAAACACGGGCGTTTAGCAGTACGTTGAAAGTGATCGCACATTTGTCAGCACCGTACAAACCGCACGCGCTGCGTTTAGAATTTACTGAAATAAATATGGCGCGTACGGTGCGGGTCAAATGTTTGAGCTTTCATATTGAGATTTTATACAGTGAATTCTTGATGCAGCGCGTACGGTGCTGAGAAATGTGCGATCACCATTATTTTACTTCAAACTGACTGTAAATCTAAGTTATTTGGTATTTTTTAATTTTTTCGGTACATTTGTAAAAACTTTACTCATAAACATTTCAGTGGAATGGGTGTTTATTTTTTTAAACAATACTAAATTCTGATTTCAGTTCCACTTATGATGGGTTACGTGACGAGATACGTTTTCGGAACGGATAAATTAAGACCAGGTTCTTTTGAGGTAGGTTTTATGTTGTAATATACTCATCAACTTTGTCTAGGGATACAGGTGTTTTTTTCATACAAACGAGGTAACTTTGAAGCCTTGGTTTTCTGCAAGGGATGTATCGTGCTGTGATCTGATGATGGGTATCCAGGAAGTGAATGGAAGAGATTCAGGGCCCTATTTCACCAAGTCGACATATGTTAGTCACCTATAGCTTGACCATAAAGAGTTGACATAAATTGAGGGCGCCATTTTCTATGTAAATACGTCAAAAACACGAATAATTTGGCAACACTGACTACATTTAGTACTGAAAATTTTTAGTTCCATTTTATTTAATTTCAACTCTTTATGGTCAAGCTGTATGTCGGTTAATTTTACAATTGTCATTACTTTAATTAGGGACAAGTATTAAGATTATTAATAAAATTGAAAAATATTAGAAAAAATCGACTCACCCATAGCAGCTCAGACGGGATTCGAACCCGCACCATTAGAATTCCGGCCCAATGCACTAACCGCTTCAAAACCGCACTGCTGCTTTCAAATGTCGAAGTAATTCACTTCACATTGATGAGATGGCGCTGGCCTACAGCGGAGATGTGAAAGATATTAGAAAATTTCGTCAATCCTGCTAGCGACTCGGTAGCATAATTGGTTAGTGCATTGGGCCGGAATCCTAAGGGTGCGGGTTCGAGTCCCGTCTGAGCTGCTATGGGTGAGTCGATTTTTTCTAATATTTTTCAATTTTATTAATAATCTTAATATAAAAATAGCATTGTAAATGCATAAAAATCTAAAAGTTTAAAAATTAGGGACAAGTATGTTGTGAAACAGCGATATTTTTTACAAGTCGACATATTTGTAGATTTGTCAGTAATTCTTGGTATGAGATTGGAGCTGAGTCAAGTTTGCGTGACAATTGTCTACTTGTAAAAAATATCCCCTGTTTAACAACAAAAATTGTCCCCTATTAAAATAAGGAAAGTACTGTAAAAATTGCCGACATATGTCACTGACAAATGTCAATTTGGTGAAATAGGGGCCAGATCGGTGTACACACCCAACTGATCTGATCAGCATTTTAAAAGATAAAAGGGTCAGAGTTCTCAGTTTCAGGATTTCCATACATTTTAATGCTATTTTTGAGGTTTTTTTAAACATGTCCTTTAATCTTTTAGAATGCTGATCAGATCAGTTGGGTGTGTATAGCAATCTGAATCTCCTCCATTCACTCCCTGAATAGCCATCATCAGATCACAGCATGGTACATCCCTGGCAGGAAACCAAGGCTTCAAAGTTACCTCGTTTGTATGTAAAAATACCTTTATCCCTAGACAAAGTTGGTGTATGTATAAATAACCTGTTAGTTTTATATAAAATCTTTTAAAAGGGTTTGAAGCTCTTAGTATGAGAGGCTGACATAGTGGTAGCCATTACTAGAATATAATTTTTAACACTCTGACTGCTCATTTAAATGAGTGCTTAGATATTTTGAACACCTTGTGTGCTTACAACAATATGATGATTCTAACTGCGTAGATCAAATTGTTTTTTTTTCAATCATTTTGACTACTCTAGACGCATATATTAATTTGACGCTGACTGTATCACATGCACAACTGTTAAACAGAAAAGATATATGTTTTAAAACACATATTTTGTGTTTACAATGACGTCATTTTACAACAGATGAACCTTACGTCGTACGTAATAAAGCACAAATATCAGTGCTCTAGAAATTTCCTTCAAACCCTCATAACTTTGAAATTACTCGCTCGATTTAAATGAAACAAAAACAGGTGTATTGCTAGACATTTCATAAAGACCCAGTGATATTCTCCGTGATTATTTTTAGGTGCGAGGAGCTCGCCCTCAGCAGACAACGGGCGTGATCCACTTGGATGAGCCGTGTGCATTGTCCCTATGGCTCAAGAGTATATCTGACAACATCGTGGGGCTCACTAACCTACAGGTACAGTAATGTAACCCTTAAGGTCTCTACCCACTACACCGTACCATACGATGACCGTGCTAGGAACGTGTCAGGCAAAAAAATATTCTTTGTATAATATTGAAAAGTATGACACTATTCCCACTAGACCGTTCCGTCACCGGCCATGCACGGGGCAACAACAATAGGGAATCTACATCCTTTTCTTTTGTATCAAAATCAAAAGTATAATGCGTGAGAAAATTAACTATAATATTAAATCTTTTCTCTTGCGTTTTTGCTTGTGATATAGTTACTTGAAGTTAGCACGCAGCAGCACCCACTGAAAACGCTCTATACAAAACGGTTATGATTTGTGACGTCATTTGTCATGTTTCAGACGCGTTTATTATGGAGTTAGGCAAGATTTTAAATTATCTTCCTAAATTTTGCGTTTAAGTACATATGTGTCATACAAAATATTATTTCGTATTCGATACTCTATCTTTAGTGCATTATATCCGAAAATGAAAAAAAATATCGTCGTATATAAAAACATATATAAAAACATGAGCAGTTTAGTAAGAGATGACCAAAATTTTGTGGTGAATTTCGACGCATGTTTCATAGAGAAAGGTCATTGGGCATTTTGTTCGGATATTTGACCTACGGCGTATACAAGCGAAACTGAGCTAGGTATGTAGATAAATGTATTTGCTTCTCAGTGGTATGGGTCGCATTATTACAAGCCACGTTTCATTTATTATCATTAAATCATAGCATTTCAATAATAAATAAAATCAAATAAATAAAAACGGAACAAACGTTTTTTTATGCTTGTACTACACATTTTCAGTATGCTGAAAGTAAAAACTTCTGTACATACATACATACATACACTCACGCCTGATTCCCATGGGGGTAGGCAGAGATGGATCGCCACCTGCTACGATCCTTGCAAACTTCTTTCGCTTCATTCACATCCATCAATCTTTTCATACATGCCCTGCGGTTTTTGTCACTGCGAACACCAGCCTTGTTTATAATAACCTCTATTTGGTCCGCGTAGGTTTTTCTGAGACGCCCTTGCGCAATCGTTCCTTCCACATTCGCACAATATATCTCTTTCGTGATTCGCCTTTCATTCATCCTTTCTAAGTGACCAAATCACCGGAGCATTCCTTTTTTAATTCTTGTCACTATATCATCTTTCAGACCACACCTTTTACGAATCACATCATTGCACATTCTATCACTCAATTTGACTCCACATATTTTCCTCAACGATCGCATCTCTACTGCATTTATTCTGCTTTCATTCTTCTTCTGCCATACCCAAGATTCACTTCCATACATCAATTTTGGTACCAGCACTCCGTTATGAATAGCTATTCGCACCCCTGCAGAAACGATTTGGCTACTCATAACCGAGCGTATAACACCACTCACCGAATTTCCTTTCTTCACTCGTCTTTCTATGTCGTCCTCACACTTTCCGTCCCTTGTGAACAAACTCCCCGAGTATACAAACTCACGAACTTGTTCCACTTTTTCGCCACCTATCATTACTGTACAGTCAGTCATTTCTTCATCTCTCTCAAACACCATCACTTTCGTCTTAGTTATTTACATTCACTTTCATCCCTTTTCTCACAAAATCTTCATTCATAACAGACATAATTTCCTGCAACTCTTGCGTAGAAGACGCAAGTATAACTTGGTCATCAGCGTAGAGGAGGCACTTGATTTGAGTCCCATTCATGATGACTCCACAGTCACGTTATTTCAGACCTTTCATACAACTGTCCAAAAACAGATTAAAGAGCCATGGTGACGCAACACATCCATGTCTGACACCCCTAGAATAGGCGACTCAAAAACTCGACGAAGTTTCCCATATGCTGCCCATCCCAGCTGTATCCTTCTGTTGGCCTCTCCCTTGAAGTTGTTTATACCCAATTGCAATGTTTGCCCGAGGTAGACATATTTTGTAACAACTTCGAGAGGGCTACCTTGTACTGCAATCGGTCCTTGAAGTACATGTTCGTTGAACATAATCTTGGTTTTGTCCAAGTTCATCCGAAGACCGATGCGTAGAGAGGAATCAGCTAGGCTGTTCAGCATGCATTGTAGATCCTGCAACGTTTCGGCCACAATGACAATGTCGTCCGCAAATCGCAAGTGTGACATGTATTCGCCGTTAATGTTAATACCGCGTCCTTTCCAGTCCAGCGTTTTAAACATATCCTCAAATGCATTTGTGAACAATTTAGGGGATACCGCATCCCCTTGTCTGACACCTCGATGCAAGGGGATATGCTTAGTCTGCTGGTTCTGCAGTTGGACGGCCATGGTTGCGGCATTGTAGAGACATCTCAACACTTGAATGTATCGCCAATCGACTTGGCATCGTTGCAGGGATTCTAAAACAGCCCAGGTTTCGATAGTATCAAATGCCTTCTCATAGTCCACAAATGCTAAGCACAAAGGCTGGTTATACTCTTCGGACTTCTGTATAATGTGCCGCATTGTGAAGATGTAGTCTATGGTGCCATATATCCTCCTCGAAATCCAGCCTGCTCCGGGGGTTGAAATTCGTCGAGTCTTTGCGCAAGGCGGTTTGTGATGACTCTTGAAAATAGCTTGTAGACGTGGCTTAGGAGCGAGATGGGCGATAGTTCTTCAGTAAGGTCTTGTCTCCTTTTTTGAAGAACAAGACGACGACACTCCGACTCCACGCCTCTGGAGTTCTCCCGTCAAAGAGAACGGCGTTAAAGATGTCTCGGAGCTCTTTTAATACAGGTTTTCCGCCTGCTTTGAGGAGTTCAGATGTAACGCCGTCCTCACCAGGGGCTTTTCCGTTTTTAAGCTGCCCAAGAGCTATCTCAATTTCACACAGGCTGATTTCTGGCAAGTCTTTGGTAAAGTGGGGGGTCAATGTGGCTCGGGTATCCTCATTTTCGATGTGACACATTGCTGCATTTCTTTGGTAAGTTTTTATTTGTCCCAAAAAGAAGCTTCAATGTGTTACATCCTGAAAGCGATTGCGATAGATTTTTAAATTAGACAATAGAAAGGCTGGTCGAGATGCATGCGAAACGTGACTTCTCCCAAGAGAGTGGACAAACACTTTCGATCCCCGATTTCGCTCAATTGCTTGTTCAATCGAGCGTGTAATGGAGCATCGGAGATCGTAGCGCACCAGTTTACCAATCTTCTTATTGAGAGCCTGTTGTTCGGACGAAGTGACAGGTGGGTCTTCTCTCGTCGCTTCTTCATGAGCCTAAGGGTTTCTTCCGAAAACTTCTTCTTCCTGCCCATGCGCTGATTTTCGCAAAATTTCGTGTTCTCTTCCCTGAGTATTCCGACCACATTTTCGAGGGCCCGGTTGACGTCAACAGCATTTGTAGTTTCCACGGCAACGAATCGGTTCTCCAGGTTCGACTGGAACGTTTCAGATCCTATGATGGTTTGGAGCAGGTTAGGACGGAGCCTAGACTTCATCAAGCGAGCGCGTTCAAGCTTAACCTCGATATTCAGAGAGCCTTGGATGAGTCGGTGATCGCTGCCAGTGTATTAAACCTGTTGATCACTGAGACGTCTCTGAATACATGCTTTTTATCCGCCATGATGAAGTCGATCTCATTTTTGGTCCTACCATCGAGGCTTCGCCATGTCTACTTTCTTTGGAACTGTTTCTTGAAGGAATAATTCATCACGAAAAGCTCCTCTTTCTCAAGAAAGTTGACAAGCATTTGCCCCCCATTCGTTGCAATTTCGTACTCCCACTTTAGCGTTGATGTCCCCCATAACAACGTTGAAGTGTGCCTTGGTAGTGAAGTGTAAGGCCTTGGATATGTCTCCAAACATATCTTCCACTTCATCGTCCGAGTGTGTTGAGGTCGGTGCGTAAACCTGCACAACCTTGAGGCTATACCTCTCGGTTAGCTTGATCACGAGGTACGCAACACTATTTGACACACTCGACAGCTCTACAACGTTGTCACAGAGGGCTTTATGTACCAGGAACCCTACCAGTATCCTAGGGTCACAGTATCCTCCCCCTCTCTTCGGACTTCGCTGAGCCCAAGAATGTGCCACTTTATCCTTCCGAGTTCATCCTCGAGTTGCGCCAGGTGCTCGTCGAGCCGCAACGTGCGTCCGTTGTACGTCGCCAGGGTCAGTTGTTTATGGCGGCCTTCCGTAACCCGGGGATTCTTTGCACCCCCTGTCGCCGTGATCAGGAATAGCAGGGCGGCCGGGAACTGGGGCCATGGTCTGTTTTGTGTCGCCATTAAGAGGGTTTGCCCATAATTGCCACGCTGGGCATGCGGGTTGACAATCGCAGTGCGTAGCTAATCGCACCAGTGTCACTGCTGCCTGACACCGCTCTGTGTATTTCATTAGCTCGCAATATTTGCGATGGTTATCCCGCCACCGGTCGGCCGCCAGAGCCTCGTTCGTAAGCCAGCAGGGTGCACCGCGAGCAGGAGAAGTTGGCTTGGGCTCCGAATGATGTTATTTGGAGCCCCTTACACCCAGCGTGATGAGTGGCGAGCTCTATCGCTGCAACCAGGTTTATTAAAAAAATTTGAAACCATTTTGTTCCCCCGATTAGCTAGGGAAAGACAACGTCCACCACAAGAGAGCCCCGCGTGTGTGGTAAGGCTATTTACGCCTGGAGGGCGCCAAGTTCCAGGGTGACACGCTTAAGACTAGGGATGCCCTAGCCATGCAGCCACCGGCGCGGCAGACCTTAGCTTAGCGGAGGAGGGGAAGGAATAAGATTAGGATAACAGATATATATCGAAATAGATGGTAAAAGTGTACGTACTTCGCGTGTAAAAAGTTTGATCCACGGTCAAACTTTTGTCCGACCTAAGTTAGTCCGCTTGAGACCATTGCCGTGAAAACACGTGTCACTCAAAAGCGAAAATGGTAAATTGTGCAGTGATTTCATGCGAGAGCTCATCAAAAACTGTTGGCCGAGAAAATGGTGATATTTCCTTTCACGGGTAAGTATTTATAAACACAAATAACCCCTGATTTAATATTTAAATGAATTAATTTAGATTAGTATCACTTGTACCATGATAATTACATAGTGAACGTATAGCTACGCGTAAACTTTCATTGCGGGTTATAAATGACGCGATGTTTACTGTGTGCCTTGTAAACACGCAATGAAAATCGCAGCTGTCGATACTATTGCGTCCACTGAATGTCATGGTAGAAGCATTTCCTCATTCCTCCGTCCGATTGAGAGAATAGTGTTGTGTATGTTTCGATTTTTTTACCCGATTCAACAAATAAGAATCGATTTTCGAAACAGTGGACCGAGGTTGTTTTATGTGATCAATAAACAATGTTATTCATTGCATCCAAAGTTTAATAGGTAAAAGTTTGTATTATCCTTAAAAAATATTATTAAGTTTGTTATCATACCCCAGTAAACGAAAAGGTGTAGAGGGAAATGATTGGAAGACAATTTTTGACTTCGAAACTTTGTTTGGACTAGTTAGGAGGTGAACATATCAAAAGTCCCCGTCCGTAGCCCCGACGCCCGCCGGGGGGACGGGGGAGTTTGAAGGTTCCATTGTTCGGTTTTTCACATATATCTCGGAACTTTGCGTTCTAGCGACATGGAACATTTTACAAATAACAGCTTATTAAATTTTCTACAAGTTTTATTCAGTCAAGTTTTTCGATATTTTTCATAGTTTTTAAGATACCCGCTCCTGAATGTCTATCAACATGCTTAAGGTGAAGCTTAAAGACAATAGAATGGCGCATTTTTAGGGTTCCGTAGCCTAAATGACAAAAACCGGAACCCTTATAGATTTGTCATGTCTATCTGTCTGTCTGTATCTCTGTCCGTCCGTATGTCACAGCCACTTTATTCCGAAAGTATTAAGACTACACAGTTGAAACTTGGTAGGTAGATGTATTCTGTTAACCGCTTAGTGATTTTAACACAAAAATAAAAGATTAAGAGGGGGCTCCCCATACATGGAACTGATACTGAAAAAATAATTTTTCTTCTAACCAATACGTGCGGGGTGTCTATAGATAGGTATTTAAAAATGATATTGAAGTTCCTAAGGGTCCCCCCAGACCTACCGGTTTCTTTTCTTTGCTATGCTGTTCTACTTGCTGTTTAGACCGCCGGCCAACCAGGGTCATTTTCAATATCGCATATTGGGACCAGATCAAATTGGCAAGATAGCCTTAGCTTGGTGTTAATAAATATCATCGTCTGGGTTGCGAAGTAGGAAGCTTCTGGGAGATATGCCACCCTGAACATGGTCTCTGATTGCTAAAAATAAATCGATCGCATATTTATATAAATTGTGAACACGGTCGTGGGTGGCATCATTACCTAACTGAACTATTTTTTTGTGTTTTCATAACGATCGTTTAAGGAACAAAGCTCACAAGAACATACATAATAGTAGGTATGAACGTCTATACAAAAAAAAATGGGAGTTACAAGGCGTGATAAAGTTTCGCCGCATGATGGAAACTGGTCTGTAGGCTGTTTTTAACTAATATTGAGCTGGGCCAAACTATCCTTACATATGAATCCAAACGGCGGCGGGTTGAAGTAGCGTTCCGCCCGGCTTCATTCTAAAAATTATAACTGTCCCGGTTTAGCTAATAGGTCAAGTTTAGTATCAATTTCGGATAAATCAATAACGTAGAATTCATTTCTAGTATAAAAAAATGCAATTTATGTAGCAGTTTCTGAAAAATTGCTCAATAACCAAAATATTCAACTACATATTTTTACTTCTAGTCACCGTAAACATTAAACTGGTGCATTTATTTCCAAACAAAAAATACTTTATTAATGCCTATTTAATGCAGATTTGAAATAATATAACTTTGAAGTACCTTTCCAAACCATAAATAGCGGAAAAAATATTTAAACGTCGCGCGCCGAGAGCCTAGAGTTCACTTTCGAAATAAATTACCAACTAGCTATGTCTCTGCAATCAATGAACCTAGACTACTCGGGTTAGGCTCAAATTGTAGCAAATGCTGTTAGCTTTACAGAAGTATAGAACTAATTAACCCGAAGAGTTATGAATCTCCATATAAATTAATCATGGTCGTTACAAGTCCTGATAAAATTTGGCCACATGATGAAAACAGTTCTGTAGACTGTTAATAACTAGTGTTGAACAGGGCCAAATTGTCCTTACAAAAGAATCCAAATGGCGGCTACTTCTGATAATTTTTTTGTCGAACAAATATTATTTTTAAGGTAACTCAAAAATAATAAGTGCTCTACAAAAGCTTTATATGGCAATTATGTTACAAATAAATTTATCTATTACTTTGCTTCTCGTAAAATGTTTGATAAATCTAATAGTTCATGAGATAAAATGATTTACAATATGTCGTTTCTTTTTTATTGTTTCAAATACAAACGCCATATTGTAAATCATTTTATCTCATAAAATATTAGATTTATCAAAAATTTTACGAGAAGCAAAGTAATAGATAAATTTATTTGTAACATAATTGCGATATAAAGCTTTTGTAGAGCACTTATTATTTTTGAGTTATCTTAAAAATAATAATTTGTTTGAAAAAAAAATTATCAGAAGTAGCAGCCATTTGGATTCTTTTGTAAGGACAGTTTGGCCCTGCTCAACACTAGTTATGAACAGTGTACAGAACTGTTTTCATCATGTGGCCAAATTTTATCAGGACTTGTAACGCCCATGATTAATTTATATGGAGATTCATAACTTTTCGGGTTAATTTGTTCTATACTTCTGTAAAGCTAACAGCATTTGCTACAATTTAAGCCTAACCCGAGTAGTCTAGGTCCATTGATTGCAGAGACATAGCTAGTCAAAGTTGGTAATTTATTTCGAAAGTGAACTCTAGGCTCTCGGCGCGCGACGTTTAAATATTTTTTCCGCTATTTATGGTTTGTAAAGGTACTTCAAAGTTTTATTATTTCAAATCTGCATTAAATAGGCATTAATAAAGTATTTTTTGTTTGGAAACAAATGCACCAGTTTAATGTTTACGGTGACTAGAAGTAAAAATATGTAGTTGAATATTTTGGTTATTAAGCTATTTTTCAGAAACTGCTACATAAATTGCATTTTTTTATACTAGAAATGAATTTTACGTTATTGATTTATCCGAAATTGATACCACACTTGACCTATTAGCTAAACCGGGACAGTTATAATTTTTAGAATGAAACCGGGCGGAACGCTACTTCAACCCGCCGCCGTTTGGATTCATATGTAAGGATAGTTTGGCCCAGCTAAATATTAGTTAAGAACAGCCTACAGACCAGTTTCCATCATGCGGCGAAACTTTATCACGCCTTGTAACTCCCAAATTTTTTTTGTATAGACGTTCATACCTTCTATAACATATGTGAAAAAAATATGCGATAGATTGAAATGAGCCTCTTGGCCGGCGGTCCATTGCCGAACAGCAAAGCAAAGAAAAGAAACTGGTAGGTCTGTGGGGACCTTAAGACAATTTTTTCTCAAAGTCTACAGTTTGAAAGATATACACCGCCAAAGTGGTAAAATGTGGTTGGAACGACATATTTTTTGTAGTTTTTGAGATTATAGCACATTTACCTATATAACTTTGTCATTCATACCAACAGTGTGAAAAACAAAGTTATTTTGGAGACCAAAAATTATAGTGGTATTAAATTTTAGGAGCGGATATCTCAAAAACTATACAAGATATCGAAAAACTTGACTGAATAAAACTTCGCGCTCGAATTTGGCTGGGGCATCTGCATCTGATGCAGCTATGAATATTGAGCTTTATGTTTTTTGACTTATATGATTGCCTTGGAAGCGATGTTGTAGTTCTGGATCGGATAGCCGCGTGTTAGTATTGTCCCACATAAGTACCTACCTATTCTAAATATTTAAAATCGATTATCATTGCTCCATCGAGTTTGACAAAGGAAGTTATTCCTTATATCGATAATCGATAGTTATATCGATTCAGTTCTCAAGGCCGGTTTTGCGCCTTTGAATCGGTTCTGCGCGGTTTTGATTTCACATCACTAAATCTCGCTTGTGACGTCATCGTAGGTACAAAAAATTCGACACGCTAGGTTCTCATACAGTTTGAAGCGCTCTTATGGTCTATCTCGATATATGTTTGTGATTAGGATAGGAATGTGAGGTGGATATAGGAGTGTGGAAAATGGGACGGATCAGGGTACAAAAAGGACAGCGTTACTGCGGAGGGGTTAAGGGGTTGCAGCAGCGGAGGCTGAGGGTCCGGGGGCGCTTACCCGTACTTGTCATAGTGAAACGGACATGTCCTAAAAACTTCTGTTTTATTCACAAATGTGATAACATTAAATATATACTCATACACATTCTGCAAAATAACTTTTTATGCCGGTCGGTACATAAAAAAACTGGTTTAAACTCTGTACGCGAATTTTCATCAAAGCAGGTCAAAATATGCCAAATGTTCTTTGTTCCGTTTTATAGACTGACCACATGAGTCCAATCCTTAAAATTTGGGGAGTGAATAAAAATTGCCCGGTATTAAAATACTGTGAAATTTCCAGATGAAACTATTCAACCGCGCTCTACCGGCGGGCGAGCGCATCGAGTACATGGGGTGGGTGCACGAGGGCGTGGTGACGGCGGCCGCGCCCTGGCAGACCTACAGGCCCAAGTTCCTGCTGCTCAAGGGGACCGACGTCATGCTGTTCGATGTGCCTCCGGTGAGTACTTATATCTGTGACTAATACTAGGTTAGACTAGACACTAGAGTTCATGGGGTGCACGAGGGCGTGGTCACTTCAGCTGCTCGAATCGATCATTATTAAATTTTGCATACAAGTTGTCAGAAGTACAGAAAAGTACATAGTGTGTCTTTAATCTAGAAAAAGTTCTGATTCCGATGGAAACGAACCGAACTGTGAAATAGGTATGAGAATGATCAACTTTTTTCACTAATACTGTAGTTACAGTTGCTACTTTGAAGGCGATTTTGATTCAACAGCTATGAAACGCCTCGAAAACTTCATCGAATGCGATCGCCCCCCGAGGGGAGGGCGGCGCGGGAGTCATTCGCCTGGGCGAGCATTCGTTTAGAGCACGACCGACAACCGGAGGGGTCAGCGGTCGTTTTGAAAATTAATTCGGCTGACTACCAGCCGGGAGGTTAGCCGTAGAGAGTCGGGGGTGATCTGAGGGGTCAGGGGTACAGCCTTCTGGGCCTCCGATAGGCGGTGCGGGGGCCGTACCGGTTAACTTACATGGCTATCGTAATCGCTCTTATTAGACAGATGGATATGTAACATTGCTACTTTTCTATGATAAGATTTTATTTATGCTAAATAAAAGTAGCAATGTTACACATCCATTTGTCAAATGATAGCGATTACGATAGCCATGTAAGTTAGGCGGTACGGCCCCGGGTCGCCTGAGAGTCGGTCGGGAGGGTCCGTTGTAACGTTACAAAAGAAAGGGAAGAGAAAGAGAGCCTAATTAAGATAGAGGATTATATCTAGGTAGGGAGGAGTAAAATGTAAAGATAGGGATAGCATACAATTACCGTTTATTTACAACCAAAGCAATAAGTAAAGCTAGAACTTAAGCACTAAAATTTAGAGTAGGAGAGGGCAGTAATAGGACGTTGGACGGATTTTGGCCTGAGGGATAATACGTACGTCGGAGGAGCAAGCGGGGGGTTCGTACTCCGCCACGCTTCGGATTAACAAACTGTTCACGTAGACGTAATCGCGGGGGAACGCTGATCTCAAACTTTCCAACTAATCACGCCTCTATCGTTTCAGATGAACCTAACCGAGCTCGCGAAATGCCCGGAAGTGTTAAAAGTGTACCAGACGATGTTCCGCACGGTGAAGGAGAGCGAGACGGTGGACTGGCGGCAGCACTGCTTCCTGGTGCAGGCGGGCGGCGGCGGCGGGCCCGCGCCGCCCGGCCCGCGCTACTTCAGCGCCGAGACGCGCCAGGAGCTGCTGCGGGTCGAGGCCGCCTGGACCAACAACGTCGTCAACTCCGTCGTCAGGCTCGGGGTAAGTTGGATAATATTGACTTATTCAATAAACCTATAAGCTGGCTTCTCACGGCGCGTGGTATTACAAATCGCGCCGCGCCAGCTCGCGCTTACGTGTCCGGGAGTTTTGGGACAACCTGTAGATTTGTAGATCATTACCATCGACTGGCGGCAACACTGATTCCTCGTACAAGCTGGTGGAAGCAGCAGCCTTCGCCCCATAAACGCAGTGCCGTAAATAGCCTTTTCTGCGCCCTGTGCGAGCTTCTATAACTGCGCCATTTTTACATTACAGATACCCTAGAGCAGGGGTGTCCAATACAATTTTATGGAGGACCAGGTTTAGTACTTTTGTAAACCGTAGCGGGCTAAAATAAATGCTCAATATAAAAAACGGGTGCGCAGCGCGATTTTTAGTCAGTATCATCCAATAACTTTGTAATCTTGCCTGATTATAGCAAAAAAGAAAAGGGCCGCGCAGCGCAATTTTTAGTCCGTTTCATCAACTAATCTTGTAATATTGCTTGTTTATAGTAAAGAAAACGGCCGCGCAGCACGATTTTTAGTTAATTTATCCAGGTAATCTTGCCTGTAACAGCCGCGCAGCGCGATTTTAGTCAGTTTAATTCACGAATCTTGTAGTCTTGCTTGTTAATAGTAAAGAAAACGGCCGCGCAGCGTAATTTTTTGCCAGTTTTATCCACTAATATTGTAATGTTGCTTGTTTATAGTAAAGAAAACAGCCGCGCAGCGCTATTTTGTAATCTTGGCTGTTTATAGCAAAAAACAGCCACGCAGCGCGATTTTTAGTCAGTTTCATCCACTAATTTTGTAATCTTGTTTGTTCAAAGTAAAGAAAACGGCCGCACAGCGCGATTTTTAGTCAGTTTCATCAACTAATCTTGTAATCTTGCTTGTTTATTTATAGTAAAGAAAACGGCCGCGCAGCGCAATTTTTAGTTAGATTTATCCAGGTAACCTTGTAATCTTGCCTGTTTATAGCAAAAAAACGGCCACGCAGCGCGATTTTTAAACAGTTTCATCCACTAATTTTATAGTCTTGCTTGTAAAGAAAATGGCCGCGCAGCGCGATTTTTAGTCAGCTTCATCCACTAATCTTGTAATTTTGCTTGTTTATAGTAAAGAAAACAGCCGCGCAGCGCGATCTTTAGTAACTTTTATCCAGGTAACCTTGTAATCTTGCCTGTTTATAGCAAAAAACCGGTCAAGAGCGAGTCGGGCTCGCGCACCGAGGGTTCCGTACCATCATAATTGCACCATTAAATCACACTACAGAGTAGAATAATAAAATTAGTATTGCAGTTTTAGGTCAGCGCCATCTCTTGACCGATAGTGGAACTAATGTAAACATTTTTAGAAATTTGATAATTTCTAAAAAAGTGTGCTATATTGAGACATCATTTTATTTTTCCTGTAATCTTTATATAAACTGCTATCACATAGAATTATTTCAGATTTTTCTCTTTGCAAACTTCGGAGATAAGGGGGGGGGGGGAACGGTAATTTTTTTTACATTTTTCATCATAAGTCGAAAACTATGCGGTCTAGAAAAAAAAATAAAAAATGATTGAAAACGTGCAAACGGCGCTCTTTCATATGATACCCCACATGCCCTAGTAGCCCCACTTCAAATTTTTAAGACCCCTTTTCAGGCCCTGCTGTAAAAAATATATTTTTTTTATTTATTTCTTATTTGCAAAAAAGTTGGGCAAATGTCATCTTCAACTATTCCAAATTTCAAGTTGATACCATTAGTAGTTCTCGAGATTTCCAGCTGTGACAGACAGACAGACTGAGTCACACCATAAGGGTTCCTTTTTTACCATTTTGGTACGGAACCCTAAAAACAGCCGCGCAGTGCGATTTTTAGACAGTTTCATCCACTAATCTTGTAGTCTTGCTTGTTAATAGTAAAGAAAGCGGCCGCGCAGCGCGATTTTTAGTTAGTTTCATCCACTAATCTTGTAATCTTGCTTGTTTATAGTAAACGGCCGCGCAGCGCAATTTTTAAACAGTTTATATAAACATTTGTATTTTGTTCTAAACTGTAAAATTCTAGAGTTAAAGATTATGGGGCGCAGTGGGAGCTTATCAGGAGTAAACATTTGTTCGGTTTGCTCCACCGCCGGGGCGCCAATAGTCCTGATCTGGGCATTCTTGCGCCCCGCAGAGTCTACGCTATGTGCCTGGGCACCGGTGGCACACCCCCATTTACGGCACTGCATAAACGGCCTAAGCTGACTAAGTGACGATTCACAACTAAATGTTTTCATCAAGTTTTAAGGCAAAATAAAATACGTTTTTACACACTTAAATGTTTTATTTTTCGTAGTTAACTTAAAACTACACATTTACTTATTAATTACAAATCAAACAAAAAAGTGAACAAGTAGCCCAGTAAACAAATAGGTATAGAGTCATAAGAATAAATAAAACTGTGTAGAACGGCCACTCCAGCTCCGGACGGGCTCAAAGTCATGATAATAGCCTACTCCGTTAATTAGCTGGGTATGACTGATACTCTGTTGTATGACCGAAAGTGGCGCACTCAGAGTATTTATTTTAATAAGTTATTAATAGAAAAAGATTTCAATAATGTTTTACGTGGAGTTTTTAGGGCCCATGGTAAATAAATAAGTATATTTATTTAGGTAGGTAGGTACATAATTATTGTGCCTTGCGCCAAAGAATCTGTTCAAGACCTTTTGAAGAATTATGTACGAAAACGAAAAGATATTTATTAAATATTACTTACCTCATATCATCTTTGGGTAAACTATAGAAACATAATTGTGCCATTGTTTTCGAATTGTTTTCACAACCAAACACAGCATAATATAACTTGGCGCCATTGCAATAAATAAATAATAAATAAATAAATAAATACTTGGACAATTTCACACAGCGTCATCTAGCCCCAAACTAAGCAAAGCTTGTAATATGGGTGCTAGACAACTGATACACTACTTATATACTTTTTAAATATATACTTATTATACATAGTAACACCCAGACCCGTCACAGAAATTAAAATTCAACATTTCAATTTCTGCCCGGCCGGGAATCGAACCCAGGACCTCTTGCGTGGTAAGCGGCATGTTGACCACTGCACCACGCAGGTAAATTTGTTTCTAAGATCTTACGCACAAAGAAAATATAACAGAACGCAAAAACAGGCAAACGCGCGTGCGGCGACGCTAGTTGTAATAGCCCGACTGAGTATCCCGTTTAACGTGTAGGCTAATATCGTGACCTTGAGCCCGTTCGAAGCGGGAGTGTCCGTTCTAGTCAGTTTTATTTATTCTTATGCCTTAGCTTCAATCTCAACGTTTGAATTTTCAATACATTATGTACTTAACGAGAAATAAATTTAATTAAGATGAGGGCGCCACTTGAGGAGACTAATCACCTTAAATTGCACCCATTTCTATCAATTCAGAGCATGCCAACTATTTTGACTCATTTTGGTTCGTCGTCTCGCTGGTGGAAGCAGCATGCAGCTTATCCCACTTTAAGGCCCGGACTCTACCAAAGTGGGTACGAGCAGATAAGAAAAGAGATGTGTTTTAAAATTAAAATCCTATCGGTTAATAGGATTTCATTATCCTACTCCCTACTAATCTTATAAATTTGAAGTGGGTTTTGATGTTTGGATATTTGTTCCTTAATGACGCAAAAACGGCTGAACAGATTCGGATGAAATTTGACACACAGATAGTTTATAGCCTGGATTAAAACATAAGATACTTTTTATCCATCCATATCCGGTCAAAGGTTCCCTAGGGATTTTCCGAATGTCCACGCGGAGGAAGTCGCGGGTGGAAGCTAGTTTACACATAATTTTAAACAACCAATAGGATTTACCCACGGAGCGTCGTCCGGTGCGCGGTCGCCATTCAAGAACCTTCCCGCCCCAACGGCCATCGGTTCTTCTCGCTATGTGTCCAGCCCACTGCCACTTCAGCTGAGCAATCCTTCGAGCGATGTCGGTTAATTTAGTTCGCCTGCGGATCTCCTCATTTCTGATTCGATCACGCAGGGAAACGCCGAGCATGGCTCTCTCCATTGTACGCTGGGTGACCTCGAGCCTCCTTATGAGACCTATAGTTAGCGACCACGTTTCACTGCCGTAAGTCATCACTGGACCTCACCATCACCGGACGCCGCTCCGTGGGCAGGCCCCCGACAAGGTGGACCGACGATCTGGTGAAGATTGCCGGAAGCCACTGGACGTGGGAAGTGCAGGACCGATCATCGTGGAAATCGTTGGGGGAGGCCTATACCCAGCAGTGGGTGTCGTGCGGCTGATATGATGATGATGAATAGGATTTAATTATTTACGCATCTCGTCTCCACTCAGCTTCAGTGGAAATGGTTGAGCGGAGAGGAGAAGAGATGCCTCATATTTGTATAGTGCGAATGTCAATGCCTCACCGAGCTGCGAGCTGGGCGGTTCGGCGCGAAGCGGAGAATGAATGAAATGAAAGTAGTGTTTGCATCTTTTGTCTCATCTTTATCTTGCCAAGTTACGAGCCGGGTGGTATAATATGATATAAAGAAAGTGATTGTACGTACTACGGTTAGAGAAAAGTTTACAAAAACAAACATTGGAACATTTTTGTTAAATACCATAGGTGACAAACTCCTTTAGACACATAATACCACATACGCAAATTACCACCTATGGCGTTTTATTTTTTTCAATTAAACTTTATTTAGTTAACGCTGATATTGGACGTTATTAGTTAACGTCCAATATCAGCCGTACAGACATTACTTACATCAACCAAATTTCATATTTATTAATAATTATTAGTATCAACTATTTTTAGATATTTAATTGAAAAATAATCGGGAAAATAATCCATTTATGCACATACAAACGGTCATCTACATCAGGATCAATTTTCTGTCACCGATCACATCAGATCATGCCGACTCGCCGCGCCGCGTATTTACAGCTTCATACACCTAATGACCCTTCCCTATGTCGCGGGCCCGGCGCGACGTCTGCGTCGCGGGCCCGTCGCGACCTCGAGGCGCCGCTGCAGGTGCGGGTAGGGCTGCAAGCACGACTGGAACTCGCGGCTGCTCAGTCTGCTGACAACAATAACGTGTTTCATATTAGTCCAATCAACGGGGCTTATGCAACCCGAATAATTCTTCCGTCTATTAAATTTGGCATGTGATGAAGTTAGGTAATACAGATTACAGATGAACAATAATCCAATAAATTTTGTTACGAGAAGTTAGGTATTTTTACGTAAACATGAAAATCGCTTATATCTCTCTGTGAATATTTCCTCGGGCTAAAATACTTTCTGTATACGTACTTGTGTATTAGTTAGAATAAGTATGTAAAAGAATCCAATATTTTTTCGATTTCGGAGATACTCCAAATTTAAATTTTAATATTTTTCAATATATATTTTCTTGATTAAAATATCTGCTGATTATTATTTTTAATATGTTTTTATATCCTTAAATATATAGCTTTGTTCAGTAAGTCAATTAATTTTCTTCTTTAATCATATTTTTTTTATTTTTTGGTCTTACGAGGTAATGTGAAAAATAGTCGGTCCATTTTCATACATTTATGTATAAATATGATTAAAGAAGAAAATTTGTTGGCCTACTGAACAAATCTATATATTAAGGGTATAAAAACATATTAAAAAATAATAATCAGCAGATATTTTTATCAAGAAAAGATATATTGAAAAATATTAAAATTTAAATTTGGAGTATCTCCGAAATCGAAAAAATATTGGATTCTTTTACATACTTATTCTAACTAATACACAAGTACGTATACAGAAAGTATTTTAGCCCGAGGAAATATTCACAGAGAGATATAAGCGATTTTCATGTTTAGGTAAAAATACCTAACTTCTCGTAACAAATTTTATTGGCTTATTGTTCATCTGTAATCTGTGTTACCTAACTTCATCACATGCCAAATTTTATAGACGGGAGAATTTTTCGGAAGTCTCCATACAACAAATATGCTCATTGATTGGACTATATTTGATGAGGTAGGATCTTCACTATATATTCAGCGAAAAGGAAAGTCCTTCCGCCGAGCTAGATGTCTGTGCTCGGGGACCGCAGTCCAGCTGTTGAATATTGGAATTTGTATTTACGAGAAGCGCGTAGAAAACTTCGATATCGTGAGTCAGGTCTTTTTTCTTGACGTAGTGCGACGTCACCTCTGCGTATTGTTTACATTTGTACTTTTCGCTAATTCTGCATTTCTTCGTCATTCGTCGATTGTTTATGTAGCGGTATGATAGCGCCGCTACAATATTCAATACAATATACATATTGTTGTACTGAAAAGAGGCCGCACAAATTGTCATAAATTACTTTTTATCCTTTAGTTGAGGGACAACATTTCGCTAGTCTTGTACCCATTAAAAGTTTCTCTCGACTATTACTATATATTGTCATTGCGATAGCGGTATGGTTCTGCAGCTACATCAATATTATTGTGTCAATTATCTAACAAAGGAATATTTGATTTGTTTGAAGAAATATTTCGCCGTGTAGAATGCATAATATAGAAAGACGGGTCCCATTGAAAACGGTTCCTTACTCAGATCAGAAGCTAGCTCAATAGCTAATTATTGTAAGCTTTTATGTATATTATGAAAACTCACTTAAATATTTCCGTTATTTCGAGAGCTATTGTAGTGGAAGTACGCGATGTGCCAGGGTTGAGTAGCGCGTCCTCTCCGAAGTAAGAGCCGTCGCGCAGGTGCGCCACCTGCCACACACGATAATGTACAACAGACGTGACCGACTTTGCGAGATTACAAAAGCCTGTTGATTTCGGCCTGGTACTTGGACGAAACGCTCTGGCTTTTGTAGTGAAATTTTTCACGACCGACTTGTGGTCACACCAACTCACCACACCAGTGTGGGTGTGACTACGGGTAATTTTTCCCGACCCGTGGTCACACCAACACATCCTTGACCGAATTTGCTTTTGTAACCCTGATAATTTATAAATGCGCAGCTTGCGCATGCGTACAGACAGAAACGCGCAATTTCATGCGGTTATAACTATAGATTTTTAACAAATGAAACATAGAACCTCTCGTCCCTCCTCGTTAATCACAGCTACAGTGCCAGAGTAAATCAAATAGATAGAACTTCCAGGTTGATCCAATTTCATAACAGTCTAAAACAACAAAATAAGTTTTAGTGATGTGCAATTCTAAGATTAAAACAATTTGTGACATTTGTTTTACCTCTCCGGGCATATAAATCACTTGCACCAACTTAAATACGATGGCGTTGATGACTGCCGCGGGCATATCTTGGAACAACGGAACGTTCATCACCAGCTGCTTGCAGCAGTGCATATTTATGGTTTGCTTGATTTGCTCGTTAATCGTGTTCCTGATCGCTTGCTCGTTATAGAAGTGCTCGTAAAACTTGTAGTTGATGAACAGCAAGATCTTGCGCTGCAAACTGTTCGGTAGCTGTTTGAACACCATGTACTTTTGCAGTTCCTTCAACCGCCCGTCGTATAGAAACATCTCGAAGCGATTGTACGCCGCCAGTCGAATGAACGCCGAACAAATGTACACTAGAAAAAGAAGTCCCACTATTCCCACAAACGAGTTTATTATCATTTCCCCAATTAAGTACAAGTGGGGAGCGTTGACTTTTCCCGCGCCTATTATCCGGCTGCAAGCGTAGTACAGACTCGTCGAATATTTCGTAAACATCGTCGCCTCCTGCAACTCTTCCAACTGAAAGCGTTTTTTCCACTTATTAGCCAAGCCCTCGAAGTGGTGGTAATGAACGGCAACAATCGGTATCTGACGGTAGATGTATGTCATCCAATGGAAGAATAGGATCAGTCTCGCGACTGCGGCGAGCCCAGATGTCAGGACGAACGACAGTCTGTATTGTTTGGAGACGTTCTTCCAGGCTTTGTTGACTCCGATCAGCTTGAACAGCTTCAGTATGTGCCAGGAGGTGTGCAAGGGATAGCCGCAGCCGGTATAAGGTCCGATTAATTGGAAGGGCAGAGCAGATATGAAGTCGAAGATAAATGTGCCGCGTACATATCGGCGCACGATCTCCTTCGTTTCGAGGATGACTTTGTTGCCATCGTGGTCGTTGCCCGTGTTGAACTTGATGAAGATGTCGGTCAGGCCGACCGCATCCGCGATCAGGATGTTGTAGTCGTACGGAGACGGACCTGGGGACGATGCGACAAGTCAAACTGATTCACAGTGCCGATGTACGTTTATTGAACATTAGTGCAAACTAGTAACTTTTATTAAATGCTCGTTAACCACTAGTTATGGATTGATCAACGTAAACACTGTTTCTATTCCGAAAAGGTCATTGCTGTAGGCTCGCGTTATATTTGGGGGACTCACAGGAGCTAAACACCATTAGGGGTGTGTACAAGAGCGCAGTGACGCCCACGAGCATAGAGGCGCAGTCCCAGTTGTACTTGGCGCGGCTGTAGGGGTGCCTGGTAGGCCAGTGGCCGAGCGTCAGCTGGCTCGCGTTATATTTGGGGGACTCACAGGAGCTAAACACCATTAGGGGTGTGTACAAGAGCGCGGCGACGCCCACGAGCATAGAGGCACAATTCTAGTAGTACTTGGCGGGGCTGTAGGGGTGCCAGGTGGGCCAGTGGCTGAGCGTCAGCTGGCTCGCGTTATATTTGGGGGACTTACAGGAGCTAAACACCATGAGGGGTGTGTACAAGAGCGCGGCGACGCCCACGAGCATAGAGGCGCAGTCCCAGTAGTACTTGGCGGGGCTGTAGGGGTGCCAGGTGGGCCAGCGGCCGAGCGTCAGCTGCCGCTCGCGCTCGCGCTTCACGCTCGTGTGGCTGCGCAGGTACATCAGGGAGCCGTGGTGCCACTCGCATGGCAGACGCCACTCGCGTATCTGGTTAGAGAATTAATATTAATAATATTTTTATTTCGGACACCTTTAGATCCCTTAGCGTGGGTACCCACTTAGGTTCGCGAACCTCCGCGCTCCGCGAACCTCGAACAGTGATCCATAGCAAAAACAAATATTTTTACTTTGGCTACAGTGTGTACCTTTGCGAACCAAGTTCGCATACATGTTCGCTCACGTACACACCTGGGCGCCCTGTTCCAGCAGAGGATAAACGATTTTTCCGGTGCATGTTCGCGGAGCGCGGAGGTTCGCGAACCTAAGTGAGTACCCACCTTTACAAATTTTCTTATAAGCTAACCTAAGATCTAAATGCATTCAGTAGACTGGCATCGTGGCGCATGATAGGGGGATGACGGGGGAGATCCCATCGTAGACTTAATTCACCTGAGCTAAATTGTACTCCCCCTGGAAATTGAACCCGGGTCCCTTCCGCTGCGTCTTACACGGGTGGGGTAATGACCGATCGCACTGTATGGAGCACTTTAAGCACAGTATTATAAACCACGAACTGAAGCGTATAAAAAGTACATCGTTTCCGTATTAGATAGGTACATACTTACTTACAGAAAACTTACGAGCGAAAGCGGACTAAAAAGTATTTTAAAATAATTTCTCCCATAAAGATTTTTATAACTTTAAAGCAGTTTTAAATCTAAAAACATGGGGTGCATTTTGTAAGATTATCATCTTGGACGAATCAATTATCATCAATGGTCTTTTGCATGAAATTTTGCTTACACGTTGTCAGGGGTACGGAAAATGGCGTATTCTTTCATCCAAGAAAAAAGTACTGTTTCCAAGGGATAGAGAAACAACTGTCCAAGCAGACGGAATTCGCGGGCGGTCGCTAGTTTTAGGTACTAATAAAGTACAGTACGAGGTAATCTTGAAATCGGGTGGGAATTGCGAGGCAATGCATATTTTGGGTAGGTATGCGTAGCAGTGAGGTACGCTGGCGGCGGGAGCGGGGCCATAGTAGAACCAAATAAGTAGGCCAACTCGAGCCTCGAGCGAGCGATAATAGCCTAAACACGGAGGGCTGTCACTAGTTTATTCAATCGTCAAAAATGCATAGTCAATCTCTATACAAAACAATTTTTTTCCTTGTAGTGTAAGCATCAGAAATCTATAATATAAAGTTTTTTAATATTTTTTTGTAAGTAGACCAGCGGGTCGGTCGGCTAAAATAATTGAATATTAACTGTAATTTGATTAACTGTAATGTATGTGTGATACATTGCCACTTTCGTTATGACACCAATAAAAACTTACTAAAGAAAAGTAGCAATGTATTACATTACATCCATCTGTCAAATTACACTTTACATTTACTTCCTTGTTTTTAGCCGATAGCCCTGCAAGAACTAACTACCTACAATGTTTTCATAACCTTTCATAACCGGTCGAAATAGGATTAATTAAAATGTTGCTTTACTAAATCATGTAGTACCTTCTTATTTATTCAAATAAAATAAAATGATTATGAAATTTTATTTTTTACACTATCAACTACTTTTTACTTTTTCATTTAACTACACTTATCAAAATAAAATTATAATCTTTAAATTTGGCGGGCTGATTATCTAATTAGAAACCACCTAGCGACCGGTTGCAGTTCACAGATGATAGTGATCCATTGCTACTTCTTTTTGGATTTAAAAAAACATACCAAAGAAAAGTAGCAATGTATGTGGAATGAAACCGGTCGCTAAATAGTTTCTTTTTAGATAATCAGGGTGCGGAAATTGAATATTGACATATAGCTACACGTACAAAGTACAAATTATTACGAGCGGCACCGCAGCGGTGCGGAGCGTGCGTGTGAGCGCGGGCGGCAGCCACGACTGGCGCACCTTTATCACCTTTAAATTTTGTCAGTGTGTGCGTGCGACGCCGCATACGTACGAGCGCGCTCACAAAAAAACGCGCTCGGTGCTATAATGCCCCTATAATGAGTAACTTACTTATTTGGTTCTACTATGGCGGGGCGGGCTGGTCGCTCGCAAGTGCACAGTTCCCCACTCCATCGAAAAAGTGTCAAGATGTTTGCCTCGTTCTGTATTAATATTAACTACACTAAAAATAACATTTTATTACGGAGTTGGAACCACGTTGGAACTTAAGATTCCTTAAAATAATCAAAGGTTGGAACCTTGCATAACAGGTGTAAGAACCAGCCTCCAGTTGGTGGTACATCCATGTACTTGGGCTCCTTAGGCAGCATGCACACATGTTTCTCGTCTGTGTTCATCTTTATATACCTAGTTGATGTTTTAAACGTTTAAATTAGTGAAATTGAAGTGGTAAAACGTTTATTTTGAATAGTATTTTTTCCGTTAATAAGTAAGTACTTCTGTATTGACGTATTTGACGTCGAATTTTTGACAGATTTTATTTCTTTTTGTTTTGTTTATCCTTACTTGCACAGAACAAGAAACTTATTCTATGTTTAGAACAATCTTACCCTTCAAGCAGCGACGAAGCCAGTCTTACCCAACTCACTATTTAAAAAAAATCAATTTTCCACACAAAAATAATGTAAGAATTGCTCATTTATATTATTTTAGTGACAATTTTATTTAATAAGACATTATAAAATAAAACACTTTAACGGATACTAGCGCGGTTTTATTGAAAGTAATTTGGTAATTAGTTGGTACCTAACCGACGTTTCGGCACTTTTGCAGTTGCCGTAGTCACGGGGGAGTGAAGCTGCTCGTGAGCTTACCCTCAAGCAATGAATTTATAAAGACGTTCAGAAAATAATATTACTTAAATTATTGAATTGCGCGTGAAAAAGAGCATTATAGTTAAATCTATGCGTTAAAATTGTTTAAAAAAACAAAAAACCGACTTCAAAAAACCTACCTCTAAAAAGCAAGAAAAAATATTCGTAATAATAAAAACACGTCTATTGAAGTCGGGTGGGGCTGGAGTACAAATTCCTTTTTTTTTATTCTAAAAGCCACACCCGACTTCAATATCGTGTTTTTATTATTACGAATATTTTTTCTTGCTTTTTAGAGGTAGGTTTTTTGAAGTTGGTTTTTTGTTTTTTTAAACAATTTTTATTTTTTGAATTTTTAGTGTAGGTACCTTTTGTATTAGGTAGTGTAGGTATATTATTTAGGTAGAAAACTCGGGTCAGCCAAACGTGAGTTAATCGCGGAGAAACATACATACATGCGGGTCAAACTGAGAACCTCCTTTTTTAAGTCGGTTAAAGAACTACACATAAGATATCCCTTTTCCAACAAAAAATAATTATCTTATTCATAAACAAAGAAGTTATACGACTGATCATCGAGGTAGTTCACACAAAATCATACTATTTTCGTGCTTTTTTCAAGATTACTTGAAAAGTACTGAACCGATTTCAAAATTTTAAAAAATGGGACCAACTTGGGAGTGTACCTAATGTAATAAAGTTTGAATCATTTCAATCGGTCCAGCCGTCTTCGAGTAATCGGTGTACATACAAAAAACAAAAAAAAAAAAAAAAAAAAACGGGTCGAATTGAGTACCTCCCTCCTTTTGAAGTCGGTAAAAATAGGCTGCTTCGCATCTGTTTCGCTTGTCGTAAGTATAACTGAAAATTCATGGTGGAATCTACTGTGGTTTCGCTGGTATTATGTTTCGCGGCGGAAATGTGCCATAGGCGTGAAATATTGTTAATTGACTAGTGGAAACGCTTGGTTAGACTAAAACGGGCGGAAGAGTTAAAGCTTCATAGAAATGACACCAACTTAAGACACGCTATGTATTGTTGCAGAAGAAGACGTTCACGGTGGTGCACGGCGGGCGCGCGGCTGGGCTGACGCTGGACTGGGCGGGCGGGTTCTCGCTCAGCGAGGGCACGCCCGGCGCGCCGCCCGTCTGGGCATACAGGTACCACTAACTATCATCATCATCATATCAGCCGCACGACACCCACTGCTGGGTATAGGCCTCCCCCAAGGATCTCCACGACCGACGCTCGGTCTTGCTTGGCCCGCATCCAGCGGCGCACCGCGACCGCGCACCAGATCGTCGGTCCACCTTATCGGGGGCCTACCCACGGAGCCGAGTCCAGTGTGTGGTCGCCATTCAAGAACCTGCCCCAACGGCCATCGGTTCTTCTCGCTATGTGTCCAGCCCACTGCCACTTCAGCTGAGCAATCCTTCGAGCGATGTCGGTTACTTTAGTTCTTTTACGGCTCATTTCTGATCACGTAGGGAAACGCCGAGCATGGCTCTCCATTTGCACGCTGGGTTACCTTGAGCCTCCATATAAGACCCATAGTTAGCGACCACGTTTCACTGCCGTAAGTCATCACTGGCAAAACACATTGGTCATAGGCTTTCGTCTTGAGACACTGAGGTAAGTCGGACGCGAAGATTTTTCGAAGCTTCCCGAATGCTGCCCATACGAGATGGATTCGACGAGAGATCTCTTTCTCGAAGTTGGACTTACCTAATTTTTTTTATCTTTGACTTTACTAAACATTGTATATCAATATTTTATAACTGCTTTGAGATATTTAAAAATATCCGTTTTTATTTTCTTCTTTACAGAAGAAAATAAAAACGGATATTTTTAACTTTACAGTTAACTTTTTTTTAATTGCTCGTTTATTCGATGCGGCTGTTGACAATAAGGCTTATTTCGTTTATCCGGAAAACGCGTGTTCACTATCCACCCCGTCATAGATAATAGTATGATGGGGTTGATATATAGACACGCGTTTTCCGAGTATCTACCTTAGGGTGGCTGTTTCAGGGTGGATAAACGGAATGAGCTGACAATTAAATATAAAACATAGTTGTATATAAGTATTTAAATAATCGTGATTTGGTCATGATTGAGTTTCGAAAAACTGTTTTTATTTTAAAATTAGCTCAAATATAAACGTAAATTTATGAAAATGATTCCGTTTTTATCACAGATTTTCTCAGCTGCGTGGCTCTAGCGACGACGGCAAGTCCAAGCTAAAACTCCACTTCCAAGATGCGGAGACTAAAGTCATTGAAACTAAGGTAAAAAAAACTTTGAACATTAAAATCTCGAAATGGTTTTCTAATTTTAGTACTTTCTCAAAATGGAATGTTATCCATTTGTTGTTTTGTTGTGTTTGTAATGTTTTAAAATCGGGCTGATCATCATGTCACAGAAATACAAATCGAAACGTGTGAGAGTGAATGTGATCTGTAGTGTGGCTTCGGCCTTTCTGCCAGTTACCTATATGAAAACTATTTTTCTCTCTTGTTGATTAAATAAATATTTAGTGTTAAATAAAAAGCTTATACTTAATGCGTTTAAAACTTAATGGCAACGGGTGTGAAGTTAGGCGCGTAGCGGCGTGCCCCTCCATTCGCCTCTCTCACCCACTAATATCGAAATTGTGTTCTGCGCATAGTCTCGCGCGACGATAGACCGCCATTAAAGCCCTCCGCACATGGCTCGTAAGCGTAGTCGTCTCGTAAGCGTATCGTAAAGACGCGACGAGTACGATACAAGCATAGTTCTACACACGAATCGTAGCGTAGGCGTGGATATTGTTCACGTTCACAATAGAATATTATACTATACGCTTACGCTACGACGCCGTGTGCGGACTTCTTTGAACATGTACGTGCTCGTATTATTATTAGCAATACAAGCACGCACGTCGCAGCGTACTGACGTAAAAAAGCAAGCGTAGAAAATACTTTCTATATGTTAAGTCATGAATTTCCGTCAACGTGAAGCTCTAGTTTATATTTTGGAACAATATCTACGCCTACGCTACGATTCGTGTGTAGAACTCTGCTCGTACCGTACTCGTCCATTACGCTTACGAGCCATATATGTGCGGAGGGTCAGTTTGAAACGCGCTTAGAAGGACGTTTATAAGGGCGCTGGCACATTTGTATGATGTAACGTTATTAACACGCCCGTCAGATGACATTGGTTTTCATAGTTAATGCATGAACTAGAAGCACACTTACCTTATAATACGTCCATAAAGGGTGTAAAAAGACCCTCAACAAAGCCGAAGTCCACGCATTCCGCCCATCATCAGGATCATTTTGTCTTTTAGTGAGACTATACCTGGGAAATCAATAGTTACGAAGTTATTGAAGATCAAAGTCAATTTTTAACATTGAAAATGTTTGTTTTCGTGATCGAGTATAGTGCCCCGATTTATGAATTTGTGACATTTGCCTGTTGTTTCGCTGAAATGAGAGGTACGCGGATGAACCATAATATGTCAAAATGTGCCTCTGCCCAAGGGCTTCAAATTGCAATTTAAATTCCTAAAATCGATCGGTAACTTTTAGAGATTTTTCAAAATTTGTCAATATTTCAAAATTTTTTCGCTGACTTGGATTGAGAATTTCCGAATAATTTTTTTTCGAGCTCTTTATTCAAGAAACGGAAAAAATATCTCTAGGGATTGAATTAAGCTATAGTTTGAGCCATCTTAGGAGGCGGGTGGCCAAAAATAGTGCAGCCTCAGCCATAGGTCAGCCTGTGCTCCCTCTATCGCTCCGTTCACTTTATCGTATGACCAATAAAGAATGAATTCCCATTAACTATGTATGGAGCCTATGCGGCATCCTTTGTGATCCTTTTAGTAATCCTTTGCCTTTGTGCGATGTAAGTTACTTTCGCGATTCGTCGCATGAGAAGTTTGCTACTTTATCGAAAAGCAACATTAGGTTTAGGACACTGAACTATGATTAAAACGAAAAGTGCCAGACTAGCATGAATGTAAAGGAGCTAATCAAAGTACCTGTTCACCAGATCCGGTCAGCATTTTCCCCACAGCTCTCAACGCAGGAGTCCAGCCTAGTCTAACAGGGCAATCAGTCTATTGAAAAGTACCAGGCTAGCATTAATGTAAAGGAGGTCCCAATAACGTTTTTTGAGCTCAATAAACGGAAAAATTAAATCTCGGGATTGAGTTAACCTCCTACTACAATGTAGCTTACATTACAATGATTTGAGCCATCTTAGGAGGCGGGCGGACAAAAACTGTAGGCTGTAGCGGGTTCCTTACGCGCGAGGTGTCTGCGCTCCGTTCACTTTATCGTCAGTTCGATAAAGAATGAATTCCTATTAAATGAATGGAGCCTATGCGGCATTGATAACAGTGCCGTGTGCTTTATTTCTAAATTACATTTTCAATGCCTTTGATAGTTGCGCGTGGTGTGAGATCTGTAGATTTTTTTTTAGATTTTTATGGAAACTAATGTAGTATATTTATTATTTTCGAATTTTTGTCCAAAGAAACATTATCAAAATTTTAAATAATTTGTAATAAACAAGGCTGCAAAACGTCATACATCACTCAATGTATCTCATGTGCACGCACACAAAACCTGCTTTTCAACTCGGCCGCAGGCGGCTGTGTTGCATGCACTCGCAAGCGCGGTCTGTTGCGCGCGTTACATTGCATGGTACAATGTTTTTTTAACACCAAAAATGAAAATCGTTTCCCAGCAATAATTTTTAACAGAAATGGTCCTGATGACGACGGGCAGAATACTTAGTACTCGGTTTCGTCGGTGGCTTTTTGACACCCTGTATAAAATACGGCGTGTTAACATTTACGTCAGACAAATGTGTTACGGCACCTTCAAAGTTTTAAAAGCAACGGACGGTAAATACGGTCGAAAATAATTGCTATAAATAAGCATAAGCTATGCGCTTCATGGGTATATTTGGTGGTGACAGGAGCTGGAGTGCCAGATCCTGCAGTCGCTGCTGTTCTGCATGCACGCGTTCCTCACCGCCAAGGTGGCCTCCGTCGACCCCGCCTTCCTCGCCTCCGTCCACCACTACTAGCCACCCACGCTGCCGACCATCCGCCCACAACGACCGACCATCCGGCGACAAGGACCGACGCTACCGAACATCCGGCTCGAAGGACCGATGCTACCGACCATTCGGGAGGACTTCATGCGTCCTCACCTACAGTTAAGTAGCCTCAATACTTCTGTTTATCGGGATTGATAACGTTTGCTGGGTGCCGAAAGTGAAGCAGACGTTTTAGGGTGTCAGCCTCTAAATATTGTTTTTGCTGTCTGTAGATTTGACAAAGTTGTATGATCTTTCTATTTTCTACCTGCTAATGATCCTATAACAAAATTCAGTGACATACGGAAGTAGATGGCTATATAAGTCGAAAGGTCGATAGTTGTTTAATGGAAAGCCAAATTGAATGCAGCCTATCCAAAGAACCTTAGCTGAACGAGAATTGACCAATATTTATAAACAAATATTCGTCATTTTTTTTACTGGGATAAACTATTTGGTTTTGGGGCTGACATTAATAATAACTTGTTATTAAAACTGAGTATACAAGTCGGTTATAAATCTGGATTCGAGGTGAGGCCAGCCGACTTGTCGACGAAAGACGTCAATTTGTGTAATTCATTGGAACTGTTAATTTACATTAGAAATATCCGGTTCCTAAAATTAACTAGGTTTTGGCTTATCTATAAGCTTTATAAATTGATAATCCTAAAAAATATTCATGTGAAACGTAACACGGACTTAAAAAAAAATATGGATTGGTAGTCCTCAATAAATGTCAATTGGTAATTTTATCAAATATTATAGTTTTACTATACTTTGCGACGACGTTTCAAAATTGTTTATAAAGTAACGTTATTATATGTATTTAGAAAATTCTCATTTGTAATTGTATCCCTAAGGCCTATTATTTGATAAACATAACAGCGAATGTTGAAAGACTTTAGATTTTAACTAAGCGTTCTCCCCTGTTGTTCCTTCTACAGATCTATTTTTGAATCTTAACTATATTGTTATAAACGTCATTTTCAATTGACTGTAAATTAAATTACTTATTGTCTTCCCTTACATTTCTCCACTGAATCCTTTTAATGGGTAGAACTAAATCCCCTATTCTTATAATTGTCTTCTTACGTCACTCAAATGTCAAAAATCACTGAATGATAAAAAATATTTTATTCAATCCTAATATTATAAGCAAAGAAACAGTTTCTATGTATCTATAATAGGGTTTGGTTCTAGTACAAGTTTGCTTGGATTTTAACTTTTAACTCTATTCTATGCTCTTTCAATCTCATATTTGTAAAAGATGGAATCGACTGTCTAAAAGTGTGTACTCATAGTGCAAATGTGCGAGTAATTATGTTCGAATAACAATTTATAATACAGTTCTGCCAATTTGCATTGGGCCCCCGGGCCGCGTGGTGGGTTATGGCCCGTCCTCCTTATTCCAATAGGAAGGTCTGTGCCCCAGCAGTGGGGACATTAAAAATGGCTGACGAATGGAAACAAAAAAATTACGATAACAACGTATGGCTACAGGACATATAAATAATCTAAGGGCTACAGTTCTGCCAAATACACCGTATTGTTATAACAACAGCAATTCACATTTCTTCAAAATGCTGTACTTTCTCAACTTTATTCTTTGAATAAGTTTATGAATGTCGAAAACTATCGGATATGATTCTCGTGACGGTAAAGAGACAGCGATAGTTTTCGATAGCAATATACAGGGTTATTTGTAAAACACCAACAACCTCGCAGGAGATTACTAACATCGTAAACAACAACATTTTGTTCTACAACTTTTCCGAAAACAGACAAAAAAACTACTTTCCATACAAAAGCCCGAACAGCTGATCGAGTTATGTATGAAAAGTATTTTTTTTTGTCTGTTTTTGGAAAAATCGTAGAACAAAATGTTGTTGTTCATGATTTTAGTAATCTACTCCTGCAAGGTTGTTGTTGTTTTACAAATAACCCTGTATAATTTGCTAAACTCGTTACGGATTTATCATTTTCCAGATGGCCAAATGATTTATGTTAAGTGACCATCAGCCATATTAATGTCCCTAATGCTGGGGCACAGGCTTTCCTTATGGATGAATAAGGAGGATGGGCCAAAACACACCACACGGGCCCAATGCGGATTGGTGGGTGTTAACGACTGCAAATGCAGGCAGGACCAATGGCTTCAGATGCCTTCCGAAGCGCGAAGGAGCTCGAGATAATAAATTTTTGGTCATCCATCCCATGACTGAATTTTGCGAAAGAAGGTAGGCGGCCTCCTCAATTAAGTATCCGTGCTTAATCACTCATACATGCGCCTATGGGTACCAAAGTTTGGTACTACAAAAATACTGACAAATAACTAATATTAATCTTAATATAAAAGTATTATCTGTCTTAGAACTCGTTTAGTTCGAGATGTGCCGGTACTCGACTTGTATTTAGTACCGTAATCGAGTATTTATACTTGTGTAATTATTATCTCATTTAAATACAAGTGGATGCTCACGTTTTGTATATTTTAGATGTATGGAGCTTTTATAATGCGTGTTAGTTGGGTGTGAGAAATTGTATTCGTAAATCGATCATACTTACCAGACATAACATTATAGTTTGGTGTATGGACTGTTCAATTTTCATACTTTTTGTTTCAGTCTAGTGTAATAGGGTCACCCTAAAACTCAAAGCAAAACTGTATGCTTATAAGAACAAAACCAAAGAAATATACTCATTTATTAACTCTCGCTGACTGATAATTTATGAGAAGAGGCTATGCAAAGATTCTTTTATTGAAAAGCTATATACAGTATGGACGGATAATAAGAACACATGTAATTTTAATACAAATGAGGTAACTTTGAAGCCTTGTTTCTCCGCCAGGGATTGATCGAGCTGTGATCTGATGATGGCTATCCAAGGAATGAATGGAGGCGATCTAGATCACCATACACAGTCACCCAACTGATCTAATCAACATTCTAAGAGCTATTTGGATATATTTAAAAAACTGTGAAAATAGCGTTAAAATGTATGGAAATCCTGAAACTGAGAACTCTGATTCCAGGGAGTGAATGGAGGAGATACAGATCGCTATACACACCCAACTGATCTGACCATCATACTAAAAACGTAATGGACATGTTTAAAAAAACCGCGAAAATAGCATGAAAATGTATGGAAATCCTCAAACTGAGAACTCTTACCCATTAATCTTTTAGAATGCTGATCAGATCAGTTGGGTGTGTATAGCGATCTGAATCTACTCCATTCAGTCCCTGGATGGCCATCATCAGATTACAGCACGGTACATCCCTGGCAGAAAACCAAGGCTTCAAAGTTACCTTGTTTGTATGAAAATAACACCTGTATCCCTAGACAAAGTTGATGTGTATATAATAGATTAAATATATTTTTTTCACATTGGAAATTGGCGTCGTACTGTCGCCATAGTGACTTTTTTCAAAAAATATAGCCAGTGTCACTCGGAATGATGTAAGGATTCTAACGATACCCTATACATCTAAATCCGTTGAGCCATTTAGAAGTTATGGTGGAATAAAAAACTCACATACCCACAAACATATATGAACCCTGAACACATATACACTACTTTTTGGGCAGTCGTGTAAAAAATCGACTGGTGTTTCTAATTATCCGTTCACCACTAATATGTATTAACATTTTAAAAGTATTTTTCTTCGTAAAATATATGCATACTATTTGCGCTTGCGTCATATCATTAACTTTAAGTAAAAATATATGTATCAAATATTATAATATGTTGAAAACGCTAAATATTGTGTTATATTATATCGGTTTGTTGACATACCTTTCATATTTTATCTCGACCCAATCTGCCCGATACAAAATGGCTTAATAAATATAAGTAGTATTATTATTATTCGAAATCATATATAACGTAGTAGTATAATAATTTTAGTTGTTACATATAAAGGAAGGAATTCATTTTATACACATGATTTCCTCAATTAGATGGAAGTGTATATTTGGTAGAGTTTAGTTCTTAGTTTTATATGAATAATAAAACTTATGAAGTTATTGTTGATATGTAGCAAAATTTTGTGGACGTTCTACTCTTAGAAAAATCTATTTTATAGGATTTTTTTTTAACTTTCAACTTTTGTATGTATAGTAAACATATCAATAGCCCACCGATTTATTTATCCAATACTGTACAGTCACAAAAGTCAAATTATACGAAAATAAATATTTGCCTTATGTATTGTCAATTTCATAACACATTGTATATTTATTTTGTTAGAGTAATTTTATTTTACGCGGCCGAGTAAATATATGATTAATAGCTCTATTGAATGAATAAAAAATATTCCTTAATTTGGTTATAATGTTAGTTCGTAATTTTATATTTAGCGGTTGAAATGGAAAGGATTTAGCTAATCAGTAGGTATCTACTTGCGCAGACATAAGACCGTTTGCACTAAACTTAAGAAGCGCTGAAGTCTTTTCCTAACTACAACTCGACCAAATTAAAAAGGTGGCATAAACTTAGGTGTGATGCAGCTGTCATCATGCCCCTAGTTATTTTGGTCGAGTTGTATTTAGGAAAATATTTAGGGGATTCTTAAGTTTAATGCAAACGGCCGTGTGTATCTTTTTTCACTTTGGGTCCCTTGGGATTCGAGTTCCATTGGCTAAGCATTATAAATCGATTTTATATTAGCACATCCTTTTTGTAACACCCTTTCAATGATCTTCATTTTATGTATAAATATAAGCAAACCTCTTCGACATTTAAAGTCGCATTACTAATTTCCCAGCAAAAATGTAAACAAAGGTGTTGCCAGAACAAAACAACACAAAAAGAAATAGTATATTGCTAAGTCAAGAAATAAACACACTTACATGTTTTTTCATCACAAACCTAATAAAATAGATTAGATAAATATTCTGAATCATGAGTTTTGCGGCAGAAACAGTAATATAATTTAATATTTCATAATAACAGTTTTATAGTAAAAAACATTTTTATGATGCCGTGCACACATCAACTACAAACCGTACACATCAACCTTTGGTCATTTTATAAAATTTCATAAAAAAATATATTACGAGTAGCAGCTGTAGTAGTAACATTTTTGTCTCTTGGTATTGGGGGGGAACAGGCGAAGATGCTACGTAAGTATTTTTGATAGTTGACATACAGTCAATATCTAAGCAAAGTTTTCTTATCAGTTCGTTTCAAGAAGTTTTAACATCAAAAATTATGATAGGTTATTAAGATAAAAAATTTAATTACCATCCTACTTTAAAATTACCCTGGATGGCATTATATTTATTATGACTCAAAATATAATAAACAAATTAAAAAGTTGTAAAAGTGACCAAAGTTTTTCAATATCTGAAAATGTCACTATCAGGGTCAGTTTGTCAATTTGACAGTGACGTTTCTTTGTTTACATTTTTGCTGGGAAATGAGTAATGCGACTTTAGGTGATCGAAGGCCAACCTTAGTTCGCACATGAATATTTACAAACTATTTACTTGAATGTATATTATTTTCTTATTATACATTATTAATGTAGATTATTTTCTCATTTTTAGTTAATTGTGTTCATTAATTTTACATTGAATTTACTGATATTTTACTTATAGTTATGTTGTGAATGTCTATCTCCATAAAAACTGATGTGAACGTTTTTGAGATAAGTAAAACTTTAACGTTAAGTGAGTTCAATAAATTCCTTAGGAGAAACAAAGATGCTCTGATTAGTGTAATGACTAATAATATTTTATATTTAAACTAACGCTTTGCCTCTGCTTTGAACGAATCAAAATTATGTGAGAAGTATAGACCGTAGAAGTGTCACAGAATCGATGTAAGTACTACCGTACAGAAAGGCAACTCTCCGCCCCGCCCCACACTCAATTACCTCACCCCACCGGCGCCCACCGCGCGAGTTCCGTGTGCCGATCCGTGTGCTCCTTCAATAGCTCGCACACAGTTGCGCGTGTGCAAAAACGTCACTGTGTAGCGTCTGTGTCATAGGTAGTTGAAACGCGACGCTTGTATGGAGTGCCCGGGGTGTGGAAGTGTGACGTCACACAATGCCGGAGTTTGACATTTCGGGTAAAAATATAGGTATTCTTTACTACTTTTTACGTAAATCATCCCGAACTTTATATATATACCTATTACCGATTATAACCTAACATTACTCTCAAATAATATAATTTTCTCACAAGTAACTAAGTATAGTCAGCGTCAAATTGATATGAGCCTCTAGAGTAGTCAAAATGATCTGAAAAACAAAAAAATCAATGTTATCTACGCAGTAAGAATCATCATATTGTTGTAAACACCCAAGGTGTTCAAAATATCTTACTACTCATTGTTTCTTATTTATATGAGCAGTCAGTGTGTTCAAAATTATCTTAGCAAACAAAGCTATCAAAGTTTTCTGTGAGTTGCATTACTTGTTTATTACTTTACTAACTACTTTGAAATACTTATTCTCAGTTGGCTAAGTGGGTAAATTTATTATATTTTATATTATTAGGTGATTTTAATATATATTCGGCTATATGCTTCTAACTGCTTCAGTGATTAACTTATTTATTTACGGGAGAGTCTCCTATTTGCGTGCTTCACGGCTGCGGCCATTGAAAGAAGGGAAGTTACTGCTCGCGTTGCGTCCGGTTGAGCGCGAGGGATGTGTCACAAAACTAGGGTTGTGCACGTATCGATTTTGCATGAACAATTCGGCATAACGAATTTTTTCTATTATATCTGTAAGTAGCGAGTAGCAACCGTTACGATTCACGAATTGTATCGGTTGAGACAGAGCTACGCTAGAGGCGCTTCGTAGGTGCTTATAATAATAGGCACGCAGCGCTGTGCAATTTTAGAATTGTACTTTATTGCCGTGCTGCGAGAGTAGCTTATTATTTGATTGTTCTCGCGCGGACGGGATTCTGACGTTAGTACTATTATGGGTCATTTTGAACTTACCATCCAAATTTTGAGGATGTGTTCAGTTCATGAAACTGAACAACTTTCTCTAAGGAACAAATGGTCAAATATGTAAAATAAAAATCGACTTTCCATACAAATCAAAGAGATTACGTGATCAATTTAGTATGGGATGACCAAAATTTTCTGGCGAAATTTGACACATGTTTCTTAGTTGATGAAAGTTGTTTAGTTTCATGGACTGGATACATCCTTAAAATTTGAATGGTAAGTTCAAAATGACCCGATAAATTCTGTGGTATTACTAGAATTATTTTTTTGAGCTATGAAGTCCTAAAATAACATGAATACAGTTGCCTTGAACATGGGAGCGAAGAGTTTATTTATAAAATATCATTAGAGTTAGTCAATTTAGTAGGTATTTTGAAGACTGAACGTGCATGCTGTGTTGACCGGCATTGACGCGGCTTCCGAGCTACCGCATTCCATTCTAGTAGAATCGATCGATGCAAAATGTCTTGGACATACAGTGGACAATTTTAATTAGGCATCAAAATAACTTACCTATTTTATAAAAACATTGACCTGAAAAATTTTTTTACAAAAAAGATTCCGACGAACTGCGATCCCCTCCTTTTTTGAAGTCGGTAGGATGTGCAAAATGTGTGACGTCATCTCCTTAAACCAACTTCGCTTTAGTACAACATAAATAATTAGGTATTTAAATGTATTGTACTAAAGCTAGATAGACGGTTGGAGGATGACGTCACACATTATGCTCATTATATCAAATAGCGAATAATATTGAACAAGTTTTCTCAATTTGATTATAAACCTTGTCGTGTTGATTGTTAAGTTCAAAGTTGATTGAGGATAATCTATAGCATAGTTTTCTGCTGTGTTACTTACTTATAAATAAATAATAATAAATAGTTACCCATTAGTAAAACGGCACTAAACAAATACCATTTGGTATTAGTTTTTGGTATTAGATCGGATTAGATCTAAAAGACTGTGATAGACATTTTGAATCGGTCTAAAACGAGTGAACAGTCATGTATATAAATATGTATTCAGTTTAGAACTTTGTCACTCTAATGCTCTTATTTTTTGAACAGAAATCAATGACAAATTACAACTATAAATAAAAAAGTGACAAGGTTCTAAACTGTTTGCATATTTTTAGACGTGATTGTACAAAGTGATTGTCATTAAATTAAAGACAGTCACGACAAACACTCGAATAAGTCAAGTTTTTAAACTCTAATTTTAACATTTTAAACTAATATAGACTCTGTTTAGAAGTGCTAAGAATCTCAACTGTAAATAATAGGCCAAGGCGTGGTTGTAGCAATTTATACAGGGTCATTTTCTATTCAACATCCAAATTTTGAGGATGTGTTCAGTCTATGAAACTGAACAACTTTCTCTAAGGAACACATGGACAAATATGTAAAATAAAAATCGACTTTCCATACAAATCAAAGAGATCACGTGATCAATTTAGTATGGGATGATCAAAATTTTTTGGTGTAATTTGACACAGTTTCTTAGAGAAAGTTGTTTAGTTTCATGAACTTGACACATCCTTAAAATTTGGATGGTAAGTTCAAAATGACCCGATATAACTTAAGACTTTTATAAAATACAAAATAGTGTATTTATTTTTTATTTTTGCTTGTAGTGTTTTAATTACAATAGTAATTATTAGATTGATTTCTAAAGTTGTTTGAGCACGTTTTGGCCCGTCTACATCGAATGAGTGAATCCCCATCCAGTACGGTAACCATGTCTGTACTAGTTAGTGGTTAATGCCTAGTTATTTATACCTATTGTTGAATAATGTAATTGTATCCATTAGTAAAATATTCAGGCAACATTTAAACGTGTTTTCAATTCTGCACACCAATTTCTTAACCTTTATATAAAAAAATATAGAAAGAAATATTGCCACAGTCAGGAAAGGTATATTTCATAACTACTGGCAGATTTCTGAAATGGATAGAAAAATATTAAAAACTATTCTACCTCCGTTATACAGGGTGTATCATGAAAAAAAAAATCGTTTTTGATTTGTATGGAAAACTGCAAATTGACAACCCTAGACGCAAAAAAAAACTATTGTTTTCGATTATCAATCCCATTAATGGGCAAAAGCAAAACACAATTTAGGTACAGGGTTGCCACTGTGCAGTTTATCATGAAGCTTTTTTTTCAGGGTTTATAATTATTTTCCGAAGTTGTATGTTTTTTTTCTTAACACGTTGTTTAATGATAAAATGAAACCAGAATATTTCTGAATTATTTATTTCCAAGCTTGAGGAACAGAAAGCTGCAGAATAGAAAGTTACAAGCGACACACACCGCTGTCGGTCGACACGAAACTAACATCAAACACATATTTTATGGACACTTAAGAAAATACGCCGCCACCTATTGAATGCACTTACATTTACAAAAACACAAAATTCAAACTACCATACGGCGCCATCAATCGTACAGTTAGCGTCAAATTGATATAAGCATCTAGAGCAATCAAAATGTACTGAAAAACAAAAAATCGTTTTAATATACGCAGTTAGAATCATCATATTGTTTACAACAAGCACACAAGGTGTTTAATAGTACATTATGATACAAGTTAGCTTAGGTTACTTATTACACACAAGGCTGTGGGTTGCAGCCCGAGCCGCAGGCGAGGACGTAACTCAGCCGAGTGTGCAATAAGTAAGAGCTCACGAGTTTCATACGACGTTTTTCAACACATTTGCGAGGAAAAAACAAAGTAATTTACCACACAGCAACAAATACGACACAAACAAAATGATAATCATGGTGAGAAAAGGCGCGCAGGTTTTTTTTGTTTTTTTTTCACACGCCCAATGCAAGAATATTTTGTGAACAAAGGGGTTAGTGAGCATACAGCCAACTTCAAAATTATAAATTTAGGTGATAAAAGGCTTATATTTTAATATGTTTTAACAAAATATTGTAAATAAGAAATAATTTGATCATAATAAATATTTGTTTGACTTAATTAAGGACCTACACATTTATTTATTCCAAAATTGCAAATGAATTTTCAGCGGCATAAAACCTCTTTGTTGTTACTAAAAAAATAACTGTATTACCCGGTTAAATTGAAAATGCTCTGTTTACTCGCATAGAACTTGCAGTAAGGTACCTATTTAACTTTGTAGGGATAATTCTATAACCAACTAGTGTTTTATATATTATTGCACGCGTTTGTTATAGTTCAGTTTATGGCCCTAAAAGCGATGTATTAGGGCTCACTTTACGAGCAAGTGTGTTGAAAAATATCTTATTACCTACTTATTGTTTCATATTTAAACCGTTAATTCTTAAGGATATCTAAAAATGAAATGGGGATTTCAGACCACGTAAATGAACAACTTTTACTATGGGACCAACCACTAAATCGCGAAAAAAAATTCAATACATAATAGTCGAGTCGATGTTGTACTTTTCTATGGAACAGCTGATTAAAAATCAGCTGTTTCGCGATTTCGTGGTTGGCCCCATGGTAAAAGTTGTTCATTAACGTGGTCTGAAATCCCCATTTCATTTTTAGATATACTTAAAAATTTACCGTGTACGCAGTCAGAGTGTTCAAAATTATCTTAGCAAACAAATCTATGCATAATGCATAACAATATGATATGATATGACAATATGATGACATCATATACAATATGATGTTTGTCTGCGTAGATCAAATTGATTTTTTGTTTTTCAGATCATTTTGACTACTCTAGACGCTCATATCAATTTGACGCTGACTGTACTTGGAAAACAGTAAATATGGCTTATCTTAAAAAAAAGATTAACATTAGTCTATTAAGTGGTTTATCTTTTATGAAATATTTTAGTAGGTAATTTGAAATAAGGTAGCTGTCCCTAATTGCTTTCTCGACTTATCTATTTTTTTGCACATCCAATAGTTTGCTGCGATAAACCTACATAGAAAATTTCTTTACAAAAATATGACTTCGGACTTATAACGAGGGAATATGTTGAAATTATGATAAACCAATTGCCATCACATGGAAAAGAATGATAGAATAAACTAAGAATACAACTTTTACTTCCACCTTGATATAAGCAGACATAGCAATTCCTTTAAACAGAATCTATTGTAAAGTTAACTTTGCAATTTACAATCAACTCATTGTCTGCATACCATTCAAAATTGATAAAGAATAGTAAATAATTCTTTATTTTCACTCGACATGCAATCGACTGAAATAATCTAGGTATTAATGTATTCTTAAGTTGGTGATAGGCGATTGTCAGTAAAGAATTCGAAAGTATAGAATATTATGGTTTGGTTAACGCTTCATTCTCCAGACAAGGTTTTATATGACACAAGAAAGAATTACCTACTATTAATTATGAAAAATACAAAATTGCCTGAAATCAGAATAAGTGGTATAGTGGAGATGACATATCGGCAATATCAAATATTACAATTTATTCGAATACCGAATTTTAATAGACAACCGCCTGACAATGGACACTAAACGTGCGCACTGTACGGAGATACGTTAAACTGGCTTTAGTATAGAAATTATTTTGTGCGTATCTATTATGTTACTACATTATACTCTTAAATGAGTTAATTCGATAAACGCTCACAAGCACTTTCATACATTTTATTCATTGTTAAATAGGAGGAACACGATTGAACAATTTCTTTGTTCAGTATAATTATTTAACAGAAGTATAAAAATAGCATTGTTAAAACTAAAATAGTTATTTATGCAACTGTACTATACCTAATTATGTATAGTTGCATACAAGACTTTATCTACACCCATTTGTTTATTTTTTCTTATTTTTATTAGGGAAACAAACAATATTTTAAAACATATGGATTAAAAACACCCATGATATTTATCTAAACCCATGATATGTATCCTCTATAAAGGTTTTGACTTTGACTTTGTCTTTGACTTTGACTTTCCTCTCCCTCCGCGTCATTATGTTTTCGGCAAGAGTGTTATAATGTTGTACTGAATTTCATAATGTAACGCTCGCGCGTGGGGGCGCGGCGCTGCAGGCCCAGCTCTCGCTCGGGATATTGTAATGATGGCAGTAAGCTAACTGTTTCAGAACCTCTTACAGAGGATTTAAAGCATGGGTGTAGATAAAGATAATTAGACTAATCAATGTAACAACAACTTCACTCAAATCATAATATTTCATTATGTAAAAGTTGCTTAGTGAATTGTTTATCGAACTACCCACAACTCTTAAAGACAATTCGCTAAACTACAAAGATCATTATTCTATATGTTGGAAAAATACAAATATTTCAATAATTCAACGTAGTATATCCCTATAGGTATTGTATTGTCTAATATTTTTCATTTATTATTGTCATTTACGAAAAGTCCTGCCATCAGTTAAAGGTAGGCAAGTATATTTTATATTGAAATAAATTAGTACAATATTATACCATTAGACAAAAGAAATAGGTACACAGTCACTACTATGAATTAAAGTTAAATTAGGCATCAAATAACATTATAAACATAGTTTTTTTATTGTTTTGTTCAATTTAGAACATCTACCTACATTGTAGATATTTTTAATATAATAGGTATATTGTATCAAATGATAGCTGTTGTATGTATATGATATAAGATATGTGATAATTGAATTAGGTATTTAATTGATATATTTTCATCATTTTCGTTGGCTGAAAATTGACCTTAACGCGTCATATCAAATTAAAAAAAGAAAATAAATGAATAAGTTTTTGCTATTTTTGATGTGGGTAGTGTGAATTCTAATAAAATTATTTTTTTTTCTTAGAGAAGGTTGTATAATTATCTAATATTTTATAATTCGAACACCGAAATGCCGTCCGAAGACATTTTGCACATTTGAGGAGAGTAAATAATTTCCTAAGGACGTATGCATTCTGCTTGTACAGCAAACACTGACGGGCCAGTACACAGCGCGAACTCTAAGCAGTGACCACACTACGTTACTAACATAGGTACAATTATTATTATTTAATACACAACCTTTGCCTCTAACGTAGAACGGATTTGTGTGTAAAATAATGTTAGTAGGTACTTACTTAATTGAAAAATTATGCAAAATATAAATCATTATAATTATAACATCAAGCTTCACTTAGATCATGTTTTGTATAAAGTTTAGAATTATCTCATCTCGTGTTTATCAAAATACTTTTGCTAGTTACAATAATACTAGACGTCAGTGGCGAGGGAAAGAATTATGGCGAGGGTAAGCCGTTTTACAAAAAAATGATATGATCGGGTGGGATTTCTAAAAGGTAAGCCGATAGGAATCGGCTTGTATAGACCCTTCGCCACTGCTAGTCGTATGTTTTCATCTTTATAAATTCATACATATCTATATATCTCACCTATGCTATGAGCTAGAGTCATTCCCGCTGACTCAAAGAAGATATGCTCTGAACACGAAACATTATCTACTTATTAAGAGTTTCCCAAACAGCAATTTAATGTATATCTACAAATACAGTATACGATATTATATGTGATACATGTTCGTTACACATCCTGAGTAATACATGTAACATGTACATCTAATATGTACGTATAAACATTAAGAATTGAACATGTATAGATCCACTACACATGTTCTATATAAAGCCAAATACCAATGCATTTCTTTATGTTATTTATAAACCGTTAGGTATCGTCGTAAAGAATATTACAGAGCCTACGTCTTGCAAGCGAATCTACTCAAAAAAATATAGGAAATAGTGGTGGTGGAAATGGAAAGTGAGCGTTAGTTATAAACGCATGTATACAGATCGATCGCATGACAAACAAATCATAATCTTTCAAAAGCATAGGTACTCCTCCGTCCCGTTTTCACATGTCGATTCTATAAGCTTATGAATTTCCCTTCATTTAATATCAGCCTTTGGACTTCCTACCTAAGTTAAAATAGATATATTGGTATATGCCATATGCCATTTATTCAAATAATTGGTTGGCAAGTTATAATACTCGAGATAACTAAGGTTTTCAAACTCTTAAAATGAATAATAAATATAAAAATGCATCTTTATCAATATTTAACTTCGTAAAAACAATACTTAAATTCAATGTTTATTGTCATAAAATGTCGTATTATAAATTTTATACAAATTGTCGCTGTAATATTATAATTATTATATTTTGACACAATTATCAAACATATCTAGTTCTTATCCATCTTTGCTTTGTTAATTGTAATATTTTCCCCGCTTAACCACATCTTATTGTTCTAATTGATATGGTTTATTTATTTAACTTTCTAAACCTTTCAATTAGAACCGAAAATTTAAAGCATAATCAGGGAAATAACAACAAACGTAGTCAAGGGCCAGTCAGAAGAAGTGTCGATGAAGGTCAAAAGTCGCAGAACTCTAAAGCGTGTTTAGAACTAACGTAATATTATTCTAAAATCGTACCTTACCTTATCTACTTGAAAGAGGTTTGACGGAAATGAGAATAGCACCCAGTTTTACACTTTACCATAACACACGATTCACAGTTTTTTCACAAAGTTCGTTCAACATAAATATAAAGAAAAACGCTGAACCTTTTAAAATTCAAGGTACCTACCTAGTTTTTTTTTTACTGCACGTCTGTATTCTCATTTCCAGTCAGTTGAGTATTTTATTATAAAGAATCAGTCACTAGTTTGACTAAACGTGAGCTTGCGTTAGCTCGGAATGGTTTTATTTAAATTTTTAATAAAATTGATTTATTATTTTTTGAACTGAATTGTTCGTAGTCAGTCAGTGTTTTACACTAACTGAAATACCCAATATAAATAATAAAAGTATGTAGTAATTAGGTACCTACTACCCTTTTTTTTAAATATCCAAACGAATGAGTTTAGTCAATATTTATATTCATTTTAGTTAAAATAACTGCTCTCATATATTTTTTATCTATTTATAACACTATCAGAAAGCTCGAGTTAAGGAGAGGACTCATAAGAAGTCAACAACCATATTTTTCATGTACTTATCTAAATGATGGCTTGTATAATATGTTACCGGCAATGTGTATAATCCGGTCTTGTATACAATACCTAGGTAAATTATAGAATACCTAAAACGATCAGGTAATGTATAAAATATTATGACATAATACCTACTATATCTAGGTATACTATGTACAGTACCGTATGCGCAGCCGGTAATGTGTAAAAGACACAAGAAAGAGCAAGAAAGTTTCACGTTACTGTTGTTGTGATTTTATTGAAAATTTTGGAAGTGTATTCATTTATGTCCCACGACGAAATTTTTTTCCATCAAGCGGTGCGGTATTATCACAGAATAGATAATAAGTATATAGTACCTACTAATAGCGTACAGAAGTTGCACTCCGCAAAATCGTTTAAATAAATTGCGACTCTTGCTCCGACACAATAAAGTGCAATTCAGGTTGCACAGCGCTCACATCATCGCTTCGAAACATTTACTTAGTAGTTGCCTCTCTTTCTATTGCGTAGGTCTTATCTTTTCTGACTTATGAAAGTCCTCTCAGAGGACGCCGAGCGCTTCATACTCGCGCGCGGAGTGACAGAGCCCTGGTATTATATCAACAGAAGACCTCTATTGATAGTAATTTAAAAAAATAACGTTGTTTCTGGGACGGTCCACGTATAATATCATACCTAGGGATTGTATACAATAAGTACCTGAATTTTACAGCCGCCGGTAACATAAATACTTAAATATAATGTTTTTAAAGTTTGAGCATGGCATTCGCTATAATTCATAGCAAACTAATACACATATTAAGTTCGCGTCTTTGGTAAATCAGCATACAAAACGGATATTTAGATTTATAATGTCTATAAACGCAACAACAGATAAATATAATAATATCAACACAAATAGTATCTAAATGTTGTATTCTAACCTTTACAATATTTCTTACATACTATTAAAGCTATTTGACTAATTTCTTTGACTCTTCATTATTTTCAAGGTTTTTTTTCTATAGCTATCATAGAAAACATAGAAACTAACATGTTCACATCGTCGATCGTATAGACACTTAACAAAGCTTAATCTATGTTTAATTCCGTATAAATATTGTCTAAAAATTAAATATCTTATTGTCATCTGTTGCTGATGGATTTCATTATGTCCAAAATGTTTATTGTCATACATTTCTTGTTTATAATACGATTATGATACTAACATTTATTCACAAATACATTGTATTGTCATTGATAGTTTCTAATCAATCAGCGTAATTGTCAGTTATGAAGCCATTTACATTAATTACCTAGGTATTGTCTTTCCAAGGAAGTTACGCTTACGTCTACTTCATAATATTGTTTTTCTATTGGACGAGTTCATTCGTCACTACGACTTTCTACGTCCAAACGAAAACTTTATTAATCTATAAAAGCACTTCTCTCTAAAACTACTAACACCAAACATCAAACAAATATGGGTACCTACATGAAACTTCTAAACGTACAACACGTAATATAGAAATGAAAAATCGAGGACAGTTATAAAAAATCCCTAAAAGTTTAGGCTAAAGCTTTTAGAACCCTACGTCACGTACCTATTTAAAATGTACAATATCAAAGAGCTCCCGTGTTAAACAGCCGAGAGTGACGAGTGGGCAGAGTCGCCGTGTCGTCGACAAATACGTTATACAATACCAATTGAATCGTTTATAAAGAGAATTTAAAGTATCACAGCTTCTTTACTTCACACGCGCGATAGACGAGTGATATGTAAAAATATTTAGCCATTATTGTCGATAATCGAATTTATTGTCGTAAGTCTCAGTCGACGGACTGAAGACTGCCTTTTTAGAATTTATGTATAATAAGAACGCTCAGGACGCCTCGTATGTTTGGAAGGTATGTTCTGGCTAGAAGTCATTCAGTGTTTCTTTCAAACAAAATTCTCCAGGCAATCAAGAGTTTCGGGGGAGCGAAATGAGCCCTCCCGCGCTACTTCCCGTTTTACCGCCTAGGTATAGCTAGACATTTTTCTCCGGGGGCCCTTAGGGCTATTCCGGGGGGCAAACCCCCGAACCAGTACCTGAAAAAAACACTGAAGTCGTCGTCGGAGTGTCGCCTGGCGGCGCTGGGCAATTCTCCTCCTCAGATGTCGTCGGAGCGGGCGGAGTCGTCGTTGTAGAGCTCGATCTGGCGCTGGATCCAGGGGATGTACTTGGGCACGTACGCGTAGACGCCGGGCAGGCGCGGGTGCGCGCACTTGATGCCCCACGACACGATGCCGCCCACGTACCACCGGGACGGCTCCTCGGGGTCCTTGCACAGGAGCGGACCGCCTGAATCACCCTGCGACCATATAACAATAAAAATGTTAGTCATCAATTTAGGAGATTGTTCATACCGCAGACGTGAGCAGACGTATCGAAAATTTATTAAAATAATTAATTAATCACTGGCAAAATCGTGACCTCGTTTTTGACCGATCATCAGTAATCACAAACTGTGTCATTGTGTTAGGTATTATATACATTATAAATTATTTAGTGAATTAGTGAAAATGTTTAGTGCATAGGAGATTAGATAAAAGATGGATAGTAGCCCATTTAACCGGGGTGGCAGGACCGCTCGCACCCCGCCTCCAACACCCTCGCCCCGTGGCCTGGAACATCCGAGATCTCAAGACCAAGAAGAAGAGCCCCTGGAACTTATACCAACTCCAGAAATCCAGAACTGGATGACGAATATAGAGCAGTGCCTTAATGAAGTTTGCCATATTGCCTCAGAGGGTAAATTAAACTCGGATCAAAAACTACGCATAAATAATCTATGTCGTAAAGTGAGCCACGGAAGTTCGCAGATGGCTGTACAGTATCAGTCGCTGAAACTGAAAACCGTTCAAGCCCATACGAAGATTCAAACCCTTAACGCCCAACTTGATCTGTCACAGCAGTTACAGGACCTCAAACTAAGCCTTAATAAGGAGACACCAAAATCTGATACAGGAGTGTCCTTCTCTGACATGGTCAAAAAGGGCTCTAATAATTTTATTAAGACCTCAAATGTAAGTGCTGTCGCTATTTACCCAAACGACAAAGGAAAATCAAGTGAGGAGACAAAGTCCCTTGTGCAAAAAATTATCTGCCCCGAAGAGATGAAGCTGCAAGTTAGAGGTTTGCGCAAAACCAAAAACGGGGGTGTTATAATAAGCACCGAGACCAAAGACGACATTGAAAAGTTGAAAAAATCCTCTCAACTAGCAAACTCGGGCCTTTTAGTCGATGAACCCCATAAGCGAAAGCCCAGAATCGTAGTTATCGGGGTACCCGTGACCATGCAAGAAAAAGAGGTATTTACTTGTATATACCAGCAAAATTTAGCTGACCAATTGGAAAACTCGAGCCTCGAATCGTTCCTGACCTCGATTAAACTTAGCCACAAGTCGGGCAAGAAGGAAGCCGAGACATGCAATTATGTCATAGAAGTGTCCGCCGAAATACGAAAAGCCCTTATATCGAAAGATAGGATTTTTGTTAATTGGTCATCTTGCCCTGTAAGAGACTTTACTTTAGTCACGCGATGTTATAAGTGTCAGCAGTACGGACACGCAGCCAAATCTTGTCGGGAGCTGATCTACACCTGCGGTCATTGTGGTGAACAGGGACACTCAATAAAGGAGTGCACAAAGAAAACTGAAGAACCAAAATGCGCTACATGCTCAAGGTTCAAAAAACCTAATGGTCATAACACAGGTAGCGCAGACTGCCCTGCAAAATGTTTAGCCGAAAAAAGGTACATTAATTCTATCGATTATGGAGGCGCCTAGGAGCGCCGCTTACAAGGGTATTATCAGCCCTTCTTAATTTAATTTAATTTTCATTTTCTTTAATCTATTTTTGTAATTAATTATCTTTTACTTTTAATAATATATGATTAATAATTTAATTGATGAGTTAGACAATCTCTCTGTATCTGAGTCTAAGTTGTGTGAAGTAGAAAATTGCAAACAATATCTTTCCATCTACAATAATTCACTTACCATACTAACACAAAACATTCGCAGCATAATTAAAAATTTCGATAGTTTTAGTATTTTTCAACAGAGATTAGACATTAATTCCGACGTCATCGTTTTAACCGAATGTTGGTTAGACAAACATTATAACCTTCCCTTATTACCAGGTTATAACATATATAAGACTAATAGAACTCATAATCAAAATGATGGGGTTGTAGTCTATGCAAAAAATCAATTAAATGTGTCTACTGAGGAACTCAACATTGATGAATGCAGCAATTTACTTATTAAAATGGGATCTGAATTTGCAATATTAGCTTTATATAGACCATCCGCTTTTAAAAATACAACTAACTTTGTTGATTCTCTAAACAATATACTGCGAACTTTATCCTCTTTTAAAAATATAATTTTAATTGGAGACATTAACATTAATATAGATCCCGAAAAAACTGACTCAGCTGCCCAAGATTACCTCAATGTATGCTCATTTCATGGCTTGCTTCCCGCGCATACATTTCCTACTCATCAAAGTGGTTCTTGCTTGGACCATATCATGCTTAAATCAAATTTTTCTTCACTTGCACTTGTTACTAACTCGACAATAACCGATCATAGAGCTGCCCTACTAACCTTAAATTGTAAACTACCTAGGTTAAACAATAGTCGCACAGTCACTAAATTAAATGTAAATAATCTAGAAGTTGACTTACGTAACATCGATTTTTCACCAGTATATAATTCCGCTGATCCGCATTTTTGCATGTTATATTTAGTACAAAATGTACAGCAAGCGATTCAGAGAAATACATCGAGTGTTAAATTAAATAACAGAAGTTTTAATATAAAACCATGGATCACTCCGGGTCTCATTAGATGCATGAAACATAGAGATAAACTGCACACAAATGCAAAACGTAATCCTAATAACCCGATATTACAATTGTCATATAAAAGATACCGGAATTTTTGTAACAATATATTAAAAAAGGTTAAATCTGAGTACGAAAAATCAGTGCTAGAATCAGCGGGAAAAAATAATAAAAAGATATGGAAACACATCAAAAATATTACCTATACTTCAAAACAACATGACTCATCATTATGTTTACTTCAAGAGCACTCGTCGTCACATTTAATTTCCGCAAACAACGCCAATAATTATTTTGTCAATGTTGGTAAATGTCTCGCAGAAAAAATCCATAAAAATGTACAGAGTCCAGCACTTGCCTCTCCTGCCTGTAGCGCTTCCTTAAAATCCTTTGCATTGCTTGATACTGACGAATCTGAGGTTGAAAAAGTTATCATGTGTTTGAAAGATGACTGTGCAGTTGGGTGGGACAATATATCGAATAAAATAATCAAGCAATTCAGTCATATTTTGGTGCCTCCTTTGACTTATATTTTTCAAAAAACTTTATCTACAGGTATTTTTCCCAAGTGTTTAAAAAAAGCCATAGTTGTTCCTGTATATAAATCTGGATCAAAAAGTCAAATTTCAAACTACAGACCCATATCATTATTACCAGCTTTTTCTAAAATATTGGAAAAAATTATTAATAATAGGTTAGTTCAATTCTTAGAAGAAAAAGCGATTTTGTCTGAGTATCAATTTGGGTTTCGACCAAAAGTATCAACTGCTGATGCTGTACATCACTTAACAGATTATATTGTAAATAATTTGGACAAAGGTAATCACACAGTTGGCATTTTTCTGGATCTAGCAAAAGCTTTTGATACGGTGTTCATCCCTTTCCTTTTGCGCAAGCTTGAGACTTTAGGCATAAGAGGTACACAGCTGAAACTTTTCGAAAGTTATCTGGAAGAACGTACCCAATGTGTGAGGATTGGAAGTGTCCTCAGTGATGAGCAGGATAATACATCCTTCGGAGTTCCTCAAGGAAGTATTCTAGGACCTACCCTGTTTCTGATTTACATCAACGATCTTTGTAATATGAAACTAGACCATGGGATGATAATATCTTACGCTGATGATACTGCACTCCTTTTCGCGGCCAACTCGGAAGAACAAGTTTACAAGCATGCGCAACGAGGATTCAATGTTGTAAATAATTGGCTTAAAAATAACCTTTTAACACTAAATGCCGAAAAAACTAACTATATTAAGTTTTCTGTGCGTAAACAATGTTTTCCCAACACTAGGCCAGCACTTCACGCTCATTATTGTAGAGTCCATTCGGCTAACCAATGCATGTGCCCCAAAATTAATCAAACAGATAAAACTAAATACCTGGGTATAATATTAGATGAAAATCTTTCATTTAAGCCACATATTGCGGCTTTAAATAGCAGATTACGTAAGTTAATATTTGTATTCAAAAAGTTACGACATATTGCTGAACCGACAATAATAAGGCAGGTGTACTTTGCGCTATGTGAATCAATATTAACTTACTGTATCACGACATGGGGAGGTGCATGTAAAACATTGTTATTAACCACAGAGAGAGCACAGAGAGCGATTCTCAAAGTGTCAACTTGCCGCCCTTTTCTATTTCCTACTAACCTTTTGTATAAGTCCTGTAATTTGTTAACAGTTCGACAATTATTTATAATGAACGTTGTATTAAAACAACACTCAGCACTTTCATTTAGCTCTGACATAATTAATAAAAGACGCAAAGATATAGTTTGCACTCAAAGAGTTTCTACTAATTACGCTTTTACAAGAAAATTCTATTTATTCCTGGGCCCGCTGCTGTACAATAGATTAAATCGTACAGCAAACATCTACCCACTTAATTATAGAAATTGTAAGATCAATTTAAAAAACGTCCTACAAAGCATGTCCTATGAAGATACAGAGAGACTATTGGTTGTATTAAAATAGTATTGTAATTTTATTTAAGTTTTAATCTAAAAATAATTGGTAATGTATGTATACTTTAAACCTTTATTGTGTAAAAATATTGTTTTGCTTTTCTAAATAAGTTAGTGATTTATTAATTTTATGAATATTATTTGCCTAAATCGCCTGAAACACAGGATTTCCTAGTTCAGGCACACGTTATATACTGTTCCTATGTAAACCTTGTACAAAAACATTGTATGTGCACTTATTGAAAATAAATAATTATTCTATTCTAAATTCTATTCTATCAATAACTCTTCACTCTTTCCATTCATATACACAACTTATAAAAAGACCTATGTAGTCGTTTTGAAAATCTGTCTGAAATGGGATTACGTATGTGGTGGACTTGTTTAGAAAAAAAACAAAGATTCGGTCTTACCCAAGTACCTACGTGATTCGATTTATGTTTTTAATTATTACAGACCTACGTAACCAACTCTAAAAATATTTATTATGTTTTAATGACTCTGATATTTCTTCAGACAGCCCAAAAAGATCCTTGATTTGTTAATAACGCGTTCAAGTTAGGAGTTAATTAAATTTTAAGTAGATACCTACTCTTTGCTTTTTAGTAATAAATTCAATTAGCAGGCATCTTGTTTACCCAATTACTGATTGTGGCCTGGCCCTAACGGCATTAAATTGGATCAATACACGATTAATGAGTATCGGGCTTAGCTTCGAGTTTGTTGCCGATTTAATAGTGCGGGCTTCAAATTGTTGGATCCGTATCGCAAATATTTGCACGGAACCCCTACTCGGAACTGAGGGCGGATCAGTAAGATACTTGATTGACAAATTAATGTTTATGGATGACGGTGGAAAATTTGTTAGTCGGTAGATTTCACATATCTTTTTTGACAATCTTGTACTTACTTAACTCCATTTAAAAACACACAATTGTCTGATATTTTTCTAGAGGTAAGTAATTTAAAACTGAAATAAACGTGTTGAAAGTTATATTTTAGAGACAGTTATAGGGATGATATATATTGAGATATTGATTTTACTGTCTTTCATGGGTATGAAAGACAGTAAAATCAACATCTCAATTAAGGATAAGCTTTTCAACACTAGCATCCTACTTATCCTAACATATTGGACCGTCGGCCAACCAGGGTCATTTTCGATCTATCGCATATTGGGACGACACCAAATTGGCAAGATAGCCTAATGGCTATCTTGCCAATTTGGTTTTTGGATGGTTTTTGGATTTGGATTTTTGTTAACACTGTTGATGTATTTGATTAAAACGATGCTTTGATAAACCACTGTTTTATTTATCCACAAAACACATTATAAAATTACAGACATGACCGACACACCATTTACACATCGCAAGGGAAGGAACCAGTGTTGCCAATATAAATGTATATCTGTCAACTAATAGTGATACCAACATAACACGCCTCCTTACATTTATATTGCAACATTAGTTTTTACTTAATTATTACTAACATTACACATAGCACGTAACTAAGTATTCTTATACCAAACAATACACTTACATTTTAGTACTCTTTACTAACTTACACAACATTTTAATCTTTACTAATTCAACACAATATTTTAATCATTTCAAGTTTAAGCTTTCTCTAAATTTAATAAATTTCACATTACCTAAAGCTTTTGTAAATATATCTGCAATATTATTTTCAGACTCTATCTTTACAACTTCAATAATTCCTTTCTTAACATTTTCATGTATAAAATGATAATGAACTTCAATATGCTTTGAATTTTTAGTAAAATTTCCAAACTTGGCAATAGCTACAGCTCCAGAATTATCTTCAAATATCTTTATTGGTTTACAAATTTTTAAGAAAACATCATTTATAAGGCATTTTAGAAAATTAATTTCAGTTACAGATTCTGACAATGCTATGTATTCAGCATAAGTTGATGCCTTTGTTACACTATTTTGTTTCTTAGACTTCCAAATAATTACATTTCCACAAAATCTAATCATAAAACCTGTAGTGGACTTCCTATCCTGAATATCTCCTGCCCAATCAGCATCCACATAACAATCCAATATATCAGCATTATTATTCTTAATGTAAGTTAATTTAAGATCCTTTGTTAAATACAAATATTTTAAAACACGTAAAGCATATTTAAAATGTGTTTCATCACAACAATTTTGGAACCTACTGAGATAATTTACACTGTAAGATATGTCTTGTCTTGTACCAGAGTTGATATACAAAAGGGCACCAATCAAATTTCTATACTTAATATCCTCATTTAAATCTGACTTTGTAAGTTTTAAATTCATTTCCATAGGAGTTTTATACAACTTAGAATTTTCAATATTATAACGTTTAGCTAGTGACTCGATATAAGACTTCTGACTCAAAGTTAAAACAATTTCTTGCTCATAATTATATTCAATATCAATACCAATGTAGTTTTTTACTTTTCCAACATCTTTCATTTTAAATTTATCAGACAACTTGTTTTTAATAGTTTCAATAGTTTTTACATCTTGACAGCAAATCAACAGATCATCCACAAATATTAATATGTATACAACACAGTCATTATCTCTTTTAACATACAAACAATAGTCATATTTACTTCTGTAAAAACCTAGAGTTATCAGAAATTCATTTAAACATTCATACCAAGCTTTTGGACTTTCTTTCAAGCCATACAAAGATTTATTTAATTTATAAACATTATCAGTACCATTATCATAACCAAGAGGCTGTTTTACATAAACTTCAGACAAAACTTTACCGTTTAAAAAGGCTGTTTCAACATCCATTTGATGAATTTCTAGGGAATTTTGACAGCAATAAGATAATAATAATTTTAAGGTTGGCATTTTAGCAACAGGGGAATAAGTGTCATCAATACAATCAGTTTGTTGAAATCCTCTTACGACTAACCTAGCTTTATACTCACTTTCACTTTTCTTTTTATATATCCACTTTACATCAATTACCTTTTTGCTCTTGAGAGGCTTTTCTACAAGGGTCCATGTATTGTTTTTTACTAGACTGTCCATTTCACGATTCATTGCAGCTTTCCATTCATTTGACTTCTCACATGTTATCGCCTCCTGAAAATTGCCTGGAATCATAGCGTCACAATAATTAACACATATACAGTAATAACCATATTCTTCATCGAAACGTAATGGAGGTTTGACTGGTCTTCCTGACTTTGTCTCTTTGTTCTTTTCTTCGTCTGTCTTCGATTCCTCATCCTCACTATTTACTTCATATCTATCTTGGATTTTCATCTCATCATTTTCTTTCTTGTTTGTATCTTTCAAACTTTCTTTTTCCTTGACTTCTAGTTCTAATTTCTTTTGTCTATCCTCATTATTTTCTATTTCTTCATCGTGAAACCCACACAACGTCACATCATCTTCTATTACGTCACAGTGTCTTGCTATTATTACTCTGTTGTTAATCAATACTCTATATCCAGTGTCAGTATATCCAATTAAAATTCCAACTTCAGCTTTCTTGTCCCATTTCGATTTACGTCTTACTTCAGGAATTCTTACAAACACTTTACTTCCAACAATTTTTAGATTCTTTGCACTTGGCTTCCTCTTTAAAAATATTTCATATGGCGTTTTTCTCTCTATGGTATTAGTCAAAGTTCTATTTTTAAGGTACGCAGCTGTTTTAATAATTTCTGGCCAAAATTTTCTTTCTATCTTTGCTTCTGTTAAAAGACATCTTCCCATGTCCATTAATGATCGATTGTATCTCTCTGCTGTTCAATTTAACTCGTGCACATATGCCGGGCAAGGTTTTATTATTATTCCTTTTTCTTTTGCAAACTGAAAAACTTTTGAATTAATATATTCCTTTCCATTATCACAACGTAATTCTTTTATCATCTTTCCAGTCAAGTTTTGCACTTCATTAACATATTGTACTAAGCAATCATAAACTTCATCTTTTGATCGGATACAATAAACTTTTACCAACTTACTATAATCGTCTATAAAGGTCAAGAAGTATTTTTCACCTTGAATTCCTGTCGTTTGATGTGGCCCATTTAAATCTGTGTGCACAATCTCTAATATTTCTTCGGCTTTTCTTCGGTTATTATGAAATGGTAAGTTATGCATTTTATTTTCAATACAAATAGCACATTTTAAGTATTCTGATTCAATATCTTTTGGTAATCCTTCTAATGATTCATTCTTACACATATTTTCCAAATTATTAAAGTTGATATGTCCAAAGGTACGGTGTAATTTTTCTTTCATTGTTATATTTCTTCTACTCATATTCGCTTGTAACTTTTCTTCATTTATGTAACTAGTAATTTTGTATAACCTTTCTTCTTTAATTGCAATCGCTATTATTCTTCCATAAGAGTTGTAAATTTTTGATAATTTCCCTTTTGACACAACTGAATTTCTATCTGTAATTTTTGCATAGCTTAACAAATTTGCCTTCATTTCTTTGACATAAAAAACATTTGTCAGTGTCACTTCGGATTTTTGTCCATAAACTAAAAAATAAGCTTTAATATTTCCAACTTTTGTCGCTTCTAATATTCTTCCGTCACCTATTTTTACCATTATTGGTTTTTTTTAATATTTCACAGGTCTCAAAATACTCATCAGTGTTAATAATATGGTCTGTACATCCACTATCAAGCAACCATTCTATTTTACTTCTCTTCATTGGTTCGTCATTTCCATTTTTTGTATAATTTGCAACTGTAGTATGAAAACTATTTGCTTGATACTCACGACCAGAGTGACTGGTGTGACCACGTCCTCGGTTAAAGTTCCTTGTATACTGAGAGCCGCGACCACGATAGTGAAATCCACGACCTCTACCATTTCCAGAGTGACAATCTCGCTTAATGTGGCCGGACCTTTCGCAGCCATAACATTTTAAATTATTCTGAAATGATTTAGTTTCTGCTCGAAATACATTTGATTTATCACATGACGTTTCATTACATTTTACCTCTGCATTTTTCAATTTTATTTTACTTTTCAGATAATCTACTGTTCTCTCTTTTTCTGGCAAAACATCCAGTAAATCACCAATGTGGCTATACGTTTGCGGCAGTGATTTTAGCATGTAATTAAGTTTCTCCTGCTCACTAATTGCTGCACCTGCTTGTTTCAACTCGTTGACAGCTTTTTCGAAATCATCGAAATAAATATTAATTTCTGAGTATTTTTCTAACTTTATACTTTCAAGGTTGTGTCGACATACAATTTGCAGGGCCGTCGATTTCTTTAAATACATCTCGTCGAACTTATTTATTATTTCATATGCAGATTCTAGGTCACTGATGTATTCCAGTTGTTTATTTGAAATACTGCTATAAATGTAATTAGTCGCTTGAACATCACGATCGTCCCATGTGTCGTCATCCGTTTTTATTTTAGCGCGCAACACCACATCTTTACATTTTTTATATTGAAGAAATTTCAGCATGCGCAATTTCCAATTGCTATAGTCTGCCCCATCAAATATTGGAATATATAAATCACAGTGGCTTTGCCTAGCCGCCATTTTTCCTCGTGCTCGTGCCGCGTTACTTTTTCAAATGAACTTTATTCCAATAGGTAGCCGATTTCTTTATAACTCACGGACTGCTACCATGTTGATGTATTTGATTAAAACGATGCTTTGATAAACCACTGTTTTATTTATCCACAAAACACATTATAAAATTACAGACATGACCGACACACCATTTACACATCGCAAGGGAAGGAACCAGTGTTGCCAATATAAATGTATATCTGCCAACTCAAAGTGATACCAACATAACAAACACCAAGCTAATGCTTGGTGTTAACAAAAATCACTGTCTGGGTTGCGAAGTAGGAAGCTTCTGGGAGATATGCCACCCTGAACATGATCACCCATCGCTAAAAAAATATCGATCGCATATTTACGTAAATGGTGAACAGGGTCCTGGGTGGCATCATTACCTGAACTATTTTTTGTGTTTTCATATCGATCGAATAAGGAACAAGGATCAGAAGAGCATATATGTGAAATGTACTTACCTGCTCTGACCTCCTAGACTATGGTTTTATATTCGCTTGGGACCTGCCCCACCCCCTGAATGTAATTACATGCCAATATGTAGTCGATTATTTTTTTTGGAAAAAAGGCTCTATGTTTCTACCCTGGCCGCGCGCATGCTTCCTGAAAACTAACCAAGCCGATGTCTAACATGTTTGTAATGATGCCATCTACCATCCTGTTTACCATTTATATCAATATGCGATCGATTATTTTTGCGATCGGAGATCATTGTATGGGAGGCCATATGTTCAGGGTGGCATATCTCTCAAAAGCTTCCTACTTCACAACCCAGACGACAATATTTGATAACACCAAATTAATGGCTATCTTGCCAATGTGGTCTAGTACGAATATGCGATAGATTGAAAATGAGCTTCTGGGCCGACGGTCCATATGGGTGCCAGACATAGGTATTGACTAAATCCCAGCAAACTAAATTACAAACTTAACCCCCATGCATGCTAGCATGCTGGGCGAGAGAAAAATAGATAAATCAAGCAAACCAATATAAGAAAAGCTACCAAAGTACAAGATGTTGTGGTAAAACTGAGAACCATTAAATGGAAATGGGCTGGCCACACAATAAGAGGCGAAGAAAGATGAAGTGAGGTGGTAACTAAGGTACCCTAGAGAAGGGAAAAGAGGGAAAGGAAAGTCACTAAGAGATGGAAGGATGATTTGGTAAAGATGGCAGGGAGAAACTGGATGAGAACGGCTAGAGAGAGGGAGAAGTGAAATAGTTTGGAGGAGGCCTTTGCCGGAGGGCACACCGGGGACCAAAATACTTAGATGATAATAATTTGTAAACTCTTTGACTATAAATAAAATAACATATAGGTGCATAAATTCCCTTGTTCCTCGGAGATAATCATGGCCAGATAACTGGTTATCTGTGGGGATTTTTTTTCTTCCCATATAACCGGTTATCTCTTAGGAATATATTTTCTTCGCAGATAACTGGTAAAATAATTAGTTATCTGTGAGGAAAATTTATTCCTAAGAGATAACTGGTTATCTCCGAAGAATTCATTTTCCTTGCAGATAACTGTTAAAATAAATAGTTATCTATAGGGAAAATCAATTCCTAGAAGATAACTGGTTATCTCCGAAGAATACATTATCCTCTCAGATAACTGTTAAAATAATTATTATATGAAGAATTGATTGCCTTATTTAGTACTAGCTTTTACCCGCGACTTCATTCGCGTGAACAATGCTGTTCCCGTCCCTGACCCAGTTTGGAATTGAGTTCAGATTTCGGAAATAATATTCCGATTCCTGGTTAAGGCAGGCGATTTTTCAAAAATCATTGAATGCATTTCCAATTATTTTTAAAAATACGCCCGCCCTAATAAGTCTTCTTTTAGTAAAATTTCCTATCTTCAATATTTAAGGTATTTTCTCTCCGTGTGGCAAAGTTTTGGGACACCCTGTATATAAATACTTTAAAGGTGTCAAGCCGGTGCGAGGTGATAGCTGAGTACTATACCTAGCGATTGAACACCTATGTATGTTCCGCGATTTTTTGTAGTTTTGGAGTTATATTTTTTTATATGTCGGAGCGTGGGCGTCGTGCTGCTTAAGATTATTGGAACTCCTAGTGCCATCTATAGAGTTGATTCGTAACTATCAAGTCGGAAACGTCAAGTGGCTTACTTGGGTAAGGTCGACACAGCGAGTGTATAATCTGTGCAGCAAGCGATGACTTTGTCTATGAAATAGTTTGTCAGTTTGACAGTTGACAGTCTTGACGTTTCCTGAGGCGGGAAAATGTGAAGAGCGCTTTTTGGGGGTAGTCTGTGAGAGATTCTGTTACCGGCAGCGGTAGTCAACGGTCGTTTGATTGAATTCGCCTCGCTGTGTCGAACTTGCCGCGTTTACCGACTTGAATCCGTGTGAATCTGTTCGATCGTCCGTTATTTTGTGCTAACTTGATGTTGATTGTAGGAATAGGATGCATTGTAAAGAGACTACTATTTCATGCTCGGCGATGAATAATCTTCTCCTCACGACACACCGCTCTCCCACCTGACTCCGTCATCAGAAGCGGGATGCAATCCAAACGTCCCACGTGGTGAGAAAAGTGAATCAAACAATATGAGGTGTGATAACGAGACACGTGCAACGGAAAATCAATGTGATCAAAGAAAAATGGCTTCTATTATGAACCAGTAAAATCGCAATTTTATGGCTTTTGAACAAGCTATGCGTGCGTCTACTTCGAGTGCCAATGTTCGTTCCTGAGTTTGGCCCCGAGTGAAAAGATGAGCGCAACTATCAGCGCAGGCAAGCGGTGATGGAATGGCGGCAGCGATGCAACGGTGGCGGCAGCGATGCAACGGTGGCAGCACGATGGCGACGCAGTGGCGGGTGCAGCCAGCGTGGCGAATCTACAAGGTCACTTTATAAGGGTCAGTCGTAACGATTTTATTTCGATTTTATTTTAAAACTGAAAAGTCACTTAGTATTTCTATTGGTGGTGATTATGACGAAAAAAATAATGATTGGTGTAGAAATGGTGAAAATTACAAAAATAACGGTCCAGATTAAAGTCTCATTATGTTTCAAAAGTTTTCATGGGAGTGAATTTAACTAAAATAGTAGGTAATTTGTTGTTGGTGACTCCATTTATCAGAAATTGTTGTTAAAATAAGGAAAATAGAATGAAATCTTTCTTAGTAATGTCATATTCTGTGGTAATGTAATGTAACTACTTTTCTGTTCGAATTTACTGCTAACAGCTAGTAGGTAGATGCATCAGTGTCTCTGAATCTGAATATGTACATTGTTAGTACACTGTTAGTACACTGTTATTACACTGTTAGTACACTGTTAGTACTCTGTTAGTACACTGTTAGTACACTGTTAGTACACTGTTAGTACACTGTAAGTACACTGTTAGTACACTGTTAGTACACTGTTAGTACACTGTTAATACACTGTTAGTAAACTGTCAGTACACTTTTAGTCATAGTGTGGTGGATTTGAGTAAGTAGTTGTTGCTATGTAAGAATATGAATTCAGTTTAGTCACTATAGTGTTCATAATCATGAAATTAACTAGTTCCTGATTTAACAAAGTTATGTTTGATTATCTGGAAAGTGATTAGATCTTCAAAAATGTGAGTGAACAAGGTTTTGGAGCGCATACTGTGTATTTTCTTCTCCGTTTCAGCTGATGTACCATACCAGAGGCATAGAGTGCTGACAGCGATGGTGGTACTAAAAGAAGTGATTTCATCAACAAGCGGCGTGAAGTCTTCGACGGCGTGCGAGACAAGGAGGTGAAAGTAGACGACGACGTCACTATGTCTCGAGGATCTCTGCTTCCATCAGGTGATCAGATCAAAGTTTTGCTTTGTTTTTGTTACTGTAAAGTTATAATGCAGTCACAACTGAGTTTAGTGTTAGCAAGCGTTTAGTCTTAGCGTTCATCGGATAAAGGTGATGATGATGAAGGTGATGATGATAGTGATGATGTTGCTTATGATGATGATGCTGCTGATGGTGGTGATGATGGTGATGATGACTAATACTCACTGGTGATTGGTGATAATGATTCTTAGCTGTTAGTAGTATTGGTTGATAATAGTACACCAAATTAAGTGTTAGGTTAGGATGCCTGTCAGACGCCTGATGCCTTTAGGTTGTCTTGAAGTGTTAATTGTTAACTGACTATCAGACACCAGATAGAGGTTGTCTTGAGTCACTGTTAGACGCCAGATGGAGGTTGTCTTGAAGTGCTAGCTGACTATCAGACGCCGGATAGAGGTTGTCTTGAGTCAATGTCAGACGCCGGAAGGAGGTTTACTTGAAGTACTGGTTGACTATCAGACGCCGGATGGAGGTTGTCTTGAAGTGCTGGTGTGCTTGTTGACTATCAGACGCCGGATAGAGGTTGTCTTGAGTCACTGTCAGACGCCGGATGGAGGTTGTCTTGAAGGGCTGGTTGACTATCAGACGCCGGATGGAGGTTGTCTTGAGTCGCTGTCAGACGCCGGATGGAGGTTGTCTTGAAGGTTGACTATCAGACGCCGGATGGAGGTTGTCTTGAATTCTAGTTGACTATCAGACGCCGGATAGAGGTTGTCTTGAGTCACTATCAGATGCCGGAAAGAGATTGTCTTGAGTCATTGACTGATGCCGGATTGAGGCTGTCGACGCCGGATAGAAGTTGTCTTGAGTCATTGTCAGACGTCGGATGGCGGTTGTCTTGTCTTGCAGAAATTGACTATCAGACGCCGGATAGCGGTTGTCTTGAGTCACTATTAGGTACAGGTATCTTATGTTTGATAGAGTTGACGGCTTCATAAGCCAGATGCACAAATTGTCCAGGTAAAACTTGTCAATTTTAATGATACTTGATGCTGTTTGACAGATCATTTCTTTATGTGCAAACGTGGTTAATTGACTGATTTGTTAATTTAATGTGAATTTCGAATTGGAGTAGTAGTGAATTATTTAAAGCTAACTGCTTAAAAATTTAAAATTAATCAGAACATTGTCAGATGGAAGATAAATTAACATTTTGATTAAATTGTAACCATTGAGTTAAGGATAAAGAAAGGGACATTTCCTAAACGTTGGTCAGGAAGGCCGATTGGTAAAAATGTGTACTGTCTGGTGTTGTTTGTCTCCAGGTATTCCGCCGACTGCTTCACACGAGGACGTGTGAAATGTCAAGATGGCCGTGTCGGAGCGCGGGCGTCGTGCTGCCCAAGATTATTGGAACTCCTAGTGCCATCTATAGAGTTGATTCGTAACTATCAAGTCGGAAACGTCAAGTGGCTTACTTGGGTAAGGTCGACACAGCGAGTGTATAATCTGTGCAGCAAGCGATGACTTTGTCTATGAAATAGTTTGTCAGTTTGACAGTTGATAGTCTTGACGTTTCCTGAGGCGAGAAAATGTGAAGAGCGCTTTTTGGGGGTAGTCTGTGAGAGATTCTGTTACCGGCAGCGGTAGTCAACGGTCGTTTGATTGAATTCGCCTCGCTGTGTCAAACTTGCCGCGTTTACCGACTTGAATCCGTGTGAATCTGTTCGATCGTCCGTTATTTTGTGCTAACTTGATGTTGATTGTAAGAATAGAGGTTATGCATTGTAAAGAGACTACTATTTCATGCTCGGCGATGAATAATCTTCTCCTCACGACACACCGCTCTCCCACCTGACTCCGTCATATATTTTTTCAGGAGACAGGAGAAATACCTAACTAAAGATAGTGATCTACGAACTTTTTTATAACGGTTATCTGCAAGGAAAATGTATTCTTCGGAGATAACCAGTTATCTCTTAGGAATAGATTTTCCTTACAGATAAGTAATTATTTTAACAGTTATCTGCGAGGAAAATATATTCTTCGGAGATAACCAGTTATCTCTTAGGAATAAATTTTCCTCACAGATAACTAATTATTTTACCAGTTATCTGCGAGGAAAATATATTCCTAAGAGATAACCGGTTATATGGGAAGAAAAAACTTTCTTACAGATAACCAGTTATCTGGCCATGGTTTTCTCCGAGGAACAAGGGCAAAAATTACAATAAAAGTAAGCCGGACTACAATGGAAAATCTATTGTCTCATTTTGTCTGGCTTGACGGGGTATCTGATACAATACAATTTCTTTAAAATAAGTAATGGTCGCAGGAAAACGCGGGTTGCAGATAGCGTAGGACCCATCGTTCCTAAGGGTGCCCGCATAACAAAGCAGCTTACAGGTCGGTAGTGGTCGGTACAGATCTGTACCGATCGGTAAAGTAGCCCCATACTTTTCTATGGGAGGCCGCATAAAGAAAACAGGTTGAAACTTGTCGGTACCGGTTTGCTTACGCATCCGCGGCGCTGACATATCAGGATCGGAAAACCTGTAGGTATCCTTTATGTTTGCACCCTAAGGCTCGCGGCCAGGACACGCGACCTGGCCGCAAGGTGCGCGACCAAACACGCGGCTAAAAGCATTCGCTTCAAACTTGTTAGCCGCCGCGGCCCGGTGTGGCCGCTGGCCGCTGGCCGCAGGTGCGCGTGCTCTACGGTGATTTCATACTAATGTACCGATCTCGCTAGCCGCCGCGACCTGGCCGCAAGTGTGCTATGCCTCTAAGGGATGAATGAATGAATGAATGAAATTATTTGCTTTTGAATAGGATCTTTTACCAACATTAGAACATCTAGTCCCTCTAGGTCATGTCCTCATTTAGGCTGATAAAGAAGAAAGTATTTAGAAGACAGTACCTGGCAAGCGTCCTTGCCGCCCTCGGGGTAGCCGGCGCAGATCATGCCCTCGGTGACGTTGAGGTCGCGGTGCTCCAGCCACTGGTTGCACAGGTCCCGGTTCAGAACTGGTACTTCTACTTCGTTCACTGCCGGCTCGTACTCGGACACTGTGTTACAGAGGAGAAGCCATTAATCTCAAGTCCAACTTTTTTTTTATTTATATCTTCAGAACTTTTATTAGTTTCTATCAGTTTCCATTAGTCTTTTAAAGAATAGACTACTACTATTATATATTGTGCTACTAGGTTACTTTAAAGAGATGATGAGGTCTATCGTTAAAGAGCATCTCTTTAAAGTAAGTGGCTAAGCGCATTGATCTTGCGTTTGCAACGGTTAAGCAACTATCGCTACGGTCTATACTCCAGCCAGCGGGGACCCACTGGCATGCACTATTAAAATGACTCGTAGTAAAGAAGATGACACTTAAAGCTTGAAGAGAATCTATTGAAGAGAATCACGGCCTGCACGCGGGAAAGAGCGACCGGAGCGGAGCGGCGGGCGAATTCTATATCCATCGCGCGGTAAAAACAGTCACCGCACATCGGCTAATTGACATCACACTCAGTGAACAAGGATTTCGCCACGCACCGGTCGCCCATTCACGTTGCTAGCCCATCAGTCTTGTCCCACACAACGTTTACAGGTAATATGGGTTGGCATTTACTGCGATACCGACCGTCCTTGTCGTCGCGCTTGCCCCAGCCGATGACGGTGCACAGCGTGCCGGGGGGCAGCGTGCGGTGCGCGGGCGGCAGGCACACGGGCGACAGCTGCTCGTGGTAACGCACGCGCACTGCCAGCTGAAAATAACATTATCTAGCTCAAAATTAGGTAGGCAATAATGGTATTATGACCACCACCTTATTTGTTGCGTTGGATGCTAAGCTTGTCAATCGTCGGTTCAGTAGTGATTTTGGTGAAGGAGAGGGTGGTTAGTAGGGCTTGGTTAGGCTAAGGCTGTTTTGACAGCAGCTGCAGTAGCGTAAAAATTCTGTAATAGCTTATTTTAAATAATGTAAAATAAGCTAGGTACTAGAGTCTGTTCGGACCGTTACCGTCGTAGGCTTTGTGCTTGATTAGGTACCGTTTTTGACATGTTGACGGCACTCAAAAGTTTTGGTGCGGCTGTAATATCTTGATATCTATTAAGTACAGTTAGTTGCATAATTACGTACTTACTTATAACAGTGCCGTCAACATGACAAAAAATGGCGATCAAGCACAAAACCCACAACGGTTCTCTTTCCGAACAGACTCTAATATTTATGACTTCTGATTACCTGAAACAAGGCGATGTCGTTGTCGTGCGCGACGCCCATGTTGTACTGCGGATGGGGCACCACGCGGCGCACCTTCACCTTCTGCCCGTAGTACGCGTGCGAGCGCCGGCGCGTGATGCCCAGCTGAATCGTCCACCCGGTCACGTCCGAATGGCTGCGATAAACAGAACAAGTTTAATGGGTCTTCTAGTTATGTAGAGCTTTTTGTATGACTTTCTAAAGGTCGGATTAGATCATGGATGGATAAGATGGCCATAGTACGCATGCGAGTGCCTGCGCGTGATGTTCAGCGTCAAAAGACATGCTTAAATTCCAGGCTACTTATCAATCAAGCAACAAGCATACGCTGACGTCTTAATCGTGCTTTCAAAGCTGACAAAATTGCATGACAGTCAAATGATTGGATCGGATGGACTAGAGATGGCATTAGCTGCTAGAAGCCTATTGAAGTAGGTACTTATTGTTCGCTGTAGGCAATGCTAAATGTACGCGCCTAATTCTGCACGCACGGGTGGAGGGGCGCGGGGCGATTCAACGCCGACGTCACGAACGCAGCCGCAACCAGAGCGCCGCGGGCGGCGGCCCCCGCCGCCCGCCTCATTCTATTTTTTGATTCTCGGCAACACACACGCTCTCGCCACAACCGCCATTTTCATATAATTTGTAATTGTTTTCTTTGCAATATACTAGTGTATTTCAAAATATTAGTCTTTTAATTGTCTCATCGTAGACAATTTGGCGACCGTGACAGGACGCTGAATCGCCCCGCGCCCCTCCACCCGTGCGTGCAGAATTAGGCGCGTACACTAAATGTAATCCATTCATAGAAAGTCTGTTTCTATGAATATATATTATAAACAAAGCATTTGTCAAAATCTTAGCTTAAATCTTGAATATGAGTTCAGAGGAGTTCAAGTCTTTTCGTGAAAAAAACTCCAAAGAAGTTTGTGTCTCTTACTTAGGTAGTTCAGCTAAAACTTAGTCAGTAGCCTGGTGACGCCTCCACCCGCCCACTATCTTGCACGAGTACTCACTTGCCGACGCAGTGCGAAGCTGTCAGCACCCACTGGTCCGCCACTAGCGCCCCCACGTAGTAGAACACCTCCTCGGGCCTGCCGAGGATGTCCGCCAAAAACGGCCAGTCGCCTGGTGACGCCTCCACCCGCCCACCATCTTGCACGAGTACTCACTTGCCGACGCAGTGCGAGGCTGTCAGCACCCACTGGTCCGCCACTAGCACCCCCGCGCAGTAGAACACCTCGGACCCGCCGAGGATGGCTGCCAGGAACGGCCAGTTGCCTGCCTGGTGACGTCTCGACCCCGCCCACTATCCTCTTGCACGAGTACTCACTTGCCGACGCAGTGCGAGGCTGTCAGCACCCACTGGTCCGCCACTAGCACCCCCGCGCAGTAGAACACCTCCTCAGGCCCGCCGAGGATGGCCGCCAGGAACGGCCAGTCGCCTGGTGACGCCTCCACCCCGCCCACAATTCTCTTTGTCGCGCCTCCAGCAGTCCGACGTTTGCCGCATTCTGATGAAAAACAAAAACGGCGCCGCCGTGAAGTATCATAACATAAGTAGGTACTTATTTCCAGCATAAAATAGAGTTTTTTTAATTAGGTTAGGTAATTTTTAAGATCATCCACGATTACTATCATACAAGTAAATCGTAACAACGAAATCATCAGACATAGGGGTGGGATATCTAAAACTTTTTTCCGATAAAAAATCGTAAAGTGAACTCCTCCAATTTTGTACTTTTTCACTAATGTATTGTACTATTATTATGTATTCTGTGCTGATGTGCCATCCAATAACAAACCTATAATATTGAAACTACCTATAATAAAAATAAACCTAAAAAAATAAAACTAGTCTCTCTAGTTTTGGTAATAATAGTGAGTGAGTGGTGTTAAATCGATGCAAGCTCTTAGTTTAGCCAGAACATTTTCGCATTTTTTTAATAACTTCGATCCAACTTATTTTACGTGATGGACAATCTGTTTAAAATGGTTCGGTTTAAGTAGGTACTTACAGCAACTGTTGGCACTAAAACCTCTCTCAGTACAATTCTAAGCCTGTAAAAACAACGTTTTTTTGCGTCTGTTGGAAAAGATGAACATTATAAGATTTCGTTTCCAAGTTTGTGCAGAACAAAGACAACAAAGAAATAATGAAAAACAATTAGTGCCGTCCGTCAAAGTGAGTTACTAACCCATCTTGCAGTCCGGGATGTAAATTGAAATCTACGCGGGACCCTTTTAGCAGGACCGGGCAACATTTTTACGTCGTGTTCGAATGAAAAGCGTGAGAGGGATTGCAAACCTTTTTATATTTGTGACATTTTTAATAGCCTACATTTGATACGCTCAAGTCAAAAACAGACCAAGTAGCAATTTTGGCGAAATAGAAATAGTTACTGATGCAGATCGGTAGAATTTTATGAAATCTACAGGCCTAATTTATAAAACCGACTAAATTCACACTTTAAACGGTCAAAACACATGACCGAAAATTCGACTAAAGTCAAAAACAGACCATGTTTCTGTTAGATGGGCGGTTTTTGTCTTGAATTCTATTGAAAAATAAAGGAAAATCCCGGTAGCTTACCTTAATCAGAAAAAAACCGATTATATATATGAATCGATTAAATGTGTGTATGAAAGAAGAGAAACTTAATGATAAAAAAGTATCTATATTTCTCTATCCATATTTTTTCGAAAATGTCTTTTTTTATTTTTATTAAATAAATATAAGACCTGATGATACTGAAAATAATTCAGAGTCTGATGAAAGTGGTGGGAATGAGACTGGCTATGAATAAATATTAAATTTAGTATATTTGTATCATTTTACTAAGCCGAACTAAAATATAAAGAGATTATTTTTGTTTATTTTGATAACGCAAAAGTGTGACTAAAGAATGAAATTACTTTATTATATTTTTTATTTGCGATGTTTGCTAAATTTTTTTTAATAGGTACCCAAAATTTAAAAATTTGCACTTGGTCTGGTTTTGACTTGAGCGTATCATTTGGTGTATCTACACTGATTGTGTAGGTCTGTCACTTTGATGGGCTTGTTTATTCAGGTGATGAATGTCAGAGATTTTGTCGATCGTACTGAATGAAAAAAAAATACAGTTAGAACGTAGGTAATGAATTACTTGCTCAGTGGAAATAAATGCAGTTATAAATAAATACAGTTATAAATTATGTTGATTCGATTGTGATTTCGATCCTATTCCTGAAGCATCATCACGTCATCATGATACATCAAATCTGTAGTCAGTTTTCATCGGTCCGTCAAAGACAAAAAATAAAACGTTTTCACAGACGGCCGTAACGTAATCGTTCCTTCCTTCATAATTAAATGACCTTCATGGTGGACGATTATTGTTTATATTTTAATAGGTAGATAGATACAGGATTATCGCCTGACTCCCATGATTTGCACCGTGGACCCACCAGGTGCTTTTAAGTTCCAGAAAAAAAACTGTAAGTTCTCCTTAATTACGGCGAGACGCGCGCCGCAACCATTAAGAAAATGGATAAATCCGGCGGGTGACCGCCCCGGATAACTTATTGTAATGAATGCTTGTTGAAGTTGCTTGAAACGTAATGAGGATTTATTGTTTCTATTTTATAGTAACGAACGATAGCATTAATTGTATACCAACTTATTTTAGATTTTCTGATACCTACGGCTGATAAGTTCCTTGCATTGCATGCCGTTATGAAGACCTTTGGCATATGCCCGGCAGGCATTTCAGGCGAGCGACTGATCATGACATGATCAGTTTATAAAAGTTGTGGTGACTGGTTATTCAAGAAGTGATCATAATAATTGAACACTAAATAAAAAGTTAATAAATCATTAGATAAGTACCTATATACAGGGTAATTTTTGGACCCCTTTTCCAAATTTATCAGATCATTCTATAACAGCACACAATCAATTTATGAAGTATTTTTTTTTACATTTTTACCCCAAACTTTTCCCTACACAAATTGAATCGTTGTCATCGTTTGCGCATCGCACAGAGGGTCAAGACTGCTAATGTTTTCGTCAAAATTGTAGTTCAATGGTGTTTGAATGGTAATGCTTTTTGACACAGTTCTTGTTTCTTGAACCCAAAACTGAAACACATGTGTTTCTTAGACTCAAAACGAAACCATATTGTGTCTTGATTTTAGGTTTAAGAAACAAGAACTGTGTCAAAAAACATTACCATTAGAACACCATTGAACTACGATTTTGACGAAAACATTAGCAGACTTGACCCCCAAGACAACCCACGTGAGCCCCCTCACGCCTACCTGCCGTGTCACACCTATCTCACCTATCTAAAAAAATTACAAACTACTTTGGGAAAATGGCTTAGAAGTATTTTTCCTAGTTTCTTTCATATTGGATGAAATTAACAGAATTTTGTATTATTTTTTTACATAGTCGTTGTTGATATACATCTCTCTACAAAAGGTTTTTTTTGTTAATGTAACATTAATTTTATCCTATTTATAACCTGTTTTTGTTTTCATGTGGCTCAGAATCCCATACAAATCCTGTAACGCACTGCGCGTATCTTGACATAAGAGAGCCTGCCCGTTACTAGCTTCATAGAAGCAAAATCATTTGTTATAACGGCCATCTCTTGTATCTTTAAATACGGGAAACTGGCTTTACTAAACAGACTAGAGAATTGCTATGTTGTTTTAAAAATATAGTTGTTTTTATTTATCTTTAGTACCTAGGTGATTATCAAAGCACTAAATGTAGGTACTACTAATTAAAAAATAGAAATAAACACTATTACAAGAAATCTCTTAACTAATAATAATAAAAAATACAGTTACCACGACCTACAAAAAACATGCACATAACAATGTAATTTTCGAAAAGATAATGGAGGCAAGTGTGAAGTTAAAGTAATTTCGGATGGAAGATCCTTAGATAATTTAACGATTTGTTTTCGCAATTCCTGAACAGAGTCAGCCGGGATTTGACCACGCAAGGCCACTTCGTATTCAAGTTCTGACTTTTGAAGCGAGAGAAAATTTACTGAACGTTCAACCATGATTACGACAGTTAAAAAAATAAAAGTTAAGCGGGACCAACCAAAGGTGAGTGTAGCGTGAGCTTAATCAATTGCAGCACAATATATATATACATATTTAAGTGGGTAGCTACAAAATTTCAAGGTTAAATTTAAAGACTTAAAAAAAAAATCGTGAAACGTTAAAAAATTGTAATAAGCACAAAAGCGCAGTAGCAAAAGTACTTGTACGTTTGAAACAGTTAACAACGGCTTAGTGACCGTTAGTTACACAGATTAGAAGTAAAAAAAATAGGTACCCACCTAAAAACACAAAAAAAAAACAAAATTTATTAAAAATAAAAAGGCGAGAACCACAGAGCGAAAGATCCTGAGCGAGTTGGGCGCCACTGTACCACAGTAATTTTCGAAAACTTATGTTTTCGAAAATTACAATGGAATTACTGGAAACGTGATCCATGATAATTTATGGATCACATTTCCAGTAGGAACAGATTAAAAATCAACATAAATAAGAACTCACGATTAGTATACAATGTCAAAGATGAAATTGAAAATAATTTCTAGTCTCTGTTTCTAGTAAAAATTAAAAATCAACATACAAAAGTACTAAGGATCAGCAGAAAACATCATCGATCAACATATTTCCAGTACAATATAAAAATTAACGTAAAATCGACAAAATAAAACTCAAAATCAGTAGAAAACATATAAGGCCTATCTCACGTAACTGAAGTTGCGAGAGATGTACGTTTGCAGCAAGTTATTGCTTGTAAGCTGCTTGTAATGCCTATCTATTTTATTTAAAGATAAAGCAAGCCGCCCTTACAAAACACTCAAAAATACGAGTTAAGTGTATATGCCATATCCAATATTATTATGCAAAAGCATTAAAAAAATAAAAATGAAATTGCACCATAAATGATACCCTAATAATTCGATTTAGCTTTGTTACGCGTAACTCACCTATCTCAAGTTAAGTGAGATACGTGTGACACGGCAGTACCGCCTTCTTCCCCCGCTCGCGTCCCGTGCGCGAGGGTAAGCGTGCGTGCCTCCATTTTTAGGATATAACAAGTGGCTGGAAACTATGAATTAAAAAAAAATCTAATTTATAATTATAATTATCTTACCCAATTTTTTATGACTTCCTTTAACTTATATTTGATTTTATAAAGGGGTCGCAAAATTACGCTGTATATACGTAAGTTCGTACAATATCAACCGAATAAATTACTTGGATCCAACCAAACAAACCTCTTGCCTTGCCTGAGGCGACTGGCAACAAGTCGGCAAATAAATAATTAAACGGTATCTCGGAAGTTTTGATGGATTTTAGTTGACGCCGGGGCTTGGTTACGTCGATATTAATTAACAAAATGGCCGACTTTCCCAGGAACTGATCTAATGCAGTATGTATGGGCCGGATATACTTAGATAATTTTGGTTGGACTGTCAAGTCGCTTCAAAATTATAAGGAGAGCTAAAACTGAATAGGGTATTAATTTGGTGGTGGTCATTGATCAATCAACGTTTTCAAATGGGTGAAGTGAAGTGAAGTGAAATAACTTTATTCGAATAAGCTCACGATATAAGCATTTTTAAATCGTCAATGCTTTTACCCTACCACTTATTATGACGTCTTTTAGCTAACAAGAAAAATGGGCGCAAAAAACTTGTCAGCTTTAATCAGATAAAACAATATTTATGTAAAAATGTGTATTGTATATAGTTTCCAGACTTAATATTAACAAAGATCAAGAAATAAATAACATTATTTAATTAGCCCATTTCTTAATGAATTTCAAATTTCTTAATCAATTTATAGGGTTCAAGCTAAATTCAAAGTTAAGTTATTATTCAGTCTTCCTACGCATGGACCAAAATATATTAGGTTATAATAGTAGAATATGACGATGCCCTCAATTCTGGCGAAGAGAGCTACCTTCAAATGGTGGTGTTCCAAGCGTCTTCATCAGTATCTCCCGGAAGACACGTCTGCAACCTCTGCCATAAGGAGTTCAAGCACTCCAGGTTGCTAAAACAACACATGAGGTCACATACTAACTGGATTAAAGCCAACTGCAAGAAACCGCCCATGTGTCCGATATGCGAGAGGACTTTCAAGGTAATTTTTTATCATGAAGATAACTTCAAATCAAGGACCGAAACCGCTTACCGTTAAAGGGGTTTTTGATTGGATATTTCATAGACTTGTTTTCAAAAACCCTATCAATACGGTAACCCTATCGAAAGGGTAACCCAGTAAGCACTTACTGAATACGATAACCCTATCGGGGAATCCCTGTGAAGGCTTTATGAAGGGGTTTTAAAACGTGTTCAAGGAATTTATACCTAGTCCCACCTGGGCCGAAGGACGATAATTAAATTTTATTAATTCTTAATTAAATAAAAATTTTAATTAAATTAAAATTTTACCTAATAATTTAATATTTAATTAATTTATTTTATTTTTAATTTATTAATTACTAATAAAATTTAATTTAACTTTTGTATAACCGCAACTGCTGGCACAAAATTTGTTACTAATTTAAATATTACTAAATCTTAATTTCTTAAATTTTTAATAATAATTACTACAATTTAATTAATTAATTATTATTAAAATAATTAAATAAAATATACTAAAATTCATATGTAAAATAAATTTATAATAAATTTCATAAACCATAAAAAATTTATTTATATAAATAATAAATTAGTATAGATTTTTTATACTAAATTATTAAGATTTTTATATAAGATAATTAATTTTTTTTTTTTTTTTTTTTATATTAAATAATTAATATTTTTTATTTTTATATTTTATATTATTTATATTAAACAATTAATATTTTTTCTCTCTCTATTTCATATTATTAATATTAAAAATTAATATATATATACATCAATTTATATTCATTTAAATAAATAATTTATTATAAATATATTAATATTATAAAATTATTTATTTATATTATTATTATTAATATATTAATTATTTAAATATTATATATATATATATATATATGTGTATATATGTATATATGTATATATGTATATATGTATATATACTTTTATTTGATTTATTAAACCATTTTTAATAATTTTTTATATAAATAAAATTAAAAATAAGCTAAATTAAGCTTTTGGGTTCATACCCCAAATATAAAGGAATACCTTTTTTTTAAAAATAAAGTGCCTGATTAAAGGATTATTCTGATAGGATAAATTAAGTAGAAATATTACCTACCTTTATTATATTTTATAGAATTAAACTATATCTAATAGTATCAAAAACTATTGTGCATCTTACACTAAAATATAAATTAAATTAATATATTTTTAATATTTTTAAAAGATAAATTTCTTTATTTTTTATTCAACTTACTTTTAATTCTAATAAAATATTTTTTTTATTTGTATTATTTTTTAGAACTTTAATTTCTATTTCTTCAAATTCATGATTTGGTTGTTGAATTGGATTAGAAATTAATTTATTAAGATTTATCCCCCTAATTTCAAATTCTAATAATTTAATATCAACAGAAGCATCTTTAAAATATTTTCTAACTCAATCTATCGCATCTATTAATTTTTTATTTTCTATTTTAATAATATTAATGTTAATAAAAAATTTTGAAATAAATAATTTTAATTCAATTATAATTAATTCATCCTTATTAATAAAAATAGGATCAGTACCCTTTCATTTTTGATTCCCCAATATCGTTGAAGGTTTATCTTGATTTAATAATTTTATTTTAATATCTTGACAAAAAATTTCACCTATTATTCTTTTATCTTATTACTTTAATAAAAATTTTTTAATTTTAATCATTATTTTTAATGCTATTATCGGAGCTATTGGAGGATTAAATCAAACTTCTTTACGTAAATTAATAGCTTTTTCTTCAATTAATAATTTGGGATGAATATTGTCTTCTATTATAATTAGAGAAAATTTATGACTATTTTATTTTATTCTTTATTCTTTTATAATTAGAATTTTATGTTTTTTATTTTATATATTAAATATATTTTATTTAAATCAACTATTTTTTAGAAATATTAATTATTTAATTAAAATAAATTTATTAATTAATTTTATATCATTAGGTGGACTTCCACCTTTTATTGGATTTTTCCCTAAATGAATTATTATTAATTTTTTAATTAATAATAAAATTTTATTATTAATTTTTATTTTAATTATAACAAGATTAATTATATTGTTTTTTTATATTCGTATTATTTATTCATCTTTTATATTTAATTATTTAAAATTAAAATGAATTAAAATTTTTATTAAAAATAAAATATTTTATTTATTAAATTTTTTAAGATTTATATCAATTTTAGGAATAATTTTAAGAAATTTTTTTTTTTTATAGTAATTTTAAAGGTTTTAAGTTAATTTAAACTAATAATCTTCAAAATTATTTATAAAGTAATATTCTTTAAGCCTTAATAATATTAACTATACCTTAAAATTTGCAATTTTATATCATAAATTGAATATAAAGCTTTAATAAAAAAGAATTTATTCTTGTTAATAAATTTACAATTTATCGCTTATATCTCAGCCATTTTATTTAGCGAAAATGACTTTATTCTACAAATCATAAAGATATTGGAACTTTATATTTTATTTTTGGAATTTGAGCAGGAATAGTAGGAACATCTTTAAGATTATTAATTCGTGCTGAATTAGGAAATCCTGGCTCCTTAATTGGTGATGATCAAATTTATAACACAATTGTCACAGCTCATGCATTTATTATAATTTTTTTTATAGTTATACCAATTATAATTGGTGGATTTGGAAATTGATTAGTTCCATTAATACTAGGAGCACCTGATATAGCATTCCCACGAATAAATAATATAAGATTTTGATTATTACCCCCCTCTTTAACTTTACTAATTTCCAGAAGAATTGTAGAAAACGGAGCTGGAACAGGATGAACAGTGTACCCCCCACTTTCATCTAATATTGCTCATGGAGGAAGATCTGTAGATTTAGCTATTTTTTCATTGCATTTAGCTGGAATTTCTTCAATTCTTGGAGCTATTAACTTTATTACAACAATTATTAATATACGAATTAATGGATTATCCTTTGATCAAATACCTTTATTTGTTTGATCTGTAGGAATTACAGCTCTTCTTCTTCTTTTATCTTTACCAGTATTAGCTGGAGCTATTACTATACTACTTACAGATCGAAACCTTAATACTTCTTTTTTTGATCCTGCTGGAGGAGGTGATCCTATTTTATATCAACACTTATTTTGATTTTTTGGTCATCCAGAAGTTTATATTTTAATTTTACCAGGTTTTGGAATAATTTCTCATATTATCTCTCAAGAAAGAGGAAAAAAAGAAACTTTTGGATCTTTAGGTATAATTTATGCTATAATAGCAATTGGTTTACTTGGATTTGTTGTATGAGCTCATCATATATTTACTGTTGGAATAGATATTGATACACGAGCTTACTTTACATCAGCTACAATAATTATTGCTGTACCAACAGGTATTAAAATTTTTAGTTGATTAGCAACACTTCATGGAACTCAAATTAATTATAGTCCTTCTATTTTATGAAGATTAGGATTTGTATTTTTATTTACTGTTGGTGGATTAACTGGAGTTATTTTAGCTAATTCATCTATTGATGTAGCATTACATGATACTTATTATGTTGTTGCTCATTTTCACTACGTTTTATCTATAGGAGCTGTATTTGCTATTATTGGGGGATTTATTCATTGATACCCTTTATTTACAGGATTAACCCTTAACCCTTATTATTTAAAAATTCAATTTTTAACCATATTTCTAGGAGTAAATTTAACTTTTTTTCCTCAACATTTCTTAGGTTTAGCTGGAATACCTCGTCGTTATTCTGATTATCCAGATATTTATATTTCATGAAATATTATTTCTTCATTAGGTTCTTACATTTCTTTACTAGCAATTATATTAATATTAATTATTATTTGAGAATCAATAATTAATCAACGAATCGTGTTATTTTCTTTAAACTTATCATCTTCTATTGAATGATATCAAAACTTACCTCCAGCAGAACATTCTTATAATGAACTCCCAATTTTAAGAAATTTCTAATATGGCAGATTATATGTAATGGATTTAAACCCCATTTATAAAGGATTATCCTTTTTTTAGAAATGGCAACATGATCAAATTTAAATTTTCAAAACGGAGCTTCCCCTTTAATAGAACAAATTATTTTTTTTCATGATCATACTTTAATCATTTTAATCATAATTACAATTTTAGTTGGATATTTAATATTAAATTTATTTTTTAATAAATATATTAATCGTTTTTTATTAGAAGGTCAAATAATTGAATTAATTTGAACCATCTTACCGGCTATTACATTAATTTTTATTGCTTTACCTTCATTACGATTACTTTACTTATTAGATGAACTTAATAACCCTCTTATTACCTTAAAATCAATTGGACATCAATGATATTGAAGTTATGAATATTCTGATTTTAATAATATTGAATTTGATTCATATATAATTCCCTCTAATGAACTTAATAATAATGGTTTTCGATTGTTAGATGTAGATAATCGTGTTATTTTACCTTTAAATAATCAAATTCGAATTTTAGTGACAGCTACTGATGTAATTCATTCATGAACTATCCCATCTTTAGGAGTTAAAATTGATGCAAATCCTGGTCGTCTTAACCAAACTAATTTTTTTATTAATCGACCTGGTATTTATTATGGTCAATGTTCTGAAATTTGTGGAGCAAATCACAGCTTCATACCTATTGTAATTGAAAGAATTTCAATTAAAAATTTTATTAATTGAATTAATAACTATTCCTCATTAGATGACTGAAAGCAAGTACTGGTCTCTTAAACCACTTTATAGTAATTTAGCAATTACTTCTAATGAAAGAATTAGTTAAAATATAACATAAATATGTCAAATTTAAATTATTACATATGTAATATTCTTTTATCCCTCAAATAATACCAATTAATTGATTAATTTCTTTTATTTTTTTTATTATAATTTTTATTTTATTTAATATCTTAAATTATTATATTTTTATTAATAAAAATAATATAAAAAATATTAAAACTTTAAAAAAAAATAATTTTAATTGAAAATGATAAATAATTTATTTTCTATTTTTGACCCTTCAACTAATATTTTTAACTTACCATTAAATTGAATTAGAACATTTATTGGCTTAATATTTATTCCTTATTCATTTTGATTAATTCCTAATCGTCATTTATTCTTTTGAAACTTTATTTTAAATAAACTTCATAATGAATTTAAATTATTAATTGGAACAAATAAAAACTCTAATGGATCAACATTTATTTTTATCTCAATATTTTCTTTTATTATATTTAATAATTTTTTAGGATTATTTCCTTATATTTTTACAAGAACTAGTCATCTTACACTAACTCTATCTATTTCTTTACCTCTTTGATTAAGATTTATATTATATGGATGAATTAATAACACTCAACACATATTTATTCATATAATTCCCCAAGAAACTCCAACAATTTTAATACCATTCATAGTATTAATTGAAACAATTAGAAATATTATTCGACCTGGTACTTTGGCTGTCCGTTTAACAGCTAATATAATTGCAGGTCATTTATTAATAACTTTACTTAGTGGAACTGGACCTAATATATTAAATTATTTTATTATTTTATTAATCATAATTCAAATTTTATTATTAATTTTAGAATCAGCAGTTGCTATTATTCAATCTTATGTAATTGCTATTTTAAGAACATTATATTCTAGAGAAGTAAACTAATGAAAAATAATTTTAACCATCCATATCACTTAGTAGATTATAGCCCTTGACCATTAACTGGAGCTATTGGAGTTTTAACTTTAGTTACAGGAATAATTAAATGATTCCATAACTTTAATATTAATTTATTAACTTTAGGATACATTATTATTTTAATAACTATATATCAATGATGACGAGATATTTGTCGAGAAGGTACTCTTCAAGGAAAACATACTATCCTAGTAACAAAAGGATTGCGATGAGGAATAATTTTATTTATTGTCTCCGAAGTATTTTTTTTTATTTCATTTTTTTGAGCTTTTTTTCATAGAAGTTTATCACCCAATATTGAAATTGGTGCAATATGACCTCCTATGGGAATTATTCCATTCAATCCATTTCAAATTCCCTTATTAAATACTATTATTTTAATTACCTCAGGAGTAACTGTAACTTGAGCTCATCATGCTATCATAGAAAATAATTATTCTCAGATAACTCAAGGACTTTTTTTAACAATTATTCTAGGAATTTATTTTACTATTCTCCAAGCTTACGAATATTTAGAAGCACCTTTTACTATTGCAGATAGAATTTATGGATCAACATTTTTTGTAGCAACAGGATTTCACGGTCTCCATGTAATTATTGGAACAATATTTTTACTAATTTGTCTAATTCGACATTTAAAAAATCATTTTTCTAGTTCTCACCATTTTGGATTTGAAGCAGCAGCTTGATACTGACATTTTGTAGATGTTGTTTGATTATTTCTTTATATTTCTATTTATTGATGGGGAAATTAATTATTTATATAATATATACAGTATATTTGACTTCCAATCAAATTGTTTAAATTTAATTTAATATAAATAATCCTTTTAATAATTTATATTTCAATTATAATTATTTTAATTTCTAATACTATAATATTTTTATCTATAATTTTATCGAAAAAAACTTTTTCAGATCGAGAAAAATCATCCCCCTTTGAATGTGGATTTGACCCTAAATCATCTGCACGAATTCCATTTTCTTTACATTTCTTTTTAATTACTGTAATTTTTTTAATTTTTGATGTAGAAATTGCATTAATTTTTCCAATTATTAATTTATTTAAAATTACTAATTTTATTATTTGAACTAAAATTAGATTTTTTTTTATTATTATCCTACTAATTGGTTTATATCATGAATGAAATCAAAATATATTAAATTGAACAAATTAAAAAATAATTATTAATTTTCCAATTAGGATTATAGTTTAATATAAAACATTTGATTTGCATTCAAAAAATATTGAAATTATCAATTTATCTTAAATAAGAAGCAATTCCCATATGCATTTAATTTCGACTTAAAAGATAGAGTTTATAAACTCCTTATTTTTAATTGAAACCAAATAGAGGTATATCACTGTTAATGATAAAATTGAATACAGATTCCAATTAAATGAAGTATAAAGTTTAAAATTAAGCTGCTAACTTAATTTTTAGTGGTTTAATTCCATTAATACTTCTATTTATATAGTTTAATTTAAAACATTACACTTTCACTGTAAAAATAAAACTATTATTTTTATAAATAATAAAATTATTTAAAGATTTTAATTAATCTCCTTAATATCTTCAATATTATGCTCTAATTATAAGCTATTTAAATAAATAATTGTTATAAATAAAATTAAAAATATCCATAAAATAAATCTAAATAAATAAATTTTAAAATTATTTAATTGAAAAAAATTATATAAAATTCTATATTTTTTTAAAATAAAAAATATTCCTTGACCTCTATATAATTCTCTTCAACCTATGTCAATATTTTTTAACAAATCTCGTCCCAATTTTAAAAAATAATAATTTAAACCATAAGTAGATAAATTTGGTATAAATCATATTAATGATAAAAAATTTCTTAATTTATACATTATAATAAACTTATTAATTGAATAAATTTTTATATTTCTAACTAAATAACCTAATAAGCCACCCAATAATCTAACATAAATTACCATAAATTTTAAATTAAAAGATAAATAAATTATATTAGGGTAAGGAAAAATTATTCATATTAAAATTCCACCGCTAATAACTCTTATAAATAATAAAACAAATATACTTTTTAATATAATATAATTTTCATCATATAAATTATAAACTCTTAATAAATTAAAATCATTAATTATTAAATATATTATTAAACGTAATCTATAAAATATTGTTAAACCAGTAGAAATATAATATAATATAAATACAAAAAAATTTAAATTTCTTATTCTAACTATTTCTAAAATCAAATCCTTAGAATAAAATCCTGCTAAAAATGGAATTCCACATAAAGCTATATTAGAAATATTTATACATAAAGAAGTTAAAGGAATAAACTTTGCAATTCCTCCTATAAATCGAATATCTTGAATATCATTTATTATATGAATAATTACCCCAGCACATATAAATAATAAAGCTTTAAATATTGCATGAGTTAATAAATGAAAAAAAGCTAATTCAGGTAATCCTATTCTTAAAATTCTTATTATTAAACCTAATTGTCTTAAAGTAGATAAAGCAATAATTTTTTTTAAATCAAACTCATAATTTGCTGAAATTCCAGCTATAAATATTGTTAAACCTGATAAAATTAATAAAATTTAAAAAAAAAATAACTCAGATAATAAAATATTAAAACGAATTAATAAATAAACCCCAGCAGTTACTAATGTCGAAGAATGAACTAAAGCTGACACTGGAGTTGGTGCTGCTATAGCAGCAGGTAATCAAGAACTAAAAGGAATTTGAGCTCTTTTAGTTATAGCTGCTATAATAATTATTACCCCAATTATTTTTATTGAATAATCATTTTTTATAAAATCCATATAAAAAATATAATTTCATCTCCCATAATTTATTTGGTTGGCTGGTTCTAATATATATAGTATTCTTGAGCCGAGGAGCTCGGTGGCGTAGTGGTTTAGCGCCTGGCCCAGTGATTGCGTAAGTTAAGCAACGTTCGCAAGGGTTGGTCATGGGATGGGTGACCAAAAATTTAGTATCGCGAACTCCTCCGTGCTTCGGAAGGCACGTGAAGCCGTTGGTCCCGGCTGCATTTGCAGTCGTTAATACCCACCAATCCGCATTGGGCCCTTCCTCTTTGTCCACCCATAAGGAAGGCCTGTGCCCCAGCAGTGGGGACATCAAAAATGGCTGATGGACAGTATTCTTGAAAAAATACCAAATTATAAAAAAACACGATATAATGTTTTTTTTTAACATTGTAAAAAAAACAAAGTTTTTTTTTCATCCTACATAGTAGTGGCGTCTCTAGGGTGAAACATACGGCGTTTTGTGAACCAGAGATTTTCTTTGGTAGGATTGGTCCTTAGGAGCCAAGGATGGATGGATATAAGAAGTGAAACCACCACGATTCTTGTAGTAATTTTTTTGAAGTTTTGGCCTTCAGCCTAATCTCGATAGAGTTGAGCTTAACCAATTCGAAAATACTGAAACAAGTGCCAAGTTTTTCCAGCAGTACTGGCTCTCCAAGGGTTAAAACTTGGGTAAAACTACTCTCAAGGTACATAACAACATCTGAAAAAAATATTGGTTATTATGTAATGTTTAGGAAACTTCTTGAAAAATGCAGGTGGCTCCACTTCGTAAACCCATCTTAGGAACTCAAGGATCAATCCCACCGAAGGAAATCTTTAGTTCAGGGATAGCCGTATTCTTCGTTTTTAGGGTTCCGTACCAAAATGGTAAAAAAGGAACCCTTATGGTGTGACTCAGTCTGTCGGTCTGTCTGTCTGTCTGTCTGTCACAGCTAAATATCTCGAGAACTACTAATGGTATCAACTTGAAATTTGGAATAGTTTTAGATGACATTTGCCCAACTATTTTGCAAATAAGAAAGAAATAATAAAATTAATATTTTTTTTTTCAACAGGGACTGAAAAGGGGTCTTAAAAATTTTAAGTGAGGTGATTAGGGCATGTGGGGTATCATATGAAAGAGCGCTGTTTGCACATTTTAAAACAATTTTTTTCTTTTTTCTTAGGCCGCATAGTTTTCGACTTATGATGAAAAATGTAAAAAAAAATACCGTTCCCCCCCCTTATCTCCGAAGTTTGCAAAGAGAAAAATCTGAAATAATTCTATGTGATAGTAGTTTATGAAAAGATTACAGGAAAAATAAAACGATGTCTCAATATAACACACTTTTTTAGAAATTCAAAAAACAATATTTTTTTAGTTTCACTACCCGTCAACAGATGGCGCTGTCCTAAGCATGCTAACCTAAGGGCAAAAAATAGTTCCACTATCGGTCAAGAGATGGCACAACCTAACACTACCATAATAAATTGGTGGCTGGTTCTAATATAATTACCTACTATTTGCCGTACGAATAAACGAAGAATAAGTTCATACTTTACTAAGTAATTATATATATTACTATATAGTAATATAATAATAACGAGGAGCTCGGTGGCGCAGTGGTTTAGCGCCTGGACCAGCGATTGCGGAGGTTAAGCAACGTTCGCAAGGTTCGATCATGGGATGGGTGACCAAAAATTTATTATCTCGAGCTCCTCCGTGCTTCGGAAGGCACGTTAAGCCGTTGGTCCCGGCTGCATTTGCAGTCGTTAACACCCACCAATCCGCATTGGGCCCGCGTGGTGGGTTATGGCCCGTCCTCCTTATCCACCCATAAGGAAGGCCTGTGCCCCAGCAGTGGGGACATTAAAATGGCTGATGGACTAGTAATAAAAACATTTTGCAATGTGGAGTGGCTGAAACGTTTTTCAGTCACCATAAGCAGCATTTGTAAATTAACTGTCCGCCTGTTCGCCCTTCCACCTGTCTGCCGTTTATCCTACTTTTTTAAAGACTGTCCTAAAATAACATATCCAAATATATTTATGATTGTACGGAACCCTCGGTGCGCGAGTCCGACTCGCTCTTGACCGGTTTTTTTTTGTCCTACTAATGGGGCTACTATATATAAATTTACTTTTTAGTATTATATTGAAAAATGCAACTAGATAGCGACTCCGTATAAATAGGTAGGTACCTCAATGATATTAAAAGTAAGATGAGTTATACGCCAACATCATTGCTATTTAAAACAGTGCAAAGGTACTATAGATACACACATTGACCGCTGCATGCGCATTGGCCGTGAATTTAAAGCGCGTCAGCTGTCTCCTTCACTCACACACGCAAAGCAGACAGCGCGCTCTTTGTACAATATGGCCGAATAAAGTAATAGAAAATACATATCTTTATTAAATACAGTACTTACGTGTGAAATTAAGCATTTTTCCGATCTCTGACTGTTACTGTATAATTTGTACATCCTCTAAAAACGCAAGGAGACATTTTTTTAATGGAATTTCACAATTTTATCGCGTCTGACTGACGAGAGCCGCGTGTGTTTCCGTGTCACGAGCCTGTGCCTGACTAATTGAAAGTCGGGCAATTACCTGACTTTCGTCTTGCCATTTTGGAGTGCGCGTAATATCTTTTAATATCATTGAGGTACCTAAACAAATTCGTTTATGAAAATCAAAAATTAATCTTCAATTTGTTTTTCTTGGAACGATGTACTTATTCTCTAGAAAGAAAGCCATAGATGGCTTTGAAATAAATACGAAAACTCGCGATATAAAATTATAAAGCCCAAACGTTTGACAAATTATACAAAGCTCTTTTTGGTGAAATCTCGTAAGAGGATTTGTGCACGTACTCACACGTAAGTATGTATTCAAAGAGACGATTTTCAAATGTTCCTTTGTCCGAAACGAAATTCGATGTTTGAAAGGGACGCAGGTTCTATACCCGTGTGAAAGCTCTAAAGTTACGACGGTTGATTTTAAAGCACAATGGCCAAGATTATATAAGTAGATACCTAGGTTTTTAGAAACCAAATTAAAAAAATGTTGAGTTTATAGCATTATAACTCCTAAAATACTAATAGGTAGTCAACATTGGCTGTCATACAATAAAATGTTCCTTTAAAGATCTTTCCAGATGTAAGACTCATTGCTAGAGGAGACTTACGCTCATCAATATTTACCTCACATCATAGACTTATTACCTTATAGATAGGGCTGCCATCCGTCCGGGTTTCCCCGGATTTGTCCTAGTTTGGAGGGCGTCCGGGGAGCGTCCGGGCAAGGTTCTGATTGTAGTCCGGGTAAAACCCGGACTTTAATTAAAATCCGGATTTTTTGGATCAAACTCCGTTCAAAAAAGTACTATATTCAGCGCACGTGCTACCGGGCGCCTCACTTCACTACGCGTGGTGCACTACGCAACCCGCAAAAAATCGCGCTACGCGGCCTACGCGGCCCACTTTTTTTTACTAAATCAAGCAAGATTACAAGATAAATGGAAGAAACTGACTAAAAATCGCGCTGCGCGGCTGTATTTTCTATAAACAGGTAAGATTGCAACACAACACAAGGTTAGTAGATGAAACTGTTTAAAAATTGCACTGCGCGGCCCATTTTTTACTATAGACTAGCAAGTTTACAAGATTATTGGATGAAACTGTCTAAAAATCGCGCTGCGCGGCCCATTTTTTTTACTATAGACAAGCAAGATTTCAAGATTAGTGGATGAAACTGAACAAAAACGCGCTGCGCGGCCGTTTATTCTATAAACAGGCAAGATCACAAATCACAACAGAAGGTTACTGGATGAAACTGACTAAAAATCGTGCTGCGCGGCCCATTTTTAGGGTTCCGTAGCCAAAATGGCAAAAAACGGAACCCTTATAGATTCGTCATGTCTGTCTGTCTGTCTGTCTGTCTGTCCGTCCGTATGTCACAGCCACTTTATTCTAAAAGTATTAGGACTACATAGTTGAAACTTAGTACGTAGGTGTATTCTGTAAACCGCTTTACGATTTTTAGACAAAAATAAAAAAAATAAAAGATTAAGGGGGGGCTCCCCATACATGGAACTGAAACTGAAAATATTTTTTTTCATCAAACTAATACTTGTGGGGTGTCTATAGATAGGTCTTTAAAAATGACATTGAGGTTCCTAAGACTATTTTTTTTTAAAGTCAACCGTTTGAAAGATATATGCCGCCAAAGTGGTAAAATGTGTGTCCCCCCCCCTTTAACTTTTAAAGTAAGAGGGTGAAAAATCTAAAAAAAAATATCAACTATAGATCTTAATAAACACTTTCAACGAAAATTGTTTTGAACGAGATACAGTAATTAGTTTTCGAGATATAGAACATTTTCAAAAACCGCAAATATAACTTTGTCATTCATACAAACACTGTGAAAAACAAAGTTATTTTTTCAGACGAAAAATGATAGCGGTATTAAAATATAGTATGGTATAATGTACCTACGGAACCCTACTGCGCGTGGCCCGACACGCACTTGGCCGGTTTTTTTTTTATTACGGGCCGTCCCTGGCTATTTGGGCATTTATTTTGGAACGCTACGTTTACAAAACTACTAAAACTGGAACCTGGCCCTGCACAAAATTGTGTTGGACACCCCAGCTCTACATCATAACTAGTAAAACACACTATTTAATGCGAAAAAACCGGCCAAGTGCGTGTCGGGCCACGCGCCGTAGGGTTCCGTAGTTACCTTATACCATACCATATTTAATACCACCTATCATTTTTCGTTTGCAAAAATAACTTTGTTTTTCACAGTGTTGGTATGAATGACAAAGTTATATTTGCGGTTTTGGAAAATGTGCTATATCTCAAAAACTAATTACTATATCGCGTTCAAACTAATTTTGGTTGAAAGTGTTTATTAAGATCTACAGCATATATTTTTTTTAGATTTTTCACTCTCTTATTTCAAAAGTTAAAGGGCCCCCCCTTTAACTTTTGAAATAAGAGAGTGAAAAATTTAGGGACACACATTTTACCACTTTGGCGGTGAATATCTTTCAAACGGTTGACTTTGAGAAAAAGTGACAACTTTTTCTCAAAGTCAACCGTTTGAAAGACATTAGAACATTAGAAACTTCAATGTCATTTTTAAAGACCTATCTATAGACACCCAACACGTGTTGGTTTGAAGAAAAAAAAATTTTCAGTTTCAGTACCATGTATGGGGAGCCCCCCCTTAATCTTTTATTTTTCTTATTTTTGTATTAAATTCGTTAAGCGGTTAACAGAATACATATACCTACCAAGTTTCAACTGTGTAGTCTTATCACTTTCGGAATAAAGTGGCTGTGACATACGGACAGACAGACAGACAGACATGACGAAACTATAAGGGTTCCGTTTTTTGCCATTTAGGCTACGGAACCCTAAAAAGTAGTAAGAGATTGACAAGGTCTACTCAAAATTAGATATTTTAAAAAGAAAACAAATCTTTGTTGAGCAAATTTTATTAGTTAATCTTGTTAGATAAAAGTCCTTTAAAAATTAGACAGTAAAAACCGGCCAAGTGCATGTCGGGCCACGCGCCATAGGGTTCCGTAGTTACCTTATACCATACCATATTTAATAGCACCTATCATTTTTCGTTTGCAAAAATAACTTTGTTTTTCACAGTGTTGGTATGAATGACAAAGTTATATTTGCGGTTTCGGAAAATGTGCTATATCTCAAAAACTAATTACTATATCTCGTTCAAACCAATTTTGGTTGAAAGTGTTTATTAAGATCTACAGCATATTTTTTTTTTAGATTTTTCACTCTCTTATGTCAAAAGTTAAAGGGGGGGGGGACACACATTTTACCACTTTGGCGCTGAATATCTTTCAAACGGTTGACTTTGAGTAAAAGTTGTCTTAAAAACCTCAATGTCATTTTTAAAGACCTATCTATAGACACCCAACACGTGTTGGTTTGAAGAAAAAATTTTTTTTCAGTTTCAGTTCCATGTATGGGGAGCCCCCCCTTAATCTTTTATTTTTCTTATTTTTGTATTAAATTCGTTAAGCGGTTAACAGAATACATCTACCTACCAAGTTTCAACTGTGTAGTCTTAATACTTTCGGAATAAAGTGGCTGTGACATACGGACAGACAGACAGACAGACAGACAGACAGACAGACAGACAGACAGACAGACAGACAGACAGACAGACAGACAGACATGACGAATCTATAAGGGTTCCGTTTTTTGCCATTTAGGCTACGGAACCCTAAAAATGGCTTAAACTTCCATTTTTTTTCCGGTCAAGTATTGGGTAAAATGTATTTTTTAACCAAGCTAAAGTGAATATAAAAAATCAAATGTCCGGGGTCAAGGCTCCAAAGTCCGGGGTTTTTACGCTTCTGGTCCGGGGCGGCAGGTTTTAGAGATGGCAGCCCTCCCTATAGATCACAATAATGGTTGGCAACATCTGTTAATTTGATGTCTGGTATCTCTACAAGATATTTCAGAAGTCAGAATGTGGTCCGCAACCCCCTTACCGGAACTGGGGGCAGGGCCCCTCTCGAAAATATCTCTAGATACCCACGCCAATGGGAGGAGTAGGTTTTGCAGCGGAATTTCATAACCTACTATGGTATGCTGATGATGAATAACTATAGGTTGGTAAAAACACCTCTGTTGTCTTTCTCAGTAGTTATAAGCCTCATAAACACAATGTTGACGATGCAAAACAGATGAAAAGTGTGTTATTGATTAAGCCTTTATGGGGATATCATCATACTATGTTACTGCCACTTAGGGAATTGTGTAACTCGATAATAATGAGTCGAGAGCAAGAGAATATAAGGCCGCTAACACGTTCATATGCGAAGCGTTAATCAAAAAGAAGAAAAATAAGTATTTGTTTATAACCAACATGATCATTTATCAATGTTTTATTGAAGTTGTTTTTGTTACGTATTTATATTATTTCTCTAAACAAAATAATACCTAATAACAATTTCAAATTAAAAATCTCCAATTTTGTGACATGTCAGATTTTGATGATTTGGAGTTTTGGACCAATGACATAGGCAATTTGGAATTGGTCAAAGGTTTCAGTGATCGCTTACTTTACCGCCGGCCAATAGCTTTAAGTTTGGAGTAAGCTTGTTTCTCAGCTCATGTAGTGAAAAATCAGACTTCCATTCCATACCACTAAACACAGGGTCATTTGTTAAACTCCAACAACCTCGCAGGAGTAGATTACTAACATCATAAACAGAACGTTTGTTCTACGACTTTTCCGAAAAAAGACAAAAAAACTACTTTCTTTACAAAATGATCGAGTTTTGTATGAAAAGTGTTGTTTTTTGTCTTTTTCAGAAAGACTCAGAACAAACGTTGTTGTATATGATGTTAGTAATCCACTCCTGCCAAGTTGTTGGTGTTTTATAAATAACCCAGTATAAGTATACACTGTGCCCATACGCAGGCCCGCCGCAAGCGGGTGTGCAAGGTGTGGGTATATAATTTTTCAAGAAACCTACCACCCACATGTGTAGAATTTTACAAAAAAATAAGCGCAGAGAAGAGATAGATTAAGTTTAGCTCTCAAAAGAAATCTTTTCTGTCTGACAAGCACGTAATCGTAGCGTAGCAGGAGGCGGCATAAATGGTATTTTCACGCCGCGCGGGTGCCCAGACATTCAGCGGCGGGCCTCATACGCTTTTCCTCTCGTCGTGTCCTATTCCTAAGGCAACAATTATAACGAAGGGGAGACTTGGTGAACTAATTAAACGTTTCATTCCCATTATGTTAAATAAATTACTTCTGCCGCTTCCCCGATTCTATCGAGATCCACTCGAATCTAGGTAACAGCATGGAATATGAATCATAATCAGGGAATGAAAACGTTATTTTTGAATGTAACGTTATTTCTTACTTTTTTACCGTTCATTTTAACATTAACTTTATGTCAATAAATAACGTTATTTTAACGAAATTAAGGTTATTTCAGTAAATAACGTTAATTTTAACGTTATTTCTTACTTTTTGTTACCGTTACTTTCAAATTAACGTTATTTTAATTAATAACGTTATTTTTTACCGATAATTTTACCGGTACTAATGTTTAACGCTATATTTAACGGTAATTTTACCGGTACAATATTTTTAACGTTATTTTTACCGGTAAATTTATCGATAAAATGTTTTAACGGTATTTTTAAAGTTATTTTTTTATATCGTTATTTTTTTTAACAGCATTTCAATCCCTGATCATAATACAACACACCCTCATTCGGAATGGAAATAACAAGAATTTTGGTAAATATTTTATAAATATTTCTTGACATTTAAAATAAAATTTGTTAATAATTTATTTATTTTCTTTTATCCTGGGGCCCAATCGCGCTTAAGCCTAGGGTTTCCTAGGATGACGGTGCCGTCATATTACGGCCGTAATTTAGCGGCGTAGAACGTTGTCTGTATAAACAAGGTATAAACAGTATGGCGCGCTGAATTGTTTACATAGACAACGTTCAACGCCGCTAAATTACGGCCGTAATATGACGACACCATCATCCTAGGAAACCCTAGCTTTATTCTGAACTATAAAACCAAAACCGTTACCTTGTCATCTTTGGTTTAGCTTAATTTAAAAATAGATGGACTGGTAGTAAATCGGAACCTACGTTATACACGCTGAAATTTTAATCATTTGGTTCCCGCCGTGGGGTGGTTCCACTCATGATTACAAGTAACTTTTACTATGGGGCCAACTCTCTGGCTTGCAAAAAAAAATCAGCTGTTCCATACTAAAGTGCAGTACCTACTCGATCTTAATGTATGGAACAGCAGATTTTTTTTTTGCGAGCAGGAGAGTTGGCCCCATAATAAAAGTTGCTTGTAATCATGAGTGGAACCACCCCATGGCGGGAACCAAATGATTAAAATTTCAGCGTGTATTCTAGTCAGCAGCAGGTGGGTCAATGATATTTTGGGATATTTTTTGGGGATGTGTGAGGTGTGGAATTGACCTCGAGGACCCTGTGGCAACTTTCAGAGGATTTAAACCTCTTTCGGATTTTTTCAGAACTTTCGCTTATAAGTATTTTCAAAACCATGCGCTTCTTGAGCTGTAGACAATTAAATTTTCGTCAATTTTCATTGGTGTAACTGTTTTTGACCCAATACTTACCGCGACACAAAAGTTCAAAATACATGGAACAAATGAGATTATTTCTTTGAAACTTTTATGAACCTGCCGGCCAAGATAAAAAAAGTGGTAGGTACGTATAGTTTTTTTTATCTAATTTTTAAACGACTTTTATCTTACAAGATATGCCAGTCCTATCGTATCCTAAACATGCTAACTACATACTAAAATAATACCTAAAACTAGTCATTTCATTTGGAGACTTTGGAGTAATAGTTATATGGCACAAAGCTCTGAACCAAGTTATTCAAGTACGAAGAAGTGTCTTTATATTGCATTAAAATAAGTTCCGTGGACAATATGAAGGACGTTGACTGAGCTAAAGTCACAGAAAAATCTATTAGCTACATTTTCAATCTTAGGTTTTCAAATATTATATCGTTGGGAATGAAAAAAATATACAATATATTGGATTTTATTTTGTTGAGGTACAGGGCCTAAATATTTTCCACTTATTTACTGTCTCTCATCTGTTTAAAAAATGTTAATTAATTATATTTACTTACCTACACAAATATTTTCCATTGACTTTTCATATAGGATAATTAAATCTAAAGAAGGCATTCAGAGGATTGGCCTTACCTACTTAATTTTGTGTTAAGTACTTAGTTAATAGACTGTACTTAAATATCTATTCTGTGCTAAGTGTATTTAGTATTATTCTAAAACACAGATATTTTAGCTGTAGTTTTAAATGAGGATTATTTGTCATGCTGACTTAGGCATCTCGTAGTAATTGAATGGTTATTTAGGTAACATTTATACAATGGGGTGACCTAGGTTACGCAATTAGAGCTAAGCTTTAGGTAGGAACAACAAAAAATATAACTTTAGTAGGTATAATTAAGTACTTAATCCGGTTTTATGATATTATTACAATACTTACCCAAAACTGAAAAGTACGGTTCTTGTCGAAATTACAAACTTTCTTTGAAGAGTTTTATTTCACGCGTGGTTTTTTTTTAGTTTACAAAAATATAATTATGTACAATGTCAGTAGTCTAACCTTTTTTTTCATTTCCAAAAAAATTACAAACATTAATTTTACCAAAATCTCAGAAATACTCCACTAATCAAATGCAAATACTCACTATGAATATTTAAAAGAAACACGGAAATTAATAAACACCTGCCAAAAAAGATTTGAAAACATTAAGATGTTGGCGGTTTAGTAAAAATAAAGAGAAAAATTTACACCCGAGTAAAATTTCCAATTTCATTAGAAAACAACACTGAATTTGAAAAACCGAAAACATTGGTAAATTCAAACGGTTCCATTACGGTGCCTATTCAAAAGCAATACAGAAGAATTGGACATAAAGCAAAGTCTCGTTCGGCTTTGAACATAGTCCCTTTCGATATAAAACTGGCTGACCGCCGCTTTATTTAGGACTGGCCTCGTAAAAAGCGGTGTACCTTTCAGCCAAACATAATAGTACAAAATTTGCTTTGTGGCCAAACTACACGGTTTTGTCCAAAACTAAAACAAGTTTGGTATGTATCTATTACTTGGACGTCTTCTGATTTATTTAGGTACTCATGATTTCACTGGTTTTAATTTATACAGAATAGTTGAATACAAAACTACTACACTTATAGGTTATACACATTTTTGTTTAATCTTTTGCACTACGTGGACAGATTAACTTAGCTTTAAGACAAGTCAAGTTCCTTGTTTAATAATTATTTATTTTCACTTCTCATGCTCGTAAAGTTCGTCTTTATGTTGGGTATAGCCGGTATAGGCTGCATAAAATCGCTTTTTTAACCGACTTCAAAAAAGGAGGAGGTTCTCAATTCGATTGTATGATTTTTTTTTATCGTTGTTCGCGCATATCTTCGTCATTTATGGATAGATTTTAAAGATTATTTTTTTGTTTGATTGAGTTTTGTTGCGAGATGGTCCCATTTATTTTTTTTTCAGATCGGTTCAGTAGTTTTCAAGTAATCCTGAAAATACTATGATTTTGCATTAACTATCTTGACGACTTTTTTATCGTTGTTCGCGCATATCTTCGTTATTTATGGACCGATTTTGATGGTTTTTCTTTGTTTGATAAAATTTTCTTGCAAAATGGTCCTATTTAAATTTTTTTCAGATCAGTTCAGTAGTTTTCAAGTAATTCTGAAAATACCATGATTTTGCATCAATTACCTTGACGACTTTCCAATTTATGAACCGAATTAGCTGATTTTTTGTTGGAAAAGGGATACCTTAAGTGTAGTTCTTTTAATTTCATTGACATTAAACTTTGGACCTCGAAGATATCCAAGGGAACTCCTCAAACTCAAATAGGATATGTAATTGTGATTGAGATATTGGTAGGCTTATGAAAATCTGTATGCTACGTTCTGGACTATACTTGGACTAAGAAGACACAACTGAACTTCTTTGGAAATTGAGTAATAGGCATTTTGAAAACATATAAAGTTAAAGAATATTACACGCTTACGTACCACATAAAATTTGAAAATAAAAAAGCTTTTTAAAAAAAAAAGAAAAACCGCCTTCAAAAACCTAAAAATAAAAACAAAAACAGATTCAAAATTAAAAAAAATTGTTTAAAAAAACAAAAAACCGACTTCAAAAAACCTACCTCTAAAAAGCAAGAAATAATATTCGTAATAATAAAACACGTCTATTGAAGTCGGGTGGGGCTGGAGTACAAATCCCTTTTTTTTATTCTAAAAGCCCCACCCGACTTCAATAGACGTGTTTTATTATTACGAATATTATTTCTTGCTTTTTAGAGGTAGGTTTTTTGAAGTCGGTTTTTTGTTTTTTTAAACAATTTTTTATTTTTTTATTTTTAGTGTAGGTACTTTTTGTATTAGATAGTGTAGGTATATTATTTAGGTAGAAATTAAAATCGGCTTAGCCAAACGTGAGTTAATCGCGGAGAAACATACATACATGCGGGTCAAACTGAGAACCTCCTTTTTTAAGTCGGTTAAAGAACTACACTTAAGATATCCCTTTTCCAACAAGAAAATAATTATCTTATTCAGTTCATAAACAAAGAAGTTATACGACTGATCATCGAGGTAGTTCACACAAAAACATACTATTTTCGTGCTTTTTTCAAGATTACTTGAAAAGTACTGAACCGATTTCAAAATTTTAAAAAATGGGACCAATTTGAAAGTTTACCTAATGTAATAACGTTTGAATCATTTCAATCGGTCCAGCCGTCTTCGAGTAATCGGTGTACATACAAAAAACAAAAAAAAAAAAAAAAAACTGGTCGAATTGAGTACCTCCCTCCTTTTGAAGTCGGTAAAAAGCACTAAAAAGCAATAAATAATATTCAAATCACTAATACGCATATCAATTTTAATAAAAACCGTCTAATGAAGTCGGGTGGGGCTTTCAGATTTAAAAAAAAGTTGTCCTCCAGCCCCACCCGACTTCAAAAGACGGTTTTTATTAAAATTGATATGCGTATTAGTGATTTGAATATTATTTATTGCTTTTTAGTGCTTTTTAATTTTGAATCTGTTTTTGTTTTTATTTTTAGGTTTTTGAAGGCGGTTTTTCTTTTTTATGCTCTAGTAGTGCATAAAGTAAAATCTTCGTCTAAGTCTCAGACTTTAAGACAAAGGTCGTCAGGTAAACAGCCACACACGCAATTTAACTTTGTTAAATTAACTTGTTATTTCATTGTTTCTTCATTAATATTTAATACTTTTTTATTTTTGAAAATGGGTATCAATTTTATTGAAAGACCTTGATATTTTTTTTTTCAATTTTTGGTTATGGGTATCAAATGAAAGGCCTTGATGAGCACATTCCAAAATTATATTTTTTTTATATAAAAAAGATTTTTTTTTCAATTTTTGAATATGGGTATCGAATGAAAGGCCTTGATGAGCATATTCCAAAAATAGATATTTTGTTACAAAAAATAAAAAAATAAAACAATTTTTTTTCAATTTTTGAATATGGGTATCAAATGAAAGGCCTTGATGAGGACATTCCAAAAATATATATTTTGTCACAAAAAATGAAGAAAAAAAAATTTTTTTTTCAATTTTTGAATATGGGTATCAAATGAAAGGTCTTGATGAGCACATTCCAAAAATATAGAATTTGTCACTAAAATTTAAGATTTTTTTTTTTAGATTTTTACATTATTGTTGTTTAATTTCCTCACAATCGAAGTGAAAAGCAGAGTGTATAACTCGTACATAAAACCCATTTTACCCGAGACGTATATATCCACCCGAGCCGCAGGCTATGCACTTATGCACTTGTTGTACAATCTACTATTGTTATTACTTACTTTCATTGCTGTAACTTGAAGAAAAACAAAAAACAGCATTAGTAGAGCGTCAAGAAAACAACAAAGAGAAAATTGATATTTTTTTTTAGCTCGACTTTCCACCAAGAGACATTTTAATAAAACCGTTAAGTGTTACAAATTTTAATGTGATCCTACAGCTTTTATTTAATCTGTGCCTGCTACCGCGCGGCTGTCCCAGGAATACTAAATTGCCGGGTTGTACTTGAACGAAGTGTAGAGAATAAATCTTTAGAAAGAATGAAAGAAAGAAAAATTTTTTTTTCGGAACCTACACTCACGGTCATACACATTTATATAAAAGTACATTTTAAATCTTATTGTTATGCAACCGAAAAGCATGTTAATGCCATGACGGTGTTGTTATGTGGAACCAGTTAGAGAGGGAGGAAAATACACAATATGATGGCATATTGTGTTACATTATTGCTGAATTGAAGCAGTGAGAAATTCAAAGTATATAAAGTATTTACTTTACATTCCATGTTCCGAAATAAGCAAAAAAAAATCATAACCTGCCGTTACTTTTACGAAAATATTTTGTTTATTTATCATAAAAATTCTTAAGTATAAAAAACAGCGTTGTGAATGCGAATAATCTACAAAAATTATAAGGATAATTTTGTCTGTTCAATCAATGTGAATGTGAAAAATGTAAATAAGGATAATTTTCACATTATTTACAAAATTACCGACTTGTTATTGTTTACATCACAGTCGTTCTATTTCACGAAAGTCCATTCGGCTATGAATGTTGTTGAGCGTGCACATGCACATTGTTTTAATGTGCGTCTGCACGCTCTCGTTGAACATTAAAATAATGTGCATGTGCACGCCTGCACAATCAAAATCGTTTTTGACCCCCGTATCTATAGAAGAGTAAGTAATGACTTGAGTAAAATATGCGATTTGCAAATAATAAACTATAATCACATTACTTAATCTTAAATGCAGCAAAACTGCACTAAAACTGTGTTCAAGATTAATTATAATACAAATTGCATGTGAATATAAAATTAAAAGCATTTGAAAATTGCAAGTTTTACTCACGTCATTACTTACTTGTTTTATGCGAACCATATTTTGTTAATTAAGGTTAACGTAGGTATTTACTTTTTAAAAGATCAAGGGGCGTTGGTTTCATCTAAGGTTGTTATTAGTGTTGTAAAAAACAGTTTTTTCAACACACTTGCTCGTAAAGTGACCCCTAATACATCGCTTTTAGGGCCATAAACCGAGCTATAACAAACGCGTGCAATAATATATAAAACACTAGGTTGTTATAGAATTATCCCTACAAAGTTAAATTAGTACCTTACTGCAAGTTCTATGCGAGTAAACAGAGCATTCTCAATTTAACTGGGTTATACAGTTATTTTTTTTAGTAACAACAAAGAGGTTTTATGCCGCTGAAAGTTCATATTCATTTTTGAAATAAATAAATGTGTAAGTCTTTAATTAAGTCAAACAAATATTTATTATTATAATATTATTCATAATTCATAATATTTTGTTATAAAATATTAAAATATTTGCATTTTATCACTAAAAATTATAGTTTTGAAGTAGGCTGTATGCTCACTCACCCCTTTGTTTGCAAAATATTCTTGCATTGGGCGTGTGAAAAAAACAAAAAAAAAACTTACGCGCCTTTTCCCATAATTGTCATATTTTGTTTTTGTCGTATTTGTTTCTGTGTGGTAAATTACTTTGCATTTTCCTCGCAAATGTGTTGAAAAACGTCGTATGAAACTCGTAAGCTTTTACTCATTGCACACTCGGCTGAGTTACGCCCTCGCCTGCGGCTCGGGCTGCAACCCCACAGCCTTGTGTGCAATGACCAACCTAAGCTAACTTGTCTCATAATGTACTATTATCTAACGTGAAATAAAAAGTGAAAAAAAAAACATGAAAAAAACATGTTTTTTTCTGAAGCATGTCTTTTTTCAAGAGTACAGAAATCAAAATTATTAAGGAAGTTTCCGTTAAAGATTAATACTTATGAGTTCATATTAAAGTTTTCTGTTCATTTTTGAACCTACATTACTTTTTTGGTTGAAAGTACCAAGTTTTCAACAGTCTTCATTCGATTTATGTTTTTTTTTTGACGTACCTTAACTTAGAACGAAGAACAGTGTCTCCAAATTGGGGTGTTTTCCCCATTGTGTATAGAAAATTTTTGACTTTTCCGAAAACAGACAAAAAAATTCGACTCCCCATACAAATGTCCTTGGATGAATTCATCCAAGCAAATGTCCGAACAACTGATCGAGTTTTGTATGAAAAGTCGATTTTTTTGTCTAATTTTGGAAAAGTCGTAAAACAAATGCTGTTGTATATCGACAGTTAAGAACCAAATAGTGATATCTACAAATGTTTCCATTCCATAATGTAGTTAGTCGCTATCACCAGCAACATAAAGCGTTCGTTTCAATTATTGAACTTAGCAGTTAATGGTTTATCTTGATAATGTTAAAAGTAATGCGTTATCGATATTTTATGTCTTTGACAACTGATAAGCAATTATTTTGTTAGTAGACCTAAACAAAAAACCAATTATCGAAAAAAAGTACATAGCAGTATTTGGTTCTTAAGCGTCCATATGATGTTACTAATCTACTCCTGCGAGGTTGTTGGTGTTTTACAAATAACCCTGTATACTTTCAAGCATGAATCGATTTTTTCAAACAAACTATACTTGGCGTCATGAATAATGATATAAGGGAACGTACCCATACTACGTGACCTGTTAAGGGGGGGGAGGGGGTCTTTAAAATACCACGCTTGGTCACAGGGGGGGTGGGGGGGCCTACGTTTTGTCACGTAGTCAATATTCTCAATGGAAATCTGGTTCTTTTTTTTTTCAAGTTGTATTCAAATATGGCACGCAGCGAAATTTTTTTTCTACTTGATACATTTTTTTACTTGTGATTGTATGTAAAATTATAGAAAACACTTTTGGCATTACGTGGCAAGCGCCTTACTAATAAAAACACAAAAATGAGCAATTTTTTTTAGATTTTTGTTAAAAATGATGTAAAACCATTATCTATGAAATACTACGTGAAAACTAGGGGGTGGGGGGGGGGGGGGGGGGGTCTTGGCATATAGTACGGGTGGTCACCAAGGGGGGGAGGGGAGTCAAAAATTGTAAAAAATGGATCACGTAGTATGGGTACGTTCCCTAAGTAGTCGAGACCTTTCGATTGGTTTACCTACATCAGCAAATGCTACACTGTGGTCGGGATGTTTTGCCCAATCTATAAATATAAAATTCACAGTCCTGACTGACTGACTGACTGAGATATCAACGCACAGCCCAAACCGCTGAACCTAGAGACTTGAAATTTTGCACATAGATACTTTTTTTAAGTTCTACATGGTGGACATGACTAAACCCCTAAATAAAGGGTTGAAATAGGGGTTGATATTTTGTATGGAGAAATAATGTTAATAGACATTTCGACTTAATACTTCGTAGGAGTACTCCTAAAAAGCAAATAAGCAAACAATACATCGTAATTTTTTGAAAATCAACTCCGTAGGGGTCAAATGAGTATATAAACCTCAAAACTGATATGGATGTCGTTTTTAGGGTTTTACTGGATGTTGATTGCGAAAATGGCATTTATTTTGAAATCCAACACGGTGAACATGAAAAAAATTAGAACCCTACCTGTAGTGGTGAATTAGAGGTATCAGAGGTTGACAGGCAATAAGTTGGCCCGCCTTCATACGCTACTTATACTATACTGCCATTCCTCAGACGTCAGTATTTTAGACTGATTGATTGATTGGGAACGGGAACGGGAACGGCAATGAAAACGGGATACTAATATCTCTGGATCCAATTCTGAATATTATTAACTAGCTTCCGCCCGCGACTTCGTCCGCGTGGACATTCGATAAAAATCCTCAGAGAAGCTTAAATTAGTATAAAAGGTATTCTATATTTTAATTTCATTAAATTCTGATCAGCCGTTTTTACGTGATAAGACGGATCTCCACCAAGCGAGCAGCCTCGTGCGAGGCCCGTGCGACAAACGTCCAGCTTCGCAAGGCAGCGCGCATGGTGGGGACACGCCTAATCACGTAAAAACGGCTGATCAGAATTTAATGAAATTAAAACATAGAATACCTTTTATCCTGGTTTAAGCTTCTCTGAGGATTTTTATCGAATGTCTACGCGGACGAAGTCGCGGGCGGAAGCTAGTGCTCTATAAAAAAAAAAAAATATCTTAAGGGACATTTATCATGACCTCTTTTATCTGAGCAACAATCAGATCTTGTTCGAGACGATGTCTAAAAATAGCTAAGAAAGGGCCACGACGTAGACGAATGAGTAGGTAGGACCGTGGGACGAATCACTTGCAGCCTTAGGACAGACAGAGGAACCACTGGAATAATCCCTAAAGTAGAAATGCGACATTCAGCACAACCACAAAGGTTGATGGATGAAGATTACAAAGATCACTTTACATGATTACAAAAAATTAAGATAAAAATTCAATATAGGTGTGAACACTCCTCAAAATTAACTGGATTTAAGTTCTCGTGTTATCTCAAAAGACGACGATCTCGTAGCCAGCGGCCGTAGCACAGTAGCACACCGTAGCACTACGCAAGTTACGTAGCGAGCTCAATCCGACTACGCGTGCTACAGTGGCCCTACCATGAGTTGATGCAAACTGTTTAAGTTACAGTAAACTGTCGGATATACTGCTCACAGTCAATACGAGTGAAAGAGAGAAAACGATAGTTTACTGTAACGTAAACAGTTTGCAACAACTCATGGTAGGGCCACTGAGCACTTACCAATAGTAGTCATGGGACTCGAATCAAAAAAATGTATTCGAATCGATTCACCTGTAAGTGGTTCGAATCGTCGATTAGAATTTGACGATGATTTGAATCGATATGATGATTCGAATCAATGTGATGATTTGAATCAGCTAACCAATTCAAATCAGGTGATGATTCAAATGATTCGAATCAGGTGACGATTCGAATCAATGTGATGATTCGAATCAATGATGATTTAATTAATTGAAACAAAAATAAAATATCTTTGAATTTTTAAAAGGTAGAGGTAGGTAAATAATATAAATTATAGGCATATATAAATATACAAGCAATGTACTCAATTATGGTATATAAAACAAAAACAATTCAATGTTAATAATAATTGTTACGCCATCAAAGATTCGAATAAAAAAAACTGATTATCCAACGGTGATTCGATCGAATCAGCCAACCGATTCGAATCAGCATAAATACTCATTCGAATCGAGCTTGGATTGACGTGATTTGTATCATTCGAATCAATTGTGATTCGAGTCCCATCACTAGCATATAGTACTTAATGTAAAAAAAGTTTATGTTTTGGGTTATATATTGTTTTTTCATTCCTCATACTCAAAAATTTATTATATTTAAACCGAGCAACGGCAGCGGGTGGAAAACACTGTTTTCCACCCAAGGTTGGAGAGAAAAAAGATTGTGGCCTAGTTAATACAAGGCCGCCTTTACATGAGTAAAGAAATGGACGTATAGGTACTTGTGTGTACCTACGTATAAAATCAGCAAACTTTGGGCTGGACGGCCGGCCGCGGCATGTCGCCAATCAAGATTGCGACTCAACGTAGGTAGGTCTATAAGTAGTTCAGAAAAAAGGAAATGAAAATAGCTTTAAAGTGCATTGACTCGGCTTGATCGTGATTAAGTAAAACGACTTGAGAGCCGTCCGCAAATGCTAGTAGGATTTGATCCGGGGCGGGAAACCATTAGGAAAATGGCCGCGCTGCCACCTGCGCGTCTTGCTAACGTCACAAGCCATTTTAGACTCTACCTCGTAAGAGAAACTGTCTAATTTCGTGAAAACCTCCCGCCACTTATAAAGTTGTTTCACACACGGCTTGGGTCGAGTGCCCATGTTTGTGTTGGATGTACTTCGTGGCAGGTAGGTGGGCCTTTTTGTCTGTCTATTAGTATTCTTCAAGTTTACCATAATTTGGTCCGTAATCATCCCACGTGTTCTCTCGGGTTTTCGTAGCGTTTTTTTTGAACAAGGATAATAAAATTTTGTGTCTGAAATCTATTTTATTACTTACCTACAATCTTAGAGCATCGCGGAAGGGAGCAGCCTTAGCGATTATTACTCTATTCAATTTTTTCTGGCATTTTTTGCGGGGGGGGAAAGTGCACACAAGTGCAGTTCCGCATACTCACATACAAAAACAACACTGTAAAGACGACACCAACACATAAAAAATAAAACAAAACAGCAAAAATTTGTGTACGGATGAGTCACACATCAAAATATGACACGTTTTTGACATAAAGGGCTGGGCTCAATTGTCGTTGCAGCAATATCGATACGGAAAAAGGAATAAAGGTAACAAACTCAAACATTTTACATGGGGTGAATAACAACAAAGAGCCCAACAAGCAAAAACCTTTCTGAAAAAGTTAATACGGACTCAAGAACACTCAGTCTTATTGTCAAGTCTCATATACGTATTAAGAGCATTTTATGACGTTTTTCTATTATAAATGATCTTATTCCATTCATTTTTATACAAGGTGTTACAAAAATACCCCTAATCCCGAAAGGTAAAAAAATGAATCTATCAATACTAAACATGCGATTAAATTGACAATAGACTGTGATCCGCGGCAACTTCACTCGAGAATGTAGCTATGGTGCGGTGTGCACAGATTTCAACAAATTAAAATACATCCTTATGTACCGCACGCGCTCTGAAGGTGTTCACTTCTGTTGTACAAAGCTAAATTAATCGCATTGCAGCTACAGATATTTTAATACCATAAAAACTATTAACGAATTTTACACTAAACGGAACAACTAAGACTACTGACATTTTTTTACTGTACATTAGCGCGCGTCGCGGCGGCTTCGTTTGATGCTTTGTGTGATGCCGATATTTGTCCGCGGTCATGACCGCGGACGTGTCCGCGGACACGACCGCTTAAACAGATAGGACTTCTGGAACCTGCTTGAAATTATCTATCAAAGCAAGAACTCTCTAGGTAAAATTAGTAATTTACTTAACTTATCCATGGTAGGTATTTAAATACAGATGACGCTTACGTGTCTTTTCGAATTGGTGTGCAGAGATTAATTGTACATTTTTGAAATAAATATTAATTCAGTAACTATTTAATTTAGAAATTACGTCACTGTTATGTCTGAGGTATTTATGTTATTTTAAATACGCTTATGTCATAACTAGCTTAGTTAGGTCACTGTAATGTAAACGTAGGTACAAATATCTACAGATGTGACCAGTCTGAAAAACGAATAGTCTTTGATTTAGAAGCCAATGACCGGAACTGACCAGAACAGCTGATTGGGAATCTTTCAAATTCTTGTCGATATTTTTGCAAAACTTCGACATCGTTTTTCTCCGTAAATATTATAGCTAAAAAATAAAGAACAGCGCCCATCATTTCTATTTCATTAATACTCATTGGCATTTCAGGGATTAGGGGTACTTTTGTAACAGGTTGTATAATAATATAAGATGTATCAAAATGATTATTTATTCTGTGAGAGAACCAATTAATTTATGCTGAGATTTTATTTTACTCTTTGACGCAGAATGTAACAGTGCAAAACTGCAAAGACCAAATTGAGTCTGTCAGAAGTTAAAAAGAATTAATAAATATTTAAGAATTTTTAGGTATATCACATTTATGAGAATGCCTGGAGCAGGACCAGGCCATATCCTTTATCGACAAACATTGTGATACGGTAACATCACTAAGTTGCTTATCGGCGAGAACTCGGATTTATCTAGCGACAGATCTGAAATTTGTACGGAGGAGCCATGGACGAGCAGACCCGATGTCACTGAATAAATTTGACAACTAATCAAGAATAAAATATACGAATTTAATGTTTAAATGTAAACAAATAGCAATAATACGACAAAAAATTACTTTCATGTGAAATGTAACACCGACTTTTTGTAAACTTTGATGTTCCAGACCTCTTTTAACAGTAAAAAACTCATCAATTCGGCATTTTAAACACTGCAGCGTTCACATGCGCGACTGGACTCGGTCTAGAAAGAAATCCGGGCGCAACTGGTTTTATCAACTGCATATGCCCATTTGGGCTTGTACTTCGGCAGAGGGGAAAGCTTCGTATGGCTTCTCTTTCTGGGACAGAAGCGCGTCTTACTCTAAGCCTACAATATTATTTTGAAGAATTTATATGTATTTAAATAACTAAGATAGTTTTTTTTCTTTTTAAAAGAAAAAACTTCTTGTCATATTTTGTAAGGTTATTATTAGTTTACATTGCTTTTTGAAGATTTGTGATGTTTCAGCTTCTTATTTCTTTTGCAGAAGAGACAATATTGGAAAAAAACCGGCCAAGTGCGAGTCGGACTCGCGAACGAAGGGTTCCGTACCAAAAAACGGCAAAAAATTTAGTTTGTTGTATGGGAGCCCCCTTAAATATTTATTTTATTCTGTTTTTATTATTTGTTGTTATAGCGGCAACAGAAATACATCATCTGTGAAAATTTCAACGATCTAGCTATCACGGTTCATGAGATACAGTCTGGTGACAGACAGACAGACAGACGGACAGCGGAGTCTTGGTAATAGTATCCCGTTTTTACCCTACGGATCCCTAAAAATACTTAATTGGCAGTAGATCTTGAGTAAGTATTTCTTAGTCCAATGACTACAAACATTATTAATTTGTAATAAATAACCTATCGATCTCTTTGTTGAATATGAGATGAAGCGATGTGGAATGGTTCGCAATCCCGAACGATGGAAAAACTAAATCTCAATTCCGGCGAGCTCTGGAAATGACTGATGACAGTGAGCCATGTGCAGGCAGATCCGGATCGGCGCGACTATCCGGCGAAATCCCCGGATCATATGTGACGGGATTTCAGCTCCCCGGGCGGACTTGCCGCGCGCGGTGACCTCCGTTATGTGAAGGTTGTTGCACATATCAATAAATGTTAGTTTTAATAGTTGTTATGACAATGAAGTTATGATATTTGTGAATAGTCTGAATTAGACAAATTTTAATTCATCAATGCCCGCGCGGACGCCGGGGCGTCCGTGCGTCCGGACAACAATATAGAAAATCTATTGTGTTGTGTCTCATTTTCCGTGTGTTGATGGGATAACAAATAAACGCTCCTGGTAAGTCTGACAGGGTTACAAACCCTGTCAAAGTGTCGAGAAAACGCATTTCATCGCGCACTGCAATTCTTCGATCATATAGTCAATGTTACTGTCAAACAAAACCAAAAGCTAAACAAGCCATTTGTAAGCAAACTATGTTAATGCAAATGTCATTAAATTATAAACTATCTACTAATGTAAGATGCAAATGTCAATGAAAACTTTAAATATCTAAGATGCAATTAATGTAGAAGAAAAATGTCATTTAAATAATGTAAAATGTCAATGCAAAATGAGTGCCGATAAGAAGTCAAATAAAACTACTGAGAGATGAGTGGTATTATCGAGGTCTTATTGAACACTAAATTATATTACAAAAATCATGCAACACGTTAACAGGGTGTGCGTCAGTGCATTATCAAAATTGAAGGTCGCTGTCAAGATGTAATCAGCATTTACGTGCCTTAGAAAAAACAAAATCATTGATCAGGAAGTCAGGATGCCATCAGCATTTACGTGAATTTTATAAAACCATTCTTTATCAGGATGTAATCTGTATACGTGATTTCTAATAAACGAATACTTATACAATTATTTTAAAAATGTACTTTATATACCTTCTATGATGTTATCGACCGGTCGATCGCGAAAGGTTTTAAGGTCGATTGCCAAGGATAACAGTTTGGATACTTTATGCATCCAATGTAGTTTTACTTATGCAATTTTTTTTCTTGATAGATTAGTGGGTTTAAACGGTCAAAATGTCGTTCTCTTAATCATACATTTTTGCTAGGTCGATCTCTTTAAGAAAAGTATGGGCACTCTTGCTTTAAATCAAATCGATTTTTTTAATTTTTTTATTTAGGTTTACCTGAAAACATTGGCACAATATTTATAATTATGATAATAAATTCAGAACATGAAATATGTAATTGTGCCACCAGCACCGTTTACCACTAATTACTAACAAAATTCTTAATCTACTAATTGGGCTAACGAAGATAGCAGGATACAATACTACAACAGTTTCAGTAAGCCCTTCCTAAAAGAACTTTTGTTTGCTGTTGCCATGTCTACCGAGATGAATTTATTGTTGTAAGAAATTGGTTATTCGATATAATTTAAGTATCATCTGAAATGAATCTGGTACTCACCATAGTTGTTGCATATGAGGTGCACCCTGGCGGAGTCGTGGCGGCACTCCTTGAGTTCGCGCAGCAGGCCGCCCTCGCTGCGCAGGAAGGCGCGGTAGGACTGCGCCGCGCCGTGCGCCTGCGCCAGCGCGGGCGCGCGCCCCGCGCGGGCGCCCGCTGCGCCGCCCGGCAGGACGACTTGGCTGGTGTTTACCCACCTGTTACAACAACGATGAACTTTAATGTACATAAGTCTTTCTTAAGACTTAAAGTTCGTAGGTATTAATAGTATGTTGGTGCCTATGTTTGTGGCAATCATTGAACTATACTTACAAAATAACTAGGCAAAGTAAACTAACATTTTAACGATTGGATCAGATGAGGATTTTCAAGAATGCCTCATGAAATTACTTTAACATTTTTTTTAATTTTACTTCAAATTATTTTTTAAACAACACAATTTGAGCTACTTTTTAATGCGAGGTCTACAGCTCACGGAGCCATTAGTTATATATTGCTCATGATGTTTTTTATGTATTACTCACGAGTATCCAAGCATGGAGCAAAGCTTGAGCGCGGTGTTGTCGTCGAGGGCGGACAGGCAGGCGGGGTACCAGGACTGGTTGACGGCGCGGTACACCTGCAGCTCGCCTTCGCCCACGTCGCCGTTCGCTTCGCTTAGCCTCACTGTTTTACAAAAGCATCGAAGGTATTTTTACCCATTTGTCGCATTTTCGAATTTCGAGTATACCTACTCGAATCCCTATTCAAATGTATGTATTCCATTTGAACTAGAAAAATTGTAGAAAATTCCAAACGAACAAAAATTCCTCTCATTCTAGCCTCGACGGCAGCCACCACAGCCACCGCCCACCACAGTAAATGTCACCACTGCGTTTGCACACGTGGCAGTTGAACAAATTCATTCCCGTCACTGAGGAATCGCATATACTAACAATTGAGAAAAGTCCTTGCGCAATCGTTCCTTCCACATTCGCACAATATATTTCTTTCGTAATTCGCCTTTCATTCATCCTCTTTAGAGAGATTTACTTAGGTAACTAAACCACCGGAGCATTCCTTTCTCAATTCTTGTCACTATATCATCTTTCAGACCACACGTTTTACGAATCACATCATTGCTCACTCTATCAGTCAATTTGACTCCATGCACATATTTTCCTCAACCGCATTTATTCTGCTTTCATTTCTCTTCTGCCACACCCAAGATTCACTTCCATACATCAGTGTCAGTAACAGCCATTCGCACCTCTGCAGAAACGATTTGGCAAAAGCGTCCCAGAAAAACCTACGCGGACCAAATAGAGATTATTATAAAAAAACCGGCCAAGTGCGTGTCGGGCCACGCGCAGTAGGGTTCCGTAGGTACATTATATACCATACCATATTTTAATACCGCTATCATTTTTCGTCTGAAAAAATAACTTTGTTTTTCACAGTGTTTGTATGAATGACAAAGTTATATTTGCGGTTTTGGAAAATGTACTATATCTCAAAAACTAATTACTGTATCTCGTTCAAACCAATTTTCGTTGAAAGTTTTTATTAAGATCTATAGCATATATTTTTTTTTAGATTTTTCACCCTCTTACTTTAAAAGTTAAAGGGGGGGGGACACACATTTTACCACTTTGGCGGCAGATATCTTTCAAACGGTTGACTTTGAAAAAAAATAGTCTTAGGAACCTCAATGTCATTTTTAAAGACCTATCTATAGACACCCCACAAGTATTGGTTTGATGAAAAAAAATATTTTCAGTTTCAGTTCCATGTATGGGGAGCCCCCCCTTAATCTTTTATTTTTTTTATTTTTGTGTAAAAATCGTAAAGCGGTTCACAGAATACACCTACTTACCAAGTTTCAACTATGTAGTCTTAATACTTTTGGAATAAAGTGGCTGTGACATACGGACGGACAGACAGACAGACAGACAGACAGACAGACAGACAGACAGACAGACAGACAGACAGACAGACAGACAGACAGACAGACAGACAGACATGACGAATCTATAAGGGTTCCGTTTTTTGCCATTTTGGCTACGGAACCCTAAAAAGGTTGGTGTACGCAGTGACAAAAACCGCAGGGCATGTATGAAAAGATGGATGAAGATGTAAGAATGATGGACGTGAATAAAGCGAAAGAAGTGTGCAAGGATGGTGGCAGGTGGCGATCCATAGTCTCTGCCTACCCCCATGGGAAACAGGCGTGAGTGTATGTATGAGAAAAGTCCAGGAGTATATCAAACTCACAGCAGTTCCTTTCGTCCTGGCCCCAGGGGCAGTCAACTCGGCCGTCGCACATGTGCGCCTGTGAGATGCACCGCTGGTTGCCGCAGTGCACGTCCCCGCTGCGCTTGCACACGCGGCAGTTGAGCTCATCTGAGCGATCTGCGCAATCTACGTGTCCATCGCAGCGCCAGTCGTGAGGGATGCAACGCTTCACGTCGCATTGGAACCCGGAGGGACATACTGGGAAATAATGTTCGTGATCAAGTGACAACTAACCTTATTAATTCGGTACCTCATGAAATGGCTTGAATAGAAAGATGTTAATTTTGAAAAAAGTGGTTCCAATATTTAGTTAGTGGTTCCAAAATTTTGCAAGCAGCTATATTATACTGGAAATTCAAAACAATAATAACTCATGTAAATGTTATTATTAAATTATTTGTATTATTAAAGGAAATTCAAGACCATTTAACAGCTACTTTTGAATATTGCACAGAAGTATTGCTTTAAGCATTATTCCTCACCTGGTTTGGCAGCTCGCAGTCTGGCCTCCTTGACCTCCCTGTTGCCGAGGCAGACGTCTGTGTCCGTGGACTCCGGGAACATGTCACACTGGAGGTAATCAGGCATCGCTAAGCCGAACACTTCCAGAAAGAATCCACATCGACGCATGGTTTCTGGATAGAGACATGAAAATATCATCAAATCATGAAGTTTTATGAGACAATTCTACGCGAGCTAGATTTAATCGAACGGTTCTTCATACATTTTGGACTTGGATGCACCCAACCAGTGATAATGCCAGATATTTTATTTCTTGTATATATACCGGGTGTAACAAGACACTCAACGAAGCCGTGGTCTACGTATTCTGCCCATCATCAGGATCATTTCTGTTCAAAATTATTGCTTGGAAAGATTTTAATTTTTGGTGTTAAAAAAGCATTGCATACTGTACGGTTTACATGTACATATTTATTTTACTTTTGCTAACACAGCAAACGTCACGGCGCGGGCGCGTCATCGACCCGCAGTAACCTAAAGTACCATATTTAATTATTATAATAAATACACATTTTAGCTCAGTGCAATTTATAACGCCAACTAAATCGGTTTCATACATTAGAGAAAAGAATCGTCTATTTTTAACTAACTTGTAACGTTTACGTAAATACATCTCTACTTCAATCTATAGCGATCTTTTCATCCTGCACTCCAACTAACTAACTATTACATCTCAAGAGTGTAACCATACATTCTTTTTGGTCCTTCGAGCTTCCGTGTAAGCGGGACCAGAGTTCGCGAGTGCCTGAAACTTGTGGATTACCTACTCCTGCACGCACGGACACCAACCTGTGGACACTGTCTACGTCACCTGTGGCTGCAAACAGCATCATCTCAGTGTGTGATCTTGTGCTCTTTTGCGATAGCGAATCGGTTCGGCCGGCCTCCCACCAGCGGGTCTCACCGGTTGAATTGAGACGAGAACGCACATATCGTATTTAGGGTACAGGCGCGCACACATTGTGAATAGCAGTCACAACTTTCAAGAACTTATTTCAACTACTACAACTTACTTCAACAACATCAACTTATTAATTCAACAACAACATGAATAAACTGGAACTTCAATCGACTTGTTTTGAAAACATCAAGACCTTGAGTGTCAACTATCACAAGGATTCTTCATCTCGGAAAACTGAAAAGTATCTCAACCTTCGTTTGACGTCGCTAACTGAGCAATGGAAGGATTTCGAGGAGCGACACGCTCTCTTGGTACTTGAACTTGAAGATAAAACTATCAACTATTTCGCTGATGACATATTTGGCAAAACTAAAGAGATGTATTTAGCAACTAAGACGGACATACGGAATAAACTAGAACAACTGGAAGAACAAAAACGTAATGTGAAGTTTGACTTGACTGAAAATTTGGACGAAACTTCTCAAGAGCAGAAAGATGATAAAATTACGAAGATTCAACTTTTACTAAACAAACAAGAATGCAATTTTAATGCAATCCACCGTGCTATGTCCAAAATTAACGTCTCGAGCGACTCCGCAAAGTGGGAGCTGGAAGATAACTTAAATATTTTAAAAACTAAATGGGAGCCGATCGATAAACTTCATTGGGAAATCGACTTTCAGCTGAAGGGGTCCAACAACCAGTATTACGAAATGTTCTCGGATATTGAAGATAAATATGATGAATTAAGAAAACAACTTCACTCCATGATTTGGTCGAGTGCCCACTACCAGCAGTCAGTACCAAAAATGGAACTTCCGGACTTCTCCGGGATCTACAGCAAGTGGATTTCTTTCAAGGATTTGTTTCTTGAAACCATCCATAACAACCCAGCAATAAACAAGGCGCAGAAAATGAAACATCTGAAAACTAAACTGAAAGGGGAAGCCGAAAGCCTGGTGCAACATCTGTCTGTAAGTGCTGAAAACTACAACTCCTGCTGGGAAATTTTAGTGCAACGTTATGACAATCGACGTTTGCAATTTTCATCTTTTTTCAACGCAATGATTAACCTCCCCGTCATCCAGCATCCGGACGCCAATAACCTGAAGAAAATGCATGACGTCATCAAGGAATGCATGAACGGCATAGCTAACATCGGATTGGATACTTCAACATGGGATCCAATGATCGTCCACTTAATGTTACCGAAGCTGGATTCAACAACCTTGAACGAGTACATGAATGAAATACGAGATCATAGAGAACTACAAAATTTACAAGATTTTTTATATTTTCTGGAGTGCAAGTTTATGGCGTTTGAAACTGCAAAATCTACTAAATCTGTGAAAGGAAACACTACTTCAGAAAAAACATCATTTTGGAAACCTTCGAACAAACAACCTATGAAAAAATTTACTTATGATTTAAAGAAAACTTATTATACTGCTTATGGAAATTGTCCCAATTGCAACGGAAGTCACGTTTTAATGCAATGTGACAAGTTCATCGACATGGACACGGCGCAGCGGAACTACACAGTTGCGAAATTGAAAGTTTGCAAAAACTGCCTATTTAGTCATAACAATGTTGAATGTAAATCGAATAAAACTTGTAAGGAATGTAATATGAAACACCACACGCTGTTGCATAACTCCAACTGGAAATCTTCGTCAAATGGGAAAAATAACATCGAGCACCAACCATCAACATCTCACCATCAAGCTTCTAATCATTTATCTTCTGAGAACACTGAGATTTTACTAACTACAACTCAACTGAAAATAAAAACTATCGACGGAACTTACGTCACACTTCGAGCCCTTCTAGACCAAGGCTCGCAGGTTAACCTAATAACTGAAAACGCTGCCCAGTTGCTGCGACTGCCCCGAAGGAAGATGGCCGCAACCATTTCAGGGGTGGGCTCTGTCTCTGGTGATTGCCGGGGACAACTAAACTTGACCTGTAAATCGATTCACTCTGACTACAGCTTCGAAATACAGGCGCTTGTAATGAGAAAACTAACAAACAACTTACCCAATAATACTTTTGAAAAAACTAACTGGCCGCACATAGAAAACCTGAAATTAGCCGATCCAGAATTCAATATTTCACGCCCTATCGACTTGTTACTGGGAGCCGATGTTTATTCTGAAATTATCCTCGACGGAGTCCTGAAGGGAAGCTGCCAGTCTCCGGTTGCACAACAAACTCATCTGGGATGGATTCTGTGTGGGAAAATGAAAACTTTTAACTGCCATGTAACTTTGATTAACTTAGAAGAACTGACTAAATATTGGGAAAGCGAAGAAATCCACAACTCTGAAGACATTTCCAAAGATGACCAGTGTGAGCAATTTTATTCACAAACTGTACAACGGGATTCTGAAGCAAAATACATGGTAAAGATGCCTCTCCTCCCTGATTATGAAGAAAAACTGGGATCATCAAGATCAATAGCTATTTCTCAATTTATTCAATTGGAAAAACGACTTGCAAGAAACCAACAACTATCAACTATGTACAAAGCTTTTATGAAAGAGTTTGAAGATATGGGTCACATTCACATGGCGCCGGCGGCAAATCACATTCATATTTCACCTACTGACTGCTACTTACCACACCACGGCGTTCTGAAAGAAAGTTCTACAACAACTGAAACGGAAACTGATTTTTTCGTTGATGACCTTGTCAGCGGGAATAACTCACTTGAAGAAGCTAAGAAGATAGAGCCCCTTATCGCTTTATTGAAGAGCGGGGGGATGATTCTTCGGCATTGGTCCAGCAACTGTCCAACTTTACTTGAAAACTTACCTAAGGAGCAGATTTCAACAACAAACAACTATAACTTCAAAACTGAAGAGCCTTCTAATACTTTGGGACTAAGCTGGAAGACCGACACCGATACTTTCCATCTTAACTGGCCTGTAAAGGAAAATTCAAAGCAACTAACGAAACGATTACTACTTTCGGAAAAATCGAAGTTCTATGATCCGTTGGGCTGGCTCTCTCCTGTGTCGATCACTGCGAAACTACTAATCTGTTTAAGCGAAACGTTTAAACGAGAAAAACGCATCATACTTACGTCACAATGGCGTTACGTCAAATCAGAGCGAAACCCTGCAGACTGCGCGTCACGTGGCATGCTACCAAGCAAACTAAAAAACTTCGACTTATGGTTCCAAGGACCTACATTTTTGAAAGAAATCAAAACAGAAGAAATTTTGAGCTGCAATACATTTTACACGAACATCGGACATAATCAACTTTGCCAGAAAGAAACTTTACAAGACTACGAAAAAGAACATTTTATAACTAAGCTGTTGACTAACTTTAGTTCAATGTCAAGAACATTACGAATAACAGCATGGATACTTCGCTGTATAACAAACATGCGCGCTAAACGGAAATCGGAAACTCCATACCTATTGACTAGCGAAATAAATGCAGCGACTAAAGTTATTATAAACCACGTACAGCTGAATTATTTCATTGAGGAATATAAACAACTTGAAAACAAAGAAACATTATCTAAGAAAAGTGTTATTATGAAGCTGAGCCCTTACTTAGACGACGACAAGATCATATGTGTCGGTGGTCACCTCCAGAACTCGAACTTGCCTGTGGGAATGAAGAACTCCATCACTATCCCATATACTAGCCGATTTACGCAACTTTTAATAGAACATTCGCATTTAACAACAGTGCACGGCGGAGCGCGACCAACTTTGACTCATATAAGGCAGCGATATTGGATCGTCGGCGGCAACAGGGTTGTCAAAACTCAACTAAGAAAATGTGACAGCTGCCATCGTTTCAGACAGAATGACAATCGTCACCTCCCACAACTTCAAACTCGTAGCAAGTGGAACAAGCTCACAAATAACATCAAAGTCGGCGAGGTGAAGGACATCAACTTACCCCCAGCAAAATGGGCGTTGGGGCGCGTCCTGGAAACTTATCCCGGCTCTGACGAATACGACCGAGTTACTACCATCAAAACTCAAACGGAAATCATCAAGCGCCCTGTAACTAAACTGTCACCCCTCCCCTTGAGTAGTGAAACTGAAACTCCTAAACAAGATCGTGCAGCTAATCAAGATCAAAAGAAAATTACGAAGAAAAAAGGAGGGAACAAAACTTCAAATCTATTAATAACGCTGCTAACAATGTTTACATTTTTATCGCGATCATATGGTTCCATTGACGGCGTGTCGTCAGGCGCTCAAATTACAAACTTGGAACGTGAGCGCCCTATCTACTATGACGCAGTCGGCAAAATGCAAATGATGCACGATGAATGGACGCTAATTATGTATTACAACATAACAACTTATTGGGAAGGAACTCGTCGTGTCGAAAACTATTTCAATACTGTGAAGAACTTGTGCTACAGTGCTAACTTAGAACACTGCATGACGATGATAGACCAACTAAGCCATGAGATGGAAATTCTTGATCACTACAACTCTATTCTCATGAATCCCCACAAACATTTGAGCAGTAGGAAGAAACGAGGATTACTGGATGGAGTGGGCTACGTAGCGAATAGCTTGTTTGGAATACTAGACCAACGGTTCGCTGACAAGTACGAAAATGATATTCAAGCTATCCAAAGTAACGAAGACTATTTATTAGAACTTATTAAAAATCAAACAAGCATAGTTGAATTGGAAAACAAGGTGTTAAGAAAAAGCGAAGACAACATTCAACGACAGTTCCAGATGATAGAGCGCTTCATCAACCAGACTAACGTAAACTTTGCGAACGTGGAATCGGAAATGGAAATACTTTCTGCCACCATCTACTTCAACTCCGCGTCGCTGACAGCGTATCTTCTCATCAACAGCCTAAGAACGTTCCAGAGCATGCTTTTCGACTCACTCACCAACGTGTATCGAGGTCATATTGACGTGCACCTGATATCTCCAGCCCATCTTATACAACAACTAACTGAAATATCTGGAAGCATTCCGAAGGATTTATCTTTGCCGGTGCAAAACTACAAAGAAGATATCAAGGACCTCTATGCTTTGATTTACGTGAAAGCACGAGTCACCGAAAATTATTTTCTTTTTGAAATGCATATACCGCTGATAACTAACGAAGACTTTAATTTGTATCAAGCCATACCGTTACCTGTGAAAATAGAGAAGTCGGCGGCGGCATATGTACAAACAACTTCAAAGTACATTGCAGTGAATTTAGAGAAAAACATTTATATTTCACTGAATGAAGAAGACCTTGCCCACTGTCAACAACAACAAACTGAAAAATTCATTTGCAAAACAAACAGACCTGTTTTTGATATGCATAGTGATAGTGCGCCGTGCGAGGCGAAACTGCTGTCACATCAAAACATGCAGCCCTGTGACGTCGAGCGCGCGTCATGCAAGGACGCATGGATTGAGTTGCATTCACCTAACAAGTGGCTCGCCATATGTTGTGATACGTGTTCATTACGTACCATATGTAATAGTGACGTCATCACATACACTATGACGTCATCTGGAATAGTGACGCTACCACAAAGATGCGTACTACAATCTAAGGATTTATCGATCTATTCACATAATCACTACAGCAGTCGAATGAAGATGAACTACAACGTCGCACCTACAACATTGGATACATCAGTAAACAAGATAGTAAACTTAACTCATCACAACACGCCACTTATATTCCGCTCTACAGCTCGTGAGACAGAGCAAATCGAAGAAGACATAACAAAACTGAAGGAACATGAAACTAAACTTCCAACCATATCAAGTCATGACATACATCAATACGTCATAAGTTACGTATTATTGACGTCAGCTGTCGCTGTTTTTCTTGTGTTGGTTGTGAGGAAATACTGGCCCCACTGTGTAAAGAAAAATAAGAGAAGCGCGACCGCTATCCAACGACCACATCCTGTAGACATCGGACTTCAAACTTTTTATCGAAGGGACGACAGACGACGCGACGACGTGGTAACAGCGCCGCCGAAGCCGCCCCGGAGTCTCAACGCCGGAACAAGCAACGTTGCATTCAATTTCGATTAGTGACATTTTTTGCTTTGTGCAGGCTTTTCTTTTCTCTTTTGTTTTCGTTAACTTTTTTGTTTTCTTGGGTTGCCAAGATGTACGGTTTACATGTACATATTTATTTTACTTTTGCTAACACAGCAAACGTCACGGCGCGGGCGCGTCATCGACCCGCAGTAACCTAAAGTATCATATTTAATTATTATAATAAATACACATTTTAGCTCAGTGCAATTTATAACGCCAACTAAATCGGTTTCATACATTAGAGAAAAGAATCGTCTATTTTTAACTAACTTGTAACGTTTACGTAAATACATCTCTACTTCAATCTATAGCGATCTTTTCATCCTGCACTCCAACTAACTAACTATTACATCTCAAGAGTGTAACCATACACATACATTACCACGCAATGTAACGCGTACAAAAGGCCGCGTCTGCGAGTGAATGCTACACAGCTGCGTGCGCCCGAGTTGAAAGGCAACGTTTGTGTGCGTGCTCCAATGATATTAAAAGTAAAGATACGCCAACATCATTGCTATTTAAAACAGCGCAAAGGTACTATAGATACACACATTGACCGCTGCATGCGCATTGGCCGTGAATTGAAAGCGCGTCAGCTGTCTCCTTCACTCACACACGCAAAGCAGACAGCGCGCTCTTTGTACAATATGGCCGAATAAAGTAATAGAAAATACATATTTTTATTAAATACAGTACTTACGTGTGAAATTAAGCATTTTTCCGATCTCTGACTGTTGCTGTATAATTTGTACATCGTCTAAAGACGCAAGGAGACATTTTTTTAATGGAATTTCACAATTTTATCGCGTCTGACTGACGAGAGCCGCGTGTGTTTCCGTGTCGCGAGCCTGTGCCTGACTAATTGAAAGTCGGGCAATTACCTGACTTTCGTCTTGCCATTTTGGAGTGCGCGTAACGTATCTATACTTTTAATATCATTGGCGTGCTCATGAAATACATTGAGTGATGACGTTTTCAAGCCATTATTTGTTATGAAATACATAAAAATTTTAAAAAGTTTCTGTAGACAAAAATTAGGAAATGACAAATAAAATAAGAATTCAAAAAAAATATTTGAAATAATTTTTTGACTTTGACTTTCAATAACTTCGTAGCTATTGGTTAGGTATAGTCTAAAAGACAAAAATGATCCTGATGATGGGCGGAATGCGTGGACTTCGGCTTCGTTGAGTGTCTCGTTATACCCGTTATATCCATAGAACTGATGCTATTACAGGTCGCTTACAATATACTAACCATGACAGAGACTCTTACAGGGCCGTACCATGTGCCCCAGGGGTCCGCACTTAGGCACGAACAGTGAACAGAGGAACAGCGCAGTCAGCTCATAGCAGCGCACGTCCACGACCGCATCATAAATATCTAGATCCTGAAACAAAGTCAATGTTAATAGAAGCATGTATTTCTTACATTATATTCTTTTATCGATTCCTACAATGAAAACATTCTCTATTATTTGAAACAATACTCTAGAATACACAACGATGCACCCAATTTATGTCGAGCATCCAATTTTGATTTATGGTATGAAATTGCGAACTCAAAATCTCGTATCATCTCGCCAATATCCCGTGCGCTGATACCAATTTATTTTCTCACCAAATAAATATGGCGTGTGCGCTAGTTCAATATCCCATCTTGTTAACCCTTTGTCATCTGCTCAGTTTTACTACTACTATATAAATTTTGTAACCATAACATAATATTATTATGAAAGTGCTGGCTGTAACTTTGCGCGGAAAAACATGAATGCTGATATTTCTATACCTACTCAATATTTTAGTATAATTTTTAAAATAAAAGCTTAGTATCTGAACATTGGTTTGCATAGGTAATGTTAAATGTAAACACAAAATAATACCAACATTCCATTGGCTTCCAAACACTGATTACCAATTTCTACTGTGTAATTGGAATTTCTATGAAGTGCAACTGTCGGTTTTGAAGCAATAGTTTCCCGATCACCAGTATATTAGGCATTTGTGTCCAAAAGTCCGTAATACTGTACAATGAGTGCGGTGTCGTAACGACCGTGTCGTCAATCACTGTCGTCGCACAATAGTGTTGGTTAAAACACTGCCTCCGAAACGGGTTATTAATTCCGAAAGGCGAATTTTCATTTGCAAATCATTGAATGCCGTATCGGCTGGTGTGAATATTAATGACGCACCTATACTGATAAGTTCAATATTGCAGTTAAAAAAAAAAAGATTCATTCAATGGAAGGAATTACAGTACAATTAAAGGCACTAGAAGTAAAACTCAAACATAGTTCGTAAAATTATACAAAATAACAGAAACTAACTTTTTAATATACATAGGTATGGTACCTATGGGTTGGTAAAAAATTCCAAACTTGTAAATTTTAACCGCACGACAGATGTTGTGCATGTCAGCTAGATAGCTATCTCTCCTAGTATTTACATCTTTCTGAATTATCCTCAGTAATTGCTAGGTCGGGTTGCTTTCGTCAGTTTTCCTAATCAGCCAGTTTCTCAAAACTTTACCTCATTTGTCAGTATCGCGAAATTCCTCCATCTTATTCGACAGGTTAGAAGAGACCATAAGTATTAGGGAATCCACGGTTCTGCGTAATTATTTTATTCTTTATTGGACCCGCCTTATCCTGTTTTATCCAATTAGGTTTAGCGTTGTTTGGGATATAATATTGAATCAAAACAATCGACTTATATTTTTTTCATAAAAAATCGTTTAAAAGACGAGAAATAAACCGAACACGAAAATGATAAAAGAGACGCCCCGCAGTTACGTAATTTTATTAATTTGAACAGTGCCGTAGCTAGGGAGTGGTAAGCAGGTGCCTGCCAGGGGCGCAACCCCCAGGGGGCGCACTTTGCTGACCAATAACTACAAAATAAGTCTGTAATTTTTGAGCGCAAAATTCAAATCTTGCCAAGGGCGTTCATGATCCTAGAAATAAGTCTTGGGGCGCAAAATTCAAATCTTGCCAGGGGCGCTAATGAACTAGCCCCCACGCTGAATTTGAATAACATCCTATAAAATTACTGTGGATTATATAGATAGCTAATTGAAGAGGAAAATTAATCCTCTTAAAAGGGCTTGCACGTTCCTTTGCAAATTAAAGGCTTCCATTTCATTAATAATTTTGTAACTAATATCCCTAGTCTATTTTCAGCTTAGAATAATAACACCTAGAACGATAGTCCTCTACAAAGCGCACTGTTAAAAGTGAGGCAACTAAAGCAGCCAAAATGGTTCCGTTTTCAGATTGTTATTCTACATAATTACCTAATCATACCGATTAAGTACAAAACAGTTTCAATGTTCCCACATTTATAAGACTAGTTTGTATATTATTTAGGGTTTCAGTTACGATTAGTTAACATATGAAGGGTATAAATTTGAAAACTAAGCCATTCTGGCTTGGTATTAGTTGCCTCACTTTGCATACGAGGACACGCCTTCTAGGTGTTATTATTCTAATATTTTCAGAGTATGAACTCTGTACTGCATAGGATCAAGTAAAGTTTAAGTAACTTACGTAAATAGTAGATAACTGAAAAAGAACAGCAATAGATTGGTTGACCAAATAACGGTTTGCAGTCTACAAAGCAAAACAGTTCAACGAATTTTTTTTCGCCTTTCCATACATACAGCTGACAATTGTGTATGGGAGGATATTTTTTTTTTGTTTTTCGACCTGTGTTCCTTGTTGTTCAGTTTAAAAAATCAACAGTATCATTCTGTTTCAGTATTGTTACATAATTTGGTTTCACCTTTTACTTACAATATGTAACAAAATTATTACATGAAGATTATTTAGTAGTATTATTACATGAAGAGCTCGGTGGCGCAGTGGTCTAGCGCCTGGCTCAGCGATTGCGCAGGTTAAGCAACGTTCGCAAGGGTCGATCATGGGATGGGTGACCAAAAATTTATTCCGTGCTTCGGAAGGCACGTTAAGCCGTTGGTCCCGGCTGCATTTGCAGTCGTTAACCACCCACCAATCCGCATTGGGCCCGCATGGTGGGTTATGGCCCGTCCTCCTTATCCACCTATAAGGAAGGCCTGTGCCCCAGCAGTGGGGACATTAAAATGGCTGATGGACATGTAACAAAAACCCTGTTAGATACTGAAATAGGTAATATGCTTGCTAAAACTGAACATCATTCTCTAAGGAACACATGTCGAAAAACATATTTTTTTTTTGCCTTTCCATAGCAAAAAAAAACGGATTGTCTGTAAAGTCGGTTTACGGACGATAACTATAATTATCGTCCATTTTTTAACACACTTGGTCGTAAAGTAAGACTTGATACATCGCTTTTAGGGCCATAAACCGAGCTATAACAAACGCCTGCAATAATATAATATATTATATATTGCATTTTATATTATAAAACACTAGTTGGTTATAGAATTATCTCTACAAAGTTAAATTAGTACCTTACTGTAAGTTCTATGCGAGTACACAGAGCATTCCCAATTTAACCGGGTAATACAGTTATTTTTTTTTAGTATAGCCCGCCGTTAACGATCAATTGCGATTGTCAATTTTTCCGTCAATTCTATTGTTGGAGCAATTGACAATCGCTTCAATTGCACGCGTAAACGATCAATTTTTTCGTCAATGGGCGTCAATTGCGGAAAAATTGACAATCGCAATTGATCGTTACCGGTGGGCTTAACAACAAAGAGGTTTTATGCCGCTGAAAACTTATATACATTTTTGGAATTAAGAAATGTGTAAGTCCTTAATTATAACACAAATATTTATTATTATCAAATTATTCATAATTCACAATATTTTGTTGTAAAATATTAAAATATTTGCATTTTATCAATTAAAATTATAATTTTTAAGTAGGCTGTATGCTCACTCACCCCTTTGTTCGCAAAATATACTTGCATTAATTAGGCGTGTGAAAAAAAAACAAAAAAAAAACCTGCGCGCCTTTTCCCATCATAATTATCATATTTTGTTTTTGTCGTATTTGTTGCTGTGTGGTAATAGTACATTATGATATAAGTGCGGTACGTTGAAAATTACAGCCGAGGCGATATTGCTAGCCCGAGCCGTAGGCGAGGGCTACAAGAAAGCAGAGGCTGTAATTATCAAAGCGCACGTATGTCATACGACGTTTTATAACATATTTGCGAGGAAATAAATAAAACTCGGACTTTGCACCATTGCTTGTTTTCCATATGATTAAATTTTGATACGCTTGAAAGTATCTTATCGGTCAATTTTTCGGGCAAGAGGCTTAGAGTAGCCTTTTTCGCTGCCTCTGAGACTTCTGGAGGTGTTGAATTAATAAATTCATCAGTACTTGACGACATTTTCAAATAAAAACAATACAGCAAAAAAAAAATTAAATTAGCAATGCGCGCGCATCAGCGTTTTTTTTTTAAGGCAAAGGCATAAAAACAGCCAGTATTACTAATAAAGTAAATTAATATTTTTGTGTTTTTGTTACAGATAAATGGTTGTAATTTATTGTCAACATTAATTAAATTGAATAATTAAATGCTTATTTATTATATTTTATCTCCCAAAGTCAATTTTATCCATAAAATGTTGACCTCTTTTCTGACATAAAAACTCTTTGCTAAGATTTAAAAAAGTACCGTTCGTTTTAGACGAAGTATCTTGATAAACCGTGCGGTAATGTAAAGTAAAACGCACGGTTTATCAAGGAAACCGTGCGTTTTACTTTACATTACCGCACAAGTTCGTAATGAGATACAATACGATATTGAAATTGGTGTAATAAGAGACCCTTTACGAGCAAATATGTTATAAATTACTTTTCAACACACTTGCTCGTAAAGTGAGCCCTAATACATCGCTTTTAGGGCCATAAACCAAGCTATAACAAACGCGTGCAATAATATATAAAATTCTAGGTTGTTATAGTATTATCCCTACAATGTTAAATTAGTACCTTACTGCAAGTTCTATGCGAGTAAACAGAGCATTCCAATTTAACCGGCGGGCTGATTATCTAATTAGAAACCACCTAGCGACCGGTTGCAGTTCACAGATGATAGTGATCCATTGCTACTTCTTTTTGGATTTAAAAAAAACATACGAAAGAAAAGTAGCAATGTATGTGGAATGAAACCGGTCGCTAAATAGTTTCTTTTTAGATAATCAGGGTGCGGGTAATACGGTTATTTTTTTAGTAACAACAAAGAGGTTTTATGCCGCTGAAAATTCATATTCATTTTTGAAATAAATAATGTGTAAGTCCTTAATTAAGCTAAACGAATATTTATTATTATCAAATTATTCATAATTCACAATATTTTGTCATAAAATATTAAAATATTTGCATTTTATCACTTAAAATTATATTTGAAGAGGCTGTATGCTCACTCACCCCTTTGTTCGCAAAATATGCTTGCATTGAGCGTGTGAAAAAAAACAAAATAAAACCTACGCGCCTTTTCCCATAATTGTCATATTTTGTTTTTGTCGTACCTATTTGTTGCTGTGTGGTAAATTACTTTGTATTTTCCTCGCTAATGTGTTGAAAAACGTCGTATGAAACTCGTAAGCTTTTGCTCATTGTACACTCGGCCGAGTTACGCCCTCGCCTGCGGCTCGAGCTGCAACCCACAGCCTCGTGTGCAATGAGCAACCTAAGCTAACTTGTCTCATAATCTACTATTGTATTTCCTCGCAAATGTGTTGAAAAACGTCGTATTAAACTCGTGAGCTCTTGCTTATTGCACACTCGGCTGAGTTACGCCCTCGCCAACGGCTCGGGCTGCAACCCACAGCCTCGTGTGTCATTGCTCATTAGCAACCTAAGCTAACTCGTCTCATAATATACTATTACGTGATAACGTCATAAAAAAAACATTGGTAAATAAACAGTTGACAATACAGTTGACAATGTGTCACAAGCCAGCTTGCGGAACGTGACAATTTTTCGTGCATGCAGCCGGCGTTTATCGATTTATAAGACGTTATCACGTCAAAATTTATACTCCTATACAAAATGTCGGTCACTGACATTTTGTATGGGAATAAGAATTTAGTTTTCATTTTTCGACCGATGTTACATGGAGAATGTTGTTCAATTTTAGCATAACTATCACCTGTTTCAGTATCTGTCAGGGTTTTTGTTACATATTGTAAACATATTTATTTTTAACCGACTTCAAAAAAAGGAGGAGGTTCTCAAGTCGTCGGTATTTTTTTTTTATGTATGTTTTACCATAACTTCGTCAGTTGTTAACCGATTTATACAATTCTTTTTTTATCTTAAAGAACATAGTTTGTGTGTGGTCCCATAAAAAAATTACAGAGATCTGGCTGGTAGTTTTTTCATAATCCTGAAAAATGACAATTATTTAGCTTGCCATCACACGTGTTTTTACGGATTTTTGAACATAACATCTTTGTTTATGTACCGATTTAGATGATTCTTTTTTTGTTTGAAAGGGTATACTTCAAGAATGGTCACATTTTAATTTTATCGGTATTGGACTTTGAACTTCGAAGATACACAAGGGAACTCCTCAAATTCAAATAGTATATGTAAAGTGATTTGGATTTTGGTAGGTTTATGACAATCCAAAACAAACCAAACCATGGTCTGCAATGCAAGGTTCTGGACTAGACTTGGACTACGAAGACACAATGGAACTCCTCAAAAACAAACAGCGTAAATTGGGAATTTGAGTTGTGGGCATTTTACCATTGAAAATATTTTATAAAGTTAAAAAATATTTACATGCTTACATACCTGCCACTAAAAAGTTGAAAATAAAAACTTTTTTAACAAAAAAGAAAAACCTCCTTCAAAAAACCTGAAACAAAAACAGTTTCAAAATTAAATACCTCTAAAAAAGCGAGAAATAATATTCAAATCATTAGTTACGCATAACATTATTAATAAAACACGTCTAATGAAGTCGGGTGGGGCTTTCAGAAATATAAAAAAAAATTACTTGTCTTCCAGCCCCACCCGACTTCAATAGACGTGTTTTATTAATAATGTTATGCGTAACTAATGATTTGAATATTATTTCTCGCTTTTTTAGAGGTATTTAATTTTGAAACTGTTTTTGTTTCAGGTTTTTTGAAGGAGGTTTTTGCAGATGCGTAGATGAGAAGGTTCACTAAGCTTATTACATTTCAGATCCACTTAAAGATTTGAATATCAATCCATCGCAGTATTATCAGCTGCTCGATGATCGCCGACGTCCCAAAGATCAGGAGCTTCGGATCCAATTAACGAGTCCTGCCTGAGGTGACGCCGCTAATCTGCCTATCGCACGACGCGTCACGTTCCGCCACATTATGACGTCATTATTATAATACACTCCTTTGTTGCTAACTCTGAAAGGATCGGAAACTTTTTGCGCGACGTAAAAGCTCTTCGGATAGTTTGAAAAGGTTTCCCTGGAAGACTTGTTTTTGGATTTATTCCTTTTTAAGACTCCTATAACCCTCAAGTAGCGCCCTCATCTTAATTAATATTATTGCTTGCTAAGCCCTTCTTCCCCACGACACTACCAAGGCGCACTACTGAAGTATGTACAGTCAACAGCACGTCAGACTATACATTGACCTTGAGACCGCCTATATGTCGTACCGTACGTAATAAGAGCTGGTTTCGTAGCTCAACTATTTAACTTACCGTGCTGTCGTGCGTAGGTACATAATGTAACGAAAATTCGCATGTAAAAATTGAAGCTATGGCATAAGAATAAATAAAACTTATGGCTAAGGTTCTATTTTGTATTCACTTCTCAAGCTTACGCGCTCACTAGACATGAAATAAAATACGTACGCATCTAAATAGGCGTAAGTCTAACAATACCACACTTGAGGGATCATCAGATGAAGCATTCAATTGACATGTTTTCATTTTTTACAAAGTAACTTAAATCGAAAACCATTTCGAGGTTTTTCAATTTCTGACACCGTACATAATTTTCAGGGGTTTCAATCAATTATTTAACGAAATATATGTGAAAAATATAATGTAAAATTTATATTTGAAATAATAGTAATATAAATTACCAACAAATAATATTCAAATGATGTATGATTGGTATTGTTTAGATATAATAATATTATAGTATAGCTAATTAAGTACTTTACGCAATTTTTCGTGCATGTGGTGCTTTTCTATAAGTAATGGGTCACTTATTTTTTTTTTTTTGAAAGTGTTAATTATAATTGTAATGGTGTACACATTGTTGAAGAGCCAAATAAATAAAATAAAATAAAAATAAAACAAATAAAAAAACCTTGTATCATCGAGATAAAGGAATAAGAACAAAAGGTGACCACTTTAGGCACTTTTGCCTACTACTATTAAAACTATGTTCCTCGAATACAAAAAGGCTTATTTTTATTTAATACTTTTCCGACTACCTAATATATAAAAAATTGCAGAGTTATTGATTTTATTTATTGATGTAATTTAGAATGTCTGTGCTTCAAAAAGAGACGATTTTTACAGTTACAAAAACGTTTTTATTACAGTTTATCCACTTATTACAAAAACGTGCCTAGGTACTTATTATTGCGATAGACGGAAATATTCGCGAGGGAAGCCATACCTACGCGGAAACATCGAGGGGAAGACTTAGAAATGTGTAATTTTCCTAATTTATGGAAGGAGCCTGACAAGGACGCTTATGTACGGTTAACTTCAGATGTAGATTGAACTTTTTAAAACTGTCACAAATAATTAGTGCAACTTCAGCATAGACCGTGTCCGTATGATGTTAACTTCTCTTTTCCACGCTCTGTTGGTCTTCTTGAGTGCAGCGAAAATTTTTCTATGTCTATGGTTTTATCATATCCGTTGCTGTGGATACAGTACACATACGGATCTGATATATTGTGTTGTGTGTGAACACGCTCATACAACTAAATTGGGAGGGTGCGAAGGTATAATAATCGATCGCAGCGCTCATGGTGGCAAAAAGTAGAAATAAAGAAGGCTCTGTAATCTGCTTGAAAACGATATTTAATTTATTACTAGCGATACAGGACCAATTATATATGTTTATTATCACTTAGTAAAAATATTAAAGTAGCTTTATCCTCATGTTTTACAAAATCTACAACTAAAAAAGAAGTAAACAAACCCTGATATAACCAAAATAAAACACTCTTTTTGAATAGATCTTACTTGCCATATTTAATTTAAATGACCAAAAATGATTTCACAACACTTTGTCCACCCAAATCATAGTGATTTTGAAATTTACATGAATAACACAATATGTATAGTATTTTTTAACATTTTGTCACAATGCCGCCATTACATATCAAAACGTCAAAACGGTCAGGTCAGAGCCAACAAAGTTGCAACACGCTAGGTGGCGCTAAAAGTGTGCACGGAGCCAAATATCCTATAAAACGGACCTGTAAAACATATCGCTGTGTGAAAAGTTCACACCAATTATTACCAAAAAGATCGGTGTTTTAAAAGACCAAAATTGTAATAATCTTATAAACAGCTACTTAAGTACCTAAGTATTGTATTCATAAAACTGAATGAATTTCCAGGCCATTACCTACCTTTATCTGCAACGAATAATTAAAAACCATTAACAAATGTGTTCAAACCCATCGAAGTGGTTAGCGCCGCCTTTAATGGTATTTTAACGATCACCGTCTTCAGGTAGGTAATTAACGAGGACTCTTGACCAATAGGTATGTACTTTGAAGTGAATACTCCAAGAACAAGATATTGCAAAAATGTCTTAAAGAGTTTTACTAACTAGCTACCTACTATTTTAAGGTACAAATCTGGATTTTAAAAATTAGGTACCTATATTTTGCTTGCATAATTTACTTAGTTTTACATCTTAAGGTGCTCCCTCACCGGGAGCATTCACGTGTAATGTAACGTTACAGATTTGAGCATTACATCAGTGAAGGAGGAGAACCGAGCATTACAATGCGCACCTTGTAATGATACAAAACGGGCATAGGTACATCAGTGAAGGAGGAGAAACACGCGAATGCTCGTCAGTCAGAGAGGTATTATTGTAATGTAATGCTCAAAGACGAATCTATACAGTACACGTGAATGCTCCCGGTAAGGGAGCACCTTTAGGTTTACTTACTCTTTCTAGAGGCATTTCCATGCCTACGAACGTAAAACCTAAGTTTAGCCTACCTAAGCAGTGCCAAGATCTTAGAATTCAAATGCAAAACTGAAATGTTGTCATTTAGCTATGAAAAATCTTGAATTTAGCCCGTATTTACATTATAGATTCTTCCTAGGTCTTCTATGTCTTAGTTGTTACTATTTATCTAAACTATAAGAAATGATAACGATGTCGTTTTGGGAATTGTGGAATCAGGAATTGGCAAAAAAGGAATTTTGCGAATGTAAAAACACTCGATCGTACAAGATAATAATTTTTGACAACAAAATGTTTAAGAGCTAAATAAACAAATATCGAACGATTTAAGTAGGTACATTTATTTTTGTTTTTAAGAAAAAAATAGTAAGATTGTTGCTGTATCGATAGTATACATCGTGTATCAAAAACCCTGTCAGATCCTGAAAAAGGTGATACCACTATCACCTTTTTCAGGATCTGACTAAAAATTTGGTTTTCCATCCTTTTCCTACTATATCGAAAAGACAATAACAGAATGCTAAAATTAAGTTTAGTCCTGTCGATTTAGTTTAGTCGTGCTAACCGAATCGACACCAGTGTTGCTGAAACTGAACAACTTTCTCCATGAAACAGGTCGAAAAACGGAAAAAAATCATACTCCCATACAAAATGTATCGGTCAGCTAACCGACTTACTATGGAAAGGTGAAAAAAAATGTCGTTTTTCGACCTATGTTCCTTATAGAATGTTGTTCAGTTTCAGCAATACTATAACCTTTTTCAGGATCTGACAGGGATTTTTGATACACGATGTTTTTTTTTTAATTAAAATGCGTTTGCTCTCGACCCTAGTCTAGCCCGAAAGTATAGACAGGGTTTACGATGGAGCGAGCTTGCCCAGAAGGTGCCTATTCACTCTGGCCTTGAAAAGAGTCAGGTTGTATGCGCTCGGAAACACAGACGCCGGCAGGGAATTCCATTCCTTGGCTGTGCGCATTATAAACGATGATGAGTAACATTTAGTACGCTTAAGAGGTATATCAACCAAGAACGGGTGGTAGCCTGCAGTGCGTCTGGATGTCCGATGAAAGAAAGGAGAAGGTGGAATGAGCTCATGCAGCTCTTGACCACACTCGCCGAAGTACAATCTATAGAAGACCGATAGGCAAGCAACAAGCAACGTTTCGGTAGTGAGCCAAGCTGTGAAGCTTAGCTGCTATAAGTTTTCCGTCGCCTATTAATCGCTTGGCTCTGCGTTCCACCGAGTATATATAATGTATGGCTTAGTTCAATGTAGGCATCAGCTAAGTTTTTAATGTACAGCTACATAATTTGTGCGAGGCAGGTGTGTCTACATACAATGGGGCTTTATGAATTTTAATAAACGCTATCTTGTGCCGCTGAGATTGATGGCTTTACGTGACTTTCGGTACAGCCTGCTTCAAGATACAAAAGGCCTATTCAATTTATTAATATTTGTGTTAACTACGTGGAAGAGCGATTTTTCATTTTTCATTCTTTTATTTACATGAGGGCTAAAATGAAAAAGAAGTTTTAATGTCGCTATTGACTGACATTTTCATATTTCAGTTTCAGTTTGCGTCATAATTAATTACTAAGTACTTACCAAAGTCAAAGTCAAAAATAGCTTTATTCAAATAAACTTAATTATTAAGTACTTTTGAATCGTCCATATTTTCCTACCACCCGTTCCAGATTTTTTTAGCTGACAAGAAGAACGGGCGCAAAAAACTTATTAGCTTTAACAGCCATAAGTAACGATATTTACAAACTTAAATATATCGTTACCATATAATTTTACAACAAGGTGATAGGATTATTGGCAATAAAGTACATATAGTACCTACTAGTTATGTGTTACATTATTTCCACGCATTTTGATCTTTAAGATAATCGTCTACTTTATAAAAACCTTTACTCATGAGCGTTTTTTTTAACATTTTTTAAATTTCATGCAAAGGAAGATCAATCACTTGTTGTGGAACTTTATTAATAAAGGATATGCCTTTCCCCATAAATGAAAGTCTAGTTTTCGCAAGCCTAAAACTTGGAACGGCAAGTCTTTATTTCTTGTATTTAACAGGTGATTATTGCTGTTCTTAGCAAATGAATCATACATAGTGTTTCCTTACATAAACTAAATTTTCATATATGTACTGGCCTGCAAAAGTTAAAATATTTATTTCTTTAAATTCTCTCAAGGTATTTCTTACCTGTAGTTTGAACACTATTAATTTTTAGACGTTTAATCTAATCATTATACGAGTAGTACCTGACGTTTATTTACTCATGTGGTGCCTACGACTAAGAAACTAGAGGAAAATAAATAAATTATTGAAATAAATATTCTATATAATTATAGACAGTTTCCTTTTAAACCGACGTCAGCATAAAAATAGTCCTTGCTAAAATATCTTGCTGATATTTTTTTAACCTTCGTTACATGTGAAAGTCCAAGGTTTAATGCCAATAAAATCAAAACATTTTTTTATCTTACTCTATGATCAAAACTATATCATCCTTGAAGTATTCTATTTAAAACAAAAAAGATTTACATAGATTGGTTATAAGCCAAGAAGTTATAGGTCAATCATCCATAAAAATATCCCAATAGGATGTTTGACTTGAAATTTTAGCAACACAACATAGGTATTTATTATCAAATATCTTGCATATTTTCAGCGATATAGAGCATCAAAATTAAAGTTTCTAATTAGACATCCTATAGCGCGTGAACCAGAAACCTGTACGTTCGGTAACTGATGGACGCATACGAAACTATTTCACTCATGCGCATGAATGCAACTTATTTGTATTTTGTTATGTATTATTGTGTGCGTGCGGCCAACGCATGTCGCCGCATTGTTATTGTTTTTAGGGTTCCGTAGCCTAAATGGCAAAAAACGGAACCCTTATAGATTCGTCATGTCTGTCTGTCTGTGTGTCTGTCTGTCCGTATGTCACAGCCACTTTATTCCGAAAGTATTAAGACTACACAGTTGAAACTTGGTAGGTAGATGTTTTCTGTTAACCGCTTACCGAATTTAATACAATAATAAGAAAAATAAAAGATTAAGGGGGGGCTCCCCATACATGGAACTGAAACTGAAAAAAATTGTTTTCTTCAAACCAACACGTGTTGGCATTGAGGTTCCTAAGACAACTTTTTCTCAAAGTTAACCGTTTCAAAGATATACATCGCCAAAGTGGTAAAATGTGTGTCCCCCCCCCCCTTTAACTTTTGAAATAAGAGAGTGAAAAATCTAAAAAAAATATATGCTGTAGATCTTAATAAACACTTTCAACCAAAATTGGTTTGAATGAGATATAGTAATTAGTTTTTGAGATATAGCACATTTTCCAAAACCGCAAATATAACTTTGTCATTCATACCAACACTGTGAAAAACAAAGTTATTTTTGCATACGAAAAATGATAGATGGTATTAAATATGGTATGGTATAAATAAGGTAACTACGGAACCCTATGGCGCGTGGCCCGACACGCACTTGGCCGGTTTTTTTATTTCAATGTAATCGTCCGAGTCGAATGTGCAAGCCATTGTTTGTATAATTGTAATGTTATTTGGATAAATAAATAAAATAATAATAATAAATTTCTTCAATAAAACTCGACATAAAGAAAAAAATAACTAAAAAAGCTGATTTAAATGTTTGTCGGTAACTTACTAGTTGCGCATCCCTCTGCCCGAAGTGTCCGATATAGTTTGGGAAGATGGTGAAGTTGTAGGACATCCGGTGCTGCTCATGGCAGAAGCTGACGATGACGGGCAGGCACACCCCCGGGGCGGGGTTGCGGGCACCCGGGGGCTCCGCGGGGTCTGGCCATGTCACCACCGTGGTGCTGTTCACCACTTGAGGGACTTTCTGTACGACAAACAAATGCTTATGTGAGTAATATAGGTTTTGAATTCAACTACTAGCAGATGCCAGGCAGGCACAACCCTGGGGCGGGGTTGCGGGCACCCGGGGGCTCCGCGGGGTCTGGCCGTGTCACCACCGTGGTGCTGTTCACCACTTTGGAGACGTTGCTCATTTGCTAGGCGGGACGCTAGGGGCTCTTACTCTAAAAAATGTTGGCACATGTCACTTGATCCTTTGTCTCTTTTTTACATAGACCGTGTCCGTATGATGTTAACTTCTCTTTTCCACGCTTTGTTGGTCTTCTTGAGCGCAGCGAAAATTTTTCTATGTCTATGGTTGTGACTTTGTAACAGAACCTATGACTGCGTATATTATTTGCATAGTATAGATACTTATTAGTTGAAAAAACAAATATCTATTCTGTTATTTGTTTTTGAAAAACAAACCATTTGAGCTTCTTTTTAAGGCGCTGCTTAATCGAATTTTTAGGTTTTTGAGGGGGTGCGGCAGACGAAGCGCGGTGTGCACGTGCAGCGGCGCCCCTCCCGCGCCGCACCTCACCTGCGCTGCGAGTGTAGCGGTGTGGACTGGGCCGCATTTAGAAAATTTTTGTTTAATTTTAAATTATTTGCTGTTGTGAATAAATGTCATGTTCTCTGATCAGGGTGAACAAAACATTGAATTACATTTTGTGCACTGTGTTGCCTTTTTGCTAAGCTCATTATTGGCACATAATAATTTTGGTATTTTGCATTTTTGGTGTATCTTAGGCTGTTTCGTTGACGAAACTCTAAAAATATGAGTTGCGCGACTCCTAGGCGAAACTTGATAGACTGAGAGGTCACGGGATTTTTGGTAACGATCGAGGAAAAGGTTAGACTCGTTTTTATGGGTTGTAGAGTGGTCCCCTAATGTGAATGATGTCGGTACGCCTGATCTCAGTGGTTGCAACTTCGAGTGATCTAAATATACACGGTTAATTTTTAAGTATATCTTACAATGAAATAGGGATTTCAGACCACGTAAATGAACAACTTTTACTATGGGACCAACCACGAAATCGCGAAAAAAAAATCAGCCGTTCCATAGAAAAGTACAACATCGACTCCACTATAATGTATGGAACAGCTGATTTTTTTTCTCGATTTGGTGGTTGGTCCCTTAGTAAAAGCTGTTCATTTACGTGGTCTGAAATCCCCATTTCATTTTTAGATATACTTAAAAATTAACCGTGTATAAAAAAGAAACTGATTGGTGACTGACATATCAACGCACAGCCCAAACCGCTAGGTCTAGAGACTCCAAATTTGGTACATAGGTTCCTTATAAGGTCTAAGGGTGCAATAAGAAAAGATTTTTTCAAAACTGAAACGGGTGTCCAAAGTTTGTATGAAATTCCCTCAGTTTGAAAGCGAGGATCTTCAAATTTTGTATTTAGACTGATGATTGTATTTTTTTTAAATTCCACTCTCTAAAGGGTGAAAAGGGGTATGAAGTTGTGTATAGAAATAATAAATATCCTTCATTTTCTAAGTGAAAATCGCTAAATTTATTATTTAAGCTTATGGATGCAAATTTAACGTAACGTACATTATTATTGTTAGTATTTCGATCCCTATGGGAATGATAATGGGGATGAAATGGGGTAAATAAACCTAAAAATAGATATGGATGTCGTTATTGTGGTTTTCTGACGATTGGGAAAATGACATTTATTTTGGAGTCCAACACGGTGGACATGATTTAACCCCAAAAAGGGTGAAAATGGGGTTCAAATTTTATATGGAAAAACAATAAAAAAGACATTACAACTCTAAGCTTCGTAGGAGCACGTCTAAAAATAAATAGGCATACATATTATATTTTGTGATTTTGAAAATCAACCCTTTAGGGGGTAAATGGGGAAAAAAACAAAAATCGATATGGATGTCGTTCTTGAGGTTATGGTATGGGTATGGTAGAGGTATGGGATGGTGATTGCGGAAATGACATTTATTTAACAGGTCTTACCTGTTTGTTTTGTAATTTTTTTTCACTTTCTCATCAATTTTAACACTAGAAAAGCCAAAAAAACATCCTGTCACACAGTTAAAGTCTATTAATAATTGTTTTAATATATAAAGCTTTAATATTCCTAACGAAAAAACAAAAATATCGACTGCCACAACTAATAGTGTTGAAACTGCAAATCACGTACTTTACAGTAGAGCAGTTTAAAGTTTTTTTTTTACACAAAAAACATAAAATTGTAATTTTGAATTGTATCATTAAAGTTTCTTTACTAAATAATAGCTTATTTTTGTCTCTTTTTTTGTGCCTAATAACAATTTTATTATAAAGTTATAAAAATATTTTCCAAGATATTTCGCATTCGATAATATTCCATGCTTTTAAAATCAGGAATTTTATCGAATATGGCTGATTCAATAGTATTCAATGCTTTTGAAATCTGGATTTGCATCGAAAGTGGCAGATTCGATAATATTCTATGATAATTTATTAAGAAATAGCTATATATTTGCACTGAAATCTCTCTATGAGGATTCCCGTGCATGCGTCAGGATTGACGGCGTATATACTGATTATTCTCACTAGTTCCATTGGCAATGGAACTAGTGAGAATAATCAGTATCAGTAGTTCCATGGAACTATATCCACTGGAACTAGTGAGCAGTAAGAGATTGCTCCGCGTAGCCCTTTGATGCAACCTCGCGTACCCTTTAGGGTACGCGTACCACTGATTGGGAAACACTGCTTGAGACAATCGGTACAGGCGTGTTAATACTAGGGCTAACTCAGAGGCGCAAGTCCTGAGAACTATGGCTGGTATACTATCCAGACTACTGGCTTTATTCACGTCCAGAGGCCGTATTACAAGCTCTTAAATCGTGCCAGGTTTATAAATTGCTGTAGTGACATCTCTTTCTCGGTGTATAGCAAATAAAAGAGATAGATTGATAGCCAGTCAGAAAACTGACTGGAAATAAGTGGTCATAATACAGCCCCAGATCAAGCAATGCTTTTTTTAAATTCGGTCTCTCTGATGTGGATTTCCGACATTAAAATCCCACAACTTGGTAAGACCGATGGTACAACATTGCCAGGATCTAAAGAATCTAAACGAGAACACTCGGAAAATAAATTGGCAAAACGGTATGTGCCAAAGATCCTCCTGGTTCCCGCAGAGGAGGCATTGAGGGACGGCAGAAGTTGACTTCCACAGATTATACCAGAATTTTTCAAGAAGCAAGTTTTCCCTATGCAGGACTTGGCGGCTTTGTTAAAGGCTTTCCTCTTTTCACGTGTATTTCTAGCTTTACAGAATCGAGCATCAACCCAAGCAAGATATAACTCATGTTTCGACGCTACTGCATCTCTATATTTAGCATAATACCAAGAGTGAACTTTGTAAGAGAGACCCTGACAAAGCAGAACGGTCACAGCATTCGTGAAGCAGAAGGAAACATAACTTTACATAAAAAAATTTAGCTTAAATTTCTGCTTAAAAACTAGTATAAAATCGATACACAGGAGCATTAGCCTTTAGCCATAGGCCTTGTCCCGCTACATTTTGTTATTTTGGTTGCATTATATTCATTAGGTAAAAAAACTTATCCATAGTAATATAGTGACTGAAAGTTTTGTTGGCTTTCCTTGTGTTAAAATTGATGAGAAAGTAAAACACAAAACAATTAGTTCTTACTTAAAAATTACGATTTTAAACTGTTTCAAAATCCAATATGTACTGATTGGATTAGACAATTTTAGGTGCGCGTTAATAGTGTAGGATTATTGTAAACATGTGAAATATTGACGCAGAAGTAGTTTTGAGGCGGAAAATATTAGGAATTAGCCGTAAGAGCACATTGAATGTCTCACTCCATACAAAAAAACCATAAAATATTTTTATCCAGCCAAACTTTTCGTTTTAGACACAAATATCTTAAGAAATTTCTTATATAATAACTTGCGCGCATCATAGCTCTAAAACGAAACCACTGAGAGCCGGCAGACCTCATCGTTTTAGCTATGGAGAAGCCATACTTTAAATAGGTATTAATACTGACAATTTCTCTGATCGTTACTTTCTCGTAACAATGAAGCCTCTTATAAGCGCTATTACTGGAAGTGGCAACCACTGAGATCAGGCAGACCGACATCATTCACATTAGGGGACTACTTTACAAGCTATAAAAACGAATCTAACCTTTTCCTCGACCGTTACCAAAAATTCCGTGACCTCTAAGACTATGATGTCGACGACGACGCGTCATCGACATCAAGTCTTGCTAGACGCAGCGCGACAAGGCGGGCGTTTACCTACTACATCGCTTCTAATACTAACACTATTTTATTTATTACTAAAACCTAAAACTACAAAAAAAAACAGCTAAAACTATTACTTAATTAACACTAAATAAAATTATTTAAGTGAAACATTCTTTATCGGCGTTGTACGCTTTTTTGTTGAACTCGCGTCAGTCAGTCAGGATCACGTGACCCTGATCGAAAATTCGTAAGACGGATGTGACGGATGGAGAGTAGACAGCCGGCGTCGGAAGTATCCCCCTCTCTTTCTACGGGGCGCGGCGAAAATAGCGGCGCGTCATTTCAAGACGTAAACACTTGTGTCATCATAGCAACGCGCTTTTTAGGGTTCCGTACCCAAAGGGTGAAAACGGGACCCTATTACTAAGACTCCGCTGTCCGTTTGTCTGTCTGTCTATCCGTCTGTCTGTCTGTCTGTTTGTCTGTCACCAGGCTGTATCTCATGAACCGTGATAGCTAGAAAGTTGAAATTTTCACAGATGATGTATATCTGTTGCCGCTATAACAAAAAATACTAAAAACAGAATTAAATCAATATTTAAGGGGGGCTCCCATAAAACAAACGTGATTTTTTTGCCGTTTTTTGCTCGATATTAATAACGACAATAGGTAGACAGTTGAGATTTTGCACAGATGATGTATTTTTGTTGCCGCTATAACAGGGGTCTCCAAACTACGGCCCGCGGGCCAGATCCGGCCCGCGAGCACCAACAATCCGGCCCGCGAAAGCAGGCCGGATCGTACCAACAATACTGTAATTTACAGTATGTTGGTACGGAGCTAGCTAGATAATGGCCCTTGGGACTTGGTGCAGGAGTAAGTCTGGCCCTTTTTCTAAAAAGTTTGGAGACCCATGCGCTATAACAACAAATACTAAACACAGAATAAAATTAACATTTAAGGGGAGCTCCCATACAAGAATCGTAATTTTTTATGCTGTTTTTTGGTACGGAACCCTTCCTGTGCGAGTCCGACTCGCACTTGGCCGGTTTTTTTTTAATTCAATGCCAAACTAAAATGCTAGTTTTTAGGGTTCCGTACCCAAAGGGTAAAACCGGGACCCTATTACTGAGACTCCGCTGTCCGTCTGTCTGTCTGTCTGTCTGTCACCAGGCTGTATCTCATGAACCGTTATAGCTAGAAAGTTGAAATTTTCACAGATGATGTATTTCTGTTGCCGCTATAACAACAAATACTAAAAACAGAATCAAATAAATATTTTAAGGGGGCTCCCATAAAACAAACGTGATTTCTTTGCCGTTTTTTGCTCGATATTAATAACGACAATAGGTAGACCGTTGAAATTTTCACAGATGATGTATTTTTGTTGCCGCTATAACAACAAATACTAAACACAGAATAAAATTAACATTTAAGGGGAGCTCCCATACAACAAACGTAATTTTTTTGCCGTTTTTTGGTACAGAACCCTTCGTGCGTGAGTCCGACTCGCACTTGGCCGGTTTTTTACATTCTCTTTGATCAAAACTCTAGATATTCTGTCAAGCTATGGATAAGCCTTTCGTACAATACTGTTCTGTATTTGTAAATTCAAATGCAGAGTAAATTCGTAAGACGGCAATTCGTGCAAAATTATTCTCTAACCATTCCAAAATATCAAAAATGCACAACGTTAATATTCAAGTTTTCACTTCTGCCGGCACTCCCGGAGTGCAACCCGATTTTCTTTTATTTACTTAAAACAAACAAAGTTTACAAAACTTTCCAAAATCCAAAAGAAAAAGACGAGACCGACTTGACCAACAAGTTTAGATATGAAATATGAAATGAAAAGTACGGCCCCATCCATTCTCGGCCCAAAATATAGATACACCTACAAATGCTGAAGTTGCTGAAGTGATCACACTACAAAAATTGACTTCCGTCTTAAAGCAAAATAACGAATACATACTATCAGCTATAAAGGCATCTTTTCAAGAGGAAATTAAAAATACAATATTAGCATTAAAGCTAGATCTCCAACAAAATATAGATACCATATCTGCTTCACAAATGCAAACAAAAGCTAGCCTAGAAAAAATAAACATTAAAATTTTGCTTTTAGAAAAGAAATGTAACACTTTAGACGAAGAAAACAAACGGTTACAACAATATATTCAAAATTATAAAACAAAGAGTGTTCCAAGCAAAATACCCGAGGATAAGGAAAAAATTCTGGTTCTACATGGCTTATTTGAAAACTACTGGGAAACAGAAGACCAAGTCATAAATAAAATTATAAATATATTTGGAGACATACTACAACTAGATTTATCAGGACATATTGAGGAAATAACGTACATAGGCAAGAAGAGTCATAAAAGACCAATCAAAATAGAATTAATAAGTAAAAAAATGAAGAGGAACATATTAAATAATTCCATATATTTCAAGGGAACTGGTCTAAGTGTTACTGAATTTCTAAGCCCATGTGAACTTAAAGAGCAAAAGGAGCTTAAACAAGCTCTAAATACAGCAAGACAAAGTGGACAACATGCCATAATAAAAAACAATACTTTGATTATAAACGGAAAGAAAGTATATACATATGAAAATAGTGGAAATCCCAACATAAATATGACTAATTATGGAAAAGAAATGTCACGAGAAAAATGCATGTCACATTTAGTAGAACAACAAAAACAATCATCGACTTCCCTATTGAATCAAGATATTCAAGATACTACGAAAGGACAGGAAAACTATTCTAGTAAAAGGAATTCAGGTAAACAACAGCCCTTTCGACTCTGAGTTTATAACCTTCTATCAGAATATGCAAAGTATCTGTAATAAAATTCATCTTCTTGAAACACTTATTGACGAGAAACCTAATATACATGCAATGTGTTTCTCCGAGACCTGGTTAAATGAAGAAAAGAAGAAACTGTTAAATATAAATAACTATACGATAGGCGCATCTTATTGCCGAGAAAATCACGATGGTGGAGGTGTTTGCATTATGTTAAAAAATACATTAGAGCATATTAACCGTATAGATATATCATCATTATCTATAGAAATGGTATTTGAAATATGTGCAATAGAAATACCAAAACTAAATATCTTGTTAATTAATTTATACTGGCCTAATAGTAGTAGAGAAATCGAAGTGTTTTATACCTCTTTGGAAAACCTTTTGCAACTTATTAAAAAGAAAGATAATAACAAAAATATCATATTAACTGGAGATATGAACATAGACTTTTTAAGTAAAAACGAGAGAAACAGACTATTTAATATAATGCTAACTTTCAATTTTCACCAAAAGGTCACCGAACCAACTCGAGTTACACCAAGTAGTGCTAGATGTATTGATCTGATTTTCACAAATTTTAACAAACGACTATCAAAAGCAGAAGTTCATGAACTTGGTTTTTCGGACCATAGAGGAGTATTCTTTTATTCGCCAGTAATTTCACAAAACCTTACACATTTCTCAATTTTTAAACGTATATTCAACAGCAAAAACGTGAACAATTTCAGGAATGAAATCTCGAAGATAAATTGGAATAAATTGCTTAAACAAAACAATAATGTAAATGATAACTATAATATATTCATTGGAATCTTAAAAACTGCCCTTAATAAATGTATACCTAAAGTACTTATTAAATACAAAACAAAACAAAAAAATACTTACCTTACATCTGGATTGAAAACATCTTGCCGTAACAAAAGATTATTAAAGCTATTGGTATCACAGACAAGAGATATAACTCTTCGTAACTACTATAAAAAATATTGCAAAACTTTAAAAAAAGTAGTCCAACAATGTAAAAAAAACCACAACAAGCGTAAGTTTACTGCATCTGAAAATAAAACCCAATGTATGTGGAAAATTATAAACAAAGAAACGAATAAAAACTCTAATAAAAAAAATTATAACATTAAACTTAAACTAGAAAATCAGCAAATAATAGAAGATCCAAAACTCGTAGCTAGAGAATTTAATGATTATTTTGTATCTATTGGGAAACCGAGCACCAATTCTGTACTACAGCAAAAAAAATTTGATAAAAATAGAGTCCCAAATACATTTTTTCTAAGTCCGGTAGATGATAGAGAAGTTACAAAAATATTAAAACAACTAAAAAATAGAAATTCTTTCGGTACAGATGATCTCCCTCCGACACTAATAAAAAAATGTGCTGATATATTAACAGCGCCTTACACTAAACTAATTAATCAATCTTTCTCCGAAGGCTCTTTTCCCGACGCCCTAAAAGCATCCATTATAAAACCTATCCATAAAAAGGGATCCACCACCGACATAAAGAACTTTCGCCCTATAGCTCTATTAACAACGTCTGCAAAGGTGTTTGAAACGGCAATGGCCAAGCGGTTAATTAGTTTTTATGAAAAATATAAAATATTACACCAGAACCAGAATGGATTTAGACAGAAATACTCTACTACTCTTGCAATATATAAATTTATTCAAAAAGTAATGCATTATATAGACAAAAAAGATTATGCCATAGGCCTACTTTTAGACATGAGCAAGGCCTATGATAGAGTAAGTCATGAAATCTTGCTAACCAAATTATTTGAATCTGGAATAAGAGGAACTGCTCATAACTGGTTCAAGTCATTTCTTGAAAAACGATCTCAATGTGTTGAAATAATAAATACCAACTTTGAAACAGGAAAAATACAGCACTTTAGATCTCATAGTGTAGTTTCTACCGGCTCTATTCCACAAGGCAGCGTCCTGGGATGTATGCTCTTCCTTATTTACATCAACGATCTCCCCGACACAATTCAAGATGAATGTATTCTCTTTGCTGATGATGTTTCCATTCTTATCCCTAGCTCTTGTCCGAATGAAATACAAAACAAACTTAATACTATCCTAAACAAAATTGATAATTGGCTACACAACCATAATCTTAAATTAAATGTAAAGAAAACTAAAATTATACAATTTAAACCCGCACAAAAAATTCCACTTAAATTATCTTATAACTTCAAAAATACCGAACTGGAAATCGTCAATACGGCTACACTACTAGGGATTGATTTAGATACAAATATGACATGGAAACCGCACATAGAAAAATTAAAAAACAAATTATCCTCTTTCACCTATGCCCTATACCAACTTAAGCGCGCTACTGATTTCAGGAGTGCCCTAGCAGCTTACTATGCATATGCATACTCTGTAATGTCATATGGTATAATACTATGGGGAAACTGCTGTGAAGTAAACGATTTATTCATCTTGCAAAAAAAATGTGTGAGGATACTAACGAATATTGATCAAATGACATCTTGTAGATCATTTTTTGTAAAACACAAAATTTTGACCCTTACGTCCATCTACATCCTGGAAGCGTGCAAATTTGTAAGAAAACATGAAGAACTATACTCCCCTTTTAAAAACACAAATAAAAGAAATAATAGAACCCTTAACAAACTAAACCAACCATTCACCACCATGAAACTCGTCTCGTCTAGCCCTCATCATATGGTAATAAAGATTTATAATCATATCCCTAATAACCTAAAAGATATACAAAAGCTCACTCTATTCATTAACCATCTAAAATCATTTTTAATAGACAAATGTTATTATGATATTTCAGAATTTTTCAACGACAGAGTATAAAAAAAAAAAAAAAAAAAAAAAAAAAAAAAAAAATAGGCAATCCATAATACCCACTTCGATACCTCCACTAACAGAATATTACTTAAATAGAAATAAATAAAATAATTTTAATATGATTAAAAATAATACATAATAATACAATAAAATAATGATTATACTTGCAATAGTAATATAATGATCAATGTTAATTAGACATTTATTTTTCAAACTCAATTAGTTATTAATTTTTTCAAACTTTAAGTGTAATGTGACAAGTAATTTACAATATAAATAGGTACCTGCTTAAATGAACATTATTACAAATAAAAATAATTATAATATGGTGCAATTTAATCTATAAAATAGATACAATAATATAATAATATAACGAAGAATGTTAATTAGATACATATTATATTAAAGTAAGTATAATCACAGATAATATAATACTATTACAATACAATATCAAAGTAGTTTTTACAATAGTTGCCACTGCTAGTTATATGTGTTAATTATTTAATCTAAATTTATAAGTAAGAGGCGATAGTTGCCCCTCATGTTTGCTGTGCCCTAGCAGGGCGTCACTTGTACCTACCAATCTTGTAACACCTATTTCAACTTGTGACTTGCAAATAAATATTGAATTGAATTGAATTGAATTCTCGATACCACCCGATGCAAGCCCCGGGCGTTCACCCCGCGCGCCCGCGCCCGCCCGCTCCATATCTCTGTGAATGCCGAATACTAGCAAATATTTTTCTAAGTGTATTGCTCTTTACATTTTTCAGGCGCTAAAAAACCTGTTTATTTTGATTTTAATAGTGATCCATAACATTTGCATTCTTTTTTTTTTGATAAGTCTTTAATTCATCTTATGTTCGAATTGTATTTTGAAAAAAATATGCTAGTTGCCGCTGAAAATTTCGAGTATTACGCGACGAAAAAACTTTTTAGAAAAACATGTTTTTTTCACTAACTAAGCTTTTACTTGAAATTATTTATAGCTAAGTCTTTAATTCAGGATATGTCAAATACAACAATATTTTTTTCTACCTTTCAAAATGAGTGGATTCTTCTAACTATGCGACAAAACTTTATATGTTTTCATTGACGCTACGTTTTGCAGGTCCTTAACGCAAGGTCTACAGCTCATGGAGCCACTAGTTTTTACTTTTTGACAGATAATGAAAGTGTTGCCATTGATGTTGTTTTAAATCTACCATTTGTCCCAAACCGCTGGACCTAGAGACTTAAAATTTTGCATACAGTTTAGGCATCCACTACACTAAGGAATGCTTTTTGGAAATTCCATCCCTAAGAGGATGAAAGTTTGTATGAAAGTCCCTCAGATTCGAAACTAGGATCTTCAAATTTTGTGTTTAAGTTGGCGACTAAAAATGAATAAGTATAGGTGTCTCAGCGTTTTTGAAAATTCTAATCCCGAAGGGATGAAAGGGAGATGAAGTTGTGTATAGAAAATCCTTAAATTTTGAAGTAAAAATCGCTAAATTTATTATTTATGTTTATGGATGGAAATCTAACGCAACGTATATCGCTATTGTTAGTATTTTAATTCCTATGGGGGTAAAATGAGAGTAAATAAACCATATAATCGATATGGATGACACGGTGGACATGATTCAATTCAACCCCTATAGGGGTGAAGTTAGAGTTCAAATTTTGTACCGAAAATAATATAAAATAGACATTTTTACCTTCAAACTTATTAGCAGCACTTCTTAAAACAAATAAGCAAACTAATATTTTGTGGTTTTCAAAAATCAACTCCTTAGGGCATACATGGGGTAAATAACCCTAAAGTGTTGATTGTGTTAATTATATTTTTAAATAAGTTGAGGAAGCTGGAACTGGAACAGAAATCGGAACTGGAACTGGAACGGGAACGGGAATGGGTACGGAATACTAATATCTCTGAACCCAATTCTGAATATTATAAACTAGCTTTCGCCCGGACTTCGTCCGCGTGGATATTCGAGTAAATTCTTAGGGATACAAATAATATTCTATGTTTTAATTTCATCAAAATCCGGCCAGCCGTTTTACGTGATTAGGCGATTTCCACCAAGTGAGCAGCCTCATGCGAGGCCCGTCGCACTCGGCAAGCGTCCTGCTTTACGAGACAGCTTGGTGGGGACCCGCCTAATCACATAAAAATGGCTGATCGGATTTTGATTAAAATTAGGTACTATTTATCTTTGTTAATGGTTCCCAAAGAATTTTCTCGTATATCTACGCGGACGAAGTCGCGGGTGGATGCTAGTAATAATTATAAGTAAGTACTTACTTAGTTTACTTAATAATCTAATAATTTGCACGCAGATTCAACGACAACAAAGGTAATCTACGTTCCTCGTCACGCCTAGCAATAAAAGAAAAATAAAAACCACGGTATACTATATATATTACCAGCAAAGTGTATAATCCGGCATTGTATACAAATTACAATGCCTGAAACGATCAGGCAATGTATGAAATATTATTCATTTTATACTTTACCTAGGCATTGTATACAATGCCTGCTGGTCTACCGGCAATGTGTAAAATAAGTATATTTCTGTTGTCTGTTATAAAAAATAACCTCGAAATTTAAGGCTCACGCTCCGCTGCGCTTCGCGCTCGCCTTAAATTTCTAACCTATACGCGGGACCTACAGGAGTAAAGCAGGTTCGATTCTAAACTCAATGAGCCCCCTCGAGCCACCCCAGAGCCCCCCCCCCGCGTGCCCCCCCTTGAGCTTTCCCCGAGACCCCTTCTAGCCCCCCTCGAACTATTTTCGAAAATCTTTTTATTTTACACATTGCCGGTGGACCAGCAGGCATTCTATACAATGCCTAGTCATTGTATACACTGCCTAGGTAATGTGTAAAATAGACAACAATATTAATTCTATTTCATATATTGCCTAAAAGGGCCAGGCATTGTATTATAAAGTGCACCTCACTAACATCCGAGGCCTGCACTCCAATATCGATCCGTTCCACCACCATCTTAAAACCGAAAAGCCACACCTATTCTTTTTAACGGAGACGCAAATAGCAACACCGTCCGACGTGTCGTATCTCAACTACCCAGGCTACACTCTCGAACACAAGTTCAAGAAGCGGGCAGGGGTTTGTGTATTCGTACGCGATGATATCTGCTATAAGCGTCTCCGTAGCTTTGAAAATTCTGGGTTTTCCGCTATTTGGCTATTGGTCGACACTGGAGTCGATAAATTTCTATATGTCGGTGTATATCGATCGCACAGCGGTGACCAGGAGACGACCAGGCTCATGGAGTATCTCACTGAGGCGGCAGATCAGGCTAACCAAAAGTATTCTGCAGCGGAGCTCGTGTTTCTCGGAGACTTTAATGCCCACCATCGCGAATGGCTGTTTCCGTTTGAGAAAACTGACCACGCTGGGCGAGAAACGCGTAAGTTTGCACTATCGATGGATCTCACCCAACTGGTGAACGAAGCAACGCGAATACCTGATATTGTTGGCCATACTCCCAACTGCCTAGATCTGTTGCTGACAACTAACTCTTACAGACATTCTGTATCCCCAGGGTTCGATCGAGCTAAGAAGAAAGCCTATAATTCTGCAGCTAAGTTGAGCAAAAAAGTTATCCGTAAGGCTCGCTTCGACCATGTAAGTCGTATAGGAACCAAATTATCAAACAGCCTTGCTGGCAGTAAGCAATTTTGGTCCCTGTCTAAGTCGGTCGAATCAAATTTCTGCCACCCCACTTTGCCACCCATGTTGCGTCCAGACGGATCACGCATTGCTTGGGTGAAGCAATCGAGAATCATGGCGAAGCACTTGCAGTGTCGCTTGATATCTCGAAAGCCTTTGACCGGGTCTGGCACGCTAGTTTGCTGAGCAAGCTTCCAGCGTATGGTTTACCTGCTGACTTTTGCAGTTGGATTTTTATTTTATTTATTTATTTATTTATTTGGACCGTCAACAGAGTTAACAAGATTACGATACAATACAGTTAAATATTAGTTTTTGGTTCATGCAACTCTAATTATAGACAGCCACATCATGCGCCAAAAACATTGTGGTTATAACTACTAAATTACCAGCAACACAATATTACTATTACTTGATGTATAGTAGACCTATGCCGCAAACGCGGAAAATAATTTAACATTAAATACTTACAAACTAAGAATAAAATATGAAAGAAAAACTACGGAAACTATAGAGATGGGTTCAAAACATCCAATATTTTGCTCTTGAAAGCTGATGAGCTGTTATGGTACACGTCTATGGTACTATCCTTTTTGACAAATTCACCATATAATCTACTTAATCTAGCCAAAAGGGAGTGGTGTCCCAAGTTAGTCCTGTAGGTTCTATGGGTCAGTAATGAAGCTGGGTAGCGGGGTAAGCGTGAGGGAACCTTGATCTTAATCTCTTTGAGCAAACCGGGACTATCCAAGGCTCCATTTAACAGCCCGTATAGAAACAACAGATCATGTAGTTTTCGTCTATCTGCCAGAGATATTAAATTAAACTTTTTGAGCCGATCAACATATGGTGTTCCTCTGAATACGTCATACCGTGATTGAAACAAAGTGAAACGCCTCTGAATGCTCTCTCGATGCGATCTTTGTAAATTTGATAGTTAGGATTCCAAATCACCGAGCAGTATTCAAGCCTACTTCTTACAAGTGTAACAAATAATAACTTTTTGGTACTCATCTTTTTGAATATTTTGGACTGCCTCAAGACAAAACCCAGCATGCTACGTGCTGATTTGCATATGTTATCTATGTGTTGATTAAAACGGATCTGCGAATCTATGGTGATTCCTAAATCGCGAACAGCCTTTAGTTCTTGTAGTACGGTGCCATTAATGCTATAATTAGATTGTGTTGGGTTATGCTTCCTAGTAAATTTTATATGAATGCATTTTTCCGTATTTAACTTCATACCGTTTAGCAAACACCATTCGGATAATCTATTTATATCATCTTGTAATGCTCGAACGTCGTCCCAACTACGGATTTGCTTACAAAACTTTAAATCATCCGCAAACATAAAGCATTTGGAGTTTACAAAGCATTTAGTTATGTCATTGACATATAGATTAAATAAAAGAGGTCCTAAAATGGACCCTTGGGGTACCCCAGATTTTGCGAGGTACACATTGGATGCATGACCCTTTACTTACCACATATGCCTGCCTAGAATCCAAATATGAAGCCAACCATGACAAGAGTGGGCCGGTAAATCCGAAATAGAAAGACAATTTTTGCACCAAAACCTTGTGATTAACCATATCAAAGGCCTTTGAGAAGTCCGTGTATATGGCATCTACCTGAGCACCAGAATCCACGGAATCAGTCAAACCAGTAATGAACTCCGCCATATTTGTGGCCGTTGAGCGTGAGCGTGTAAATCCATGCTGAGTTTCAGAGAGCATCCGGCGCACATGGTATAAGATAATAGGATACAACAGACTTTCAAAGGCCTTCGATAATACCGAAAGAATTTCGTATTTCTTGAGCGAACGGTCGATAAGAGTGGTCATTGATGGCTGCTCCTCTGACCTCATGGCTATAGAAGCTGGATTCCTCAAGGATCCGTTCTTTCCGCAACGCTTTTTTTGCTGCACATCAACGATCTGCTCATGCCCGGAATTGTTGGGTATGCAGACGACAGCACGGTTGCGGAGAGGTATTTGTCCAATGCAAAGGCCAGCAGGGAAGAAATTGGTTCCTTGAGAGAGGCCATGGTGGAGCGGACGGATACGACTTTGAGTCTTGTCTCCCAATGGGGCGACAACAATTTGGTCACTTTTAACGCCACCAAAACGCAGGCATGTTTATTCACTGCAAAGAAGAGTCCTCTGAACTTGACTCCTACTTTCCGAGGTGTAACTATACCTGTCACCGACAATCTCAATCTCCTTGGCATAAAGTTGACTTCCGATCTCAACTTTGGTGACACAACCGAGTTGAAGGCTCAAACTGCGGCCAAAAAACTAGGCATCTTGAACAAGGTTAAGCGATATTTTACGCCGGGACAGCTTCTAACTCTTTACAAAGCGCAAGTCCGGTCGTGCATGGAATATTGCTGCCACCTGTGGGATGGGTCCGCAAAGTACCAGCTGGCCGCACTCGACTCGGTTGAACGCAGAGACAGAAAACTCATAGGGGATAGTACGCTATTTAAAACCAAGCTTCACAGTCTTTCCCACCGCCGGGAAGTAGCTTGTCTGGCGGTGTTCTACATACTATATTTCCGAGAGTGTGCTCTTGAGCTGCATAAGCTCATTCCGCCATCCCCGTTCTACCATCGGACATCCAGACGCACGGCGGGGTTTCGCCCCTACTTGGTTGACATTCCATGCATGCGCACGAAGCGTTTTTCATCTTCCTTCTTCCTTCTTTTGTATTCCCGAAAGAATATAACCCAGCGATATTTAAGGCACGAGTGAATAGGCTTCTTCTGGGCAAGCTCGCTTCATCTTCAGCCTCTTCTTAGCCGTATTGTTTTCGAATGTGGCCAAGAGTAAGCCCATTAAATGTAAAAAAAAGAAACATTGCCGGTAACATATATAAGTTTTTTCAAAACAGTAAAGAAGCTCCATGGAAATAAACCATTTAAATGGTATGGTGTAAAACATCGTTCCCTTTAGTGTAAATACTATTCGACGAGACGGCCGGAGAATGCCAACCCTAGCGATCCCGTCGAATCGAGAGTTCAATGACAAAAGAGCCATAAGTGACGTTAGCTTCTCTAATGTATTGAAAAAACTTATATACCTATATATACTGTGTAAAAACTCCGCGATAAAAAAGCTTATTTAAATGTTACCCGAATATTTTAGAAAAAAGGGCATTCTTATTTTAATTACTGGCATATCTGGCAAAATATATGTGCCCGGGAAAGTAATCTGGGTCCGAAGAATGTCGGCCATTGTACGAAAAAGTTAATTTTGGAGAATTTAAGTACCTACCTGAGACTCTTATATAATTCAGGCTTAGAATAATAACGCCTAGAAGCCGCGTCTGAACCAAAACATAAGAATAAACGCGTGCCATTTTCACTATGCTTGTGTGCGTAAGGTGTATGCATCTACGCTCTTCTAACGCTATGTATTAGAAGAGGGAAGATATACAAAACTTAGCTATATCTGGCTAAGTTTTAGTTGCGCGTTTTTCGTGCTTGCAATAGGTTTCTAGGCGTTATTACTCTAAGAATTCAGGCTTAAACTTTCATTGTTTCTGACAGACTCGAAAGTGCGAGGATCCAAGCTTGGATGGGATTGCGGCTCAGAGACGAATTGTTAATTGAATTTTGTAATTTTTAACCTTCTTCGAAAAAGGAGGAGGTTCTATGTTCGTCGGTATAAGTATTTGGTATTTTTACACGACTGCCCAAAAAGAAGTGTAAAAATGTATGTTTGTGGGTATGTGAGTTTCTTTATTCTACCATAAGTTCTAAATGGCTCAATAGATTTGGATGTGTGGGGTATCGTTAAAATCCTTAAATCGTTCCAAGTGAGACTGACAATTTTTTTTTTGAAAATAGTCAATATGGCGACGGCACGATTCCATTTTCAAATGTGAAAAAAAAAATTGTCTTCTATTATTACAATAGGCATCAAATGAAAGGCCTAAAGCCCGCCGGTAACGATCAATTGCGATTGTCAATTTTTCCGTCAATGCCATTGTTGGAGCAATTGACAATCGCTTCAATTGCACGCGTAAACGATCAATTTTTCCGTCAATGGGCGTCAATTGCGGAAAAAATGACAATCGCAATTGATCGTTACCGGTGGGCTTTAATGAGCACATTTCAAAACTATATAATTTGTCACCAAAATGTGTGAAATAAAAATAAATAAATTAAAAAATATTTAAAACACGACTGCCCTACCAAATAAAAAGTTAAATAACAAGTGTCATTGCAGCCGGGCGGGGGACCTCTTTGATTAAAAATTGTACCACAAAACTGTCATTAAGAGAAATATTTTAATAGAAAAAATAGACTCACCCCTAGCAGCTCAGACGGGACTCGAACCCTTGAGATTCCGGCCCAATTCACGGACCAATTATGCTACTGAGTATGCTAGTGGGAGCGGTGAAATTTTCTAGTACTTTTTACGTTCACGCTGTAAGCCAGCGTTATCTCATCAATGTGAAGAATTGCCTTCATCACTCGAATGCAACACCTTTACAGATGTCAGGTACAATGTTGAATTTCGGTAGTATAATTGGTCAGTGCATTGGGCCGGAATCCCAAGGCTGCGGGTTCGAGTCCCGTCTGAGCTGCTACGGATGAGTCGATTTTTTCTAGTATTTTTTCTATTAAAATAATTATCTTAATATAAAAATATCATTGTGAATGCCTAAAATCTAAAACTGCAATATTTTAAAGTTATTAATATTTAGCTTACCTGTACTGCAGGGTTGGCTCGGAAGTACGCGAACAGTGCTCCCGTGATGGCTAGAAGGGCCACCGCGTTGAGTGCTAGTTGTAGGACGCGAAACTTGTGTGGGGAGCTGTCCGCGCCAGCGTTCCGCATATCTCGTAACATCTGCGGAACAAAATTTACCTTCACAAAGAGCAAAATATATGTATTTTCATTGAAAAAAGAAATATTACCACAAAGGCATCCTTTTTCAGTCAACCGGTAAACAAATAAACACTGCCAGCTCTCAGCTAGAATATCTGAATCGTGAAGCTGCCATACACAAACTGCTGTTTAGTAAACAGTTACTATAAGTTTAGCAGTCACCACAGCAACTAAACTGTTATGTAAATAATTACTTAAGATTAAGTAAGTACCTACTATCTAAACATTTTTTCAGTGCACAAACAATTGGGAAAATGCATACCGGTAAAAAAATCAGCTATCTTGTATAATTATTGTATTCGCACATTTGTAAATAAAAACTAAGTTATAATAATATTTATTTATCTTAACAGTATCCCAAAAGCTCCAAAAACTTTTTATAAATGTAGCTTGTATAACAAGGTATTGACCTTCGTGTGCCTCGGGCGCGTGGGCGCCCAAGAGACGAGGCGGGGGGTGCAAAGTGAACACAAAAGAAAGCACAGCTTTATAGCAACCAAAATACCTAAGAATTCTCAACAGAAAATCAAGTTTACCTTTTTTAAATCTTTATCAAAATTAAAATGGAAATATGACAACAATTACAACTAAAACGACGCAAAAATTAATCCTTTTTCACTCCGCAAGCCTATAAATACTACCTATATATAGAAAAGACGGTTCTACCACTTGCGGCTGACTGATTTTATCGTAATACGGCGATGAAAAGACTCATCCATATTACATGTTATTAAAAATGTTTGTTGCTTTTAAATACCTTACGGATCCGCCGAGGAATAAATTTACGTGCTCTGTGCGTGTACGTGTCCTCTGACTGTCACGACAAAACTGAAGGTAGAAGACGCTACTGCCAATTGCGCCTGGCATTTTTTTATAAAACTAGAATGTAAAGACGCCTATACGCAGAAGCGTCTTTTCTCACTATGTCCAGTGCTTTTCATTTAATGACTAGACCAATTTTTCTTAAAGTAATAAGACGCATCTACTCAGATACGTCATTTCTATCTATTGTGCGTCAGTACTGACTTTTCTACTTCTTAAACATTGTGTTTTGTTAAAGTCAAAAACATAATTATTGTATAGGTACTTTTGAATCGGTCTTATTTTCCTACCACTCGTTCCAGACTTTTTTAACTGACAAGAAGAACGGGCGCAAGAAACTTATCAGCTTTAACAGCAATAATTGACCGAGCAAGCACGAAGTGCGAGCGAAGCGTCTCTGCTTCAGCTTGGGCAAAAATTCTTTCGTATGTCCGGCGGTCTGTTCCAGCCTAGAGGTCGCATTTCTCAACCGAATCTTGTGAAATTTTGTGAGCAGGTTCAAAAATTATATAGAATTTCTTTGTCAAGCCAGTTTTTAGAATTTTTTCAAAATGGCGGAGATATGTTAAAAAAACAGATTTCAGTCCGCTTTCCAGCTGTGCCTGTTTTCCTCTACAGATCGCATTTTTCAACTGATTCTCGTGAAATTTTTTAAGCTGGTTTGAAAATGATATACTTGTTTTTCTGTTATGCCAGTTTTTTTAAATTTTTCAATATGGCAGAGATATGTTAAAGAAACAGATTTCAGTCCGGTTTTCCAGCGCTATCTGTTCTCCTCTACAGGTCGCATTTCTCAACCGATTCTCGTGAAATTTTGTAAGCAGGTTTGAAAATAGTATAGATTTTTTTGTCAAGCCAGTTTTTCAATTGTTTTTTAAATGGCGGAGATAGTGTAAAAAAACATATTTCAGTCCGGATTTCCGGCGCTGTCTGTTCTCTTCTACAGGTCGCATTTCTCAACCGATCCCGGTGAAATTTTGTGAGCAAGTTTGATAAATATATAGAATATTTTTGTCGAGACAGTTTTTCGAAATTTATTAAAATGATGGAGATATGTAAAAAACCATATTTCAGTCCAGCTTTCCGGCTGTTTGATCTCCTCTACAGGTCGCATTTCTCAACCGATTCTGGTGAAATTTTGTGAGTAGGTTCGATAATTAATATAACTGTTTAGTTAAGCCAACTTTTCCAAATTTATAAAAAAAAATTTCACCCGTTTTGAAAAATGATCAAAATTAGAAGCACCATCTAGCTGCGAATACTCACGTACCTACTGTGTGTTTTGAAAACTTCATGGCGACATTTTATTTTATTTTATCGCGAGGTCTACAGCTCACGGAGCCACTAGTTAACGATATTTACAAACTTAAATTATACCATTACCAGATAATTAAAACAGTGTGACAGGATTATTGGCAACAAAGTACTTATAGTAGCAAGTTATGTTATACATCATTTCCACGCATTTTGATCTTTGAGATAATCGTCTACTTTATAATAACCTTTACCCATGAGCGTCTTTTTACATGGTTTTTAAATTCATGCAAAGGAAGATCAATCACTTGTTGCGAAACTTTATTAATAAAGGCTATGCCTTTCCCCATCAATGAACATCTAGTTTTTGTTAGCCTGAATCTTGAAACGGCAAGTTAATTTTTATATCTTGTATTAAACTGGTGATTATTGCTGTTCTTAGCAAATGAATCATAGTGTTTCCTTACATAAACTAAATTTTCATATATGTATTGGCCTGCAAAAATAAAAATATTTATTTCTTTAAACAATTCTCTTAAGGTATTTCTCCGCCGAAGATTGTATATGAAGCGAACAGCTCTTTTTACCCGACTTTAAAAAAAGGAGGAGGTTCTCAATTTGATTGTAGGTTTTTTTTTATCTTATTCTATGTTTTCTTGCGAGATGGTCCCGTTTAAATTTTTTTTTCAGATCAGTTCAGTAGTTTTGAAGTATTCCTGAAAATACTATGATTTTGCATTAACTATCTTGACGACTTTTTTATCGTTGTTTGCGCATATCTTCGTTAATTATGGACCGATTTTGATGATTATTTCTTTGTTTGATTGAATTTTCTTGCGAAATGGTTCCATTTAATTTTTTTTCAGATCGGTTTAGTAGTTTTCAAGTAATCCTGCAAATACTATGATTTTGCATTAAACCTTGACGACTTTGTTATTTATGAACCGAATTAGCAGTTTTTTTTGTTGGAAAAGGGATACCTTAAATGTAGTTCTTTTAATTTCATTGACGTTGAATGAACCTTGGACCTCAAAGATATCCAAGGGAACTCCTCAAACTCAAATAGGATATGTATTGTGATTGAGTATTGGTAGGCTTATTGAAAATCCAAAACGGAACAACGGAACTCCTTTGGAAATTGAGTTATGGGCATTTTTAAAACACATAAAGATTATTACACTCGCTTACAGACCACAAAAAGTTGAAAATAAAAAAAAAAAAAAACCGCCTTCAAAAACCTAAAAAAAAAACAAAAACAGCTTCAAAATTAAAAAGCACTAAAAAGCAACCGCCACCCGACTTAATCAGACGTTTTTTTATTAAAATTGATATGCGTATTGTTGACTTAAATATTATTTATTGCTTTTTAGTGCTTTTTAATTTTGAAGCTGTTTTTGTTTTTATTTTTAGGTTTTTGAAGGCGGTTTTTTTTTAAAAACCTTTTTTTAGAGTACAAAAGTATTTTAAATACTGGCAGCTGAGCACCACAATAGCAGTCCATAACTTAAGACATTAATTACACTATGAAAATAACTAAAATATACGAACCTTGCCGTTTCAATATCAGTTAAAAGCCTTATTTTCTTAACAGCGAATGCTTCTGAACTAAGTCTACTTGACAAGGCTTCAATATGTGAATCCCATTACAGTTGAGAATCTAGTGTAATACCTAGAAATTTTGTACTCTCAATAAACTCGACTTCATCGTCATTCAAATTAATATTTAATTTTGTCTGCTCAACATTTTAGGTAATAAAAAATTTACACATTTAGTTTTTTTGCGGTCAAGTGCTAAATTATTACTATTAAACCAGTACGAAACTTTAGAGAGGGCTTTGTTCTTATATAAAAGTGTTTGATGATCAACGCAATCGAATACCTTAGAAAGGTCACAGAAAATGCCAATTACATCTTGCTTTTCTTCCCAAGCGTCAAGAATATGTTTGAGAAGTGCAATTCCAGCATCATTAGTATATTTACCCTTGGAAAATCCAAACTGATTTTTTACAAAGTATATTACTGTATGTGAAGAAATCTAATAATTAGGAATATATAACTTTTTCATATATTTTACTAAGTGCTGGTAGTATAGATATTGGCTTAAAGATAGCTGGGTCACTTTTATCCCCAGATTTAAAGTGAGGAATCAATTTACTATTTTTCATTAAATCAGGAAAGACCCCTTCATCAATACATTTGTTAGTATGCTGCATATGCATATATGCTAGTATATCAATTATTGATTGAATAATGCTTGTTGACATGCCCCAAAGATCTTCTGTTTTTTTTAACATTAATTGTTTTAAAAGCTTTAATAATATCTGTAATATTGATATATTTAAAGGCAAAAGTTTCCTTGCACCTATCAACACCAGACCCCAAGAACAAGCCCAGGAAGGAGACAGCGATGTTGGGACAAGCACTAAAAGTACTGGTAGTTTCTGCTGGTATTCTAGCAAAGAAATCTTACTAAAACAAAAAATATTTACAAAATATTTATTTTTCAAGAAATTACAGGTTAGGGTGATTTACATTGGACTCCTCCCTTTAAGTTAAAATAACCTGTATTGAGAGGAGGCCGCTCCTCTGCCAGAACATCTACACCTGCGCAGTAAATGAATATGATCGGTACAACCAACATGCAAAAATTATTCTAATTACTATAATCTACTATTATCAAAGATATAAATATATATAAATAAATAAATAAATCTATAAAAAAAAATATCTTAAAAAACTTTAGCGACCTCATTGTCAGATTCAAAAGTTTGATCACCAGATTTTAAACAGATCTTGATTTGCCCTTTTCTTTGTTAATAATATTCCAAGTAGCCTTAATTTTATTATCAGCTAATTTTATTTTATTTGCAATGTACTTGGATTTTGCTAGGATACAAACTTGTCTGAACGTTTGTGAATACTTCTTGACAAATTCAATGAAGTTAACATCACAAGAAGTAGCTTTCTCTGCATAAAGTTCGTATAATTTCCTTCTGCTCTTATATGTACCGGGTGTGGCCCAGTCACTAAATTTCGTACTATCATTACATTTGATGACTTTTTGTTTAAAAGTTTCACTAAATTCAGTTTGAACTTCGGTAAATAAATGATTATATAAGTTATTGGCTTCAAAATTTGGTTCTGGTAATGTTTCAATTTTACTTGTGACATTGGTTCTAAATTATTCAATACAGTGTTTTTATATTGGTCTACACATTATTTCCCGTTTAGGCGGAACATGATGGTGCTCAATGGAGGCCACTATGGTCGGATTTAATACAATTCAAAATTGATTTTTCAATGACGTTACAATAACAGAAAATATTATCTAAGCAGGTTACCGATGTGGGTGTGATACGCGTTGGTTCATTAAAAGTGTGTAGCAAATTAAATGATTTAAATAGGTTTATGAACCTACTCGACAGTTTGGCTAATTTAGGGTCTAAGATGTCGACGTTATAATCTCCACAAATCGCAACTTTTTAATTCTTCCTACAAGTTATTTTTAAGAGTTCCTCCATAGTGGACTCAAACTCAGAGTCATTCGCGGTGGGGGGTCTATATACGCATACTATAATTATTTGATCAAGTTTTCATCTTTGCCAGAAAAGTCTTGCATATTCTGGTGTACAATTCTTAAACACTTTGGCTTTTCTGTTTTTAAGTCAGGGCTAGAGGACGCCATGTTTGAGGGAACGTATAACGACCCGCCTCATATGACACCACCGCAGAAATTATTAAAGAGAGCATGATATACTAAGGCTACCCATGTTAAGGCATCGAATTAAAAACTAATATCCAAAAGCTTCTCATAGGCCTTTTACTAAACTACTGACTATAGAAAGTAAAAAGATTGCAATTAAATAATTCAAAACAAGGTAAGTTATGAATTATGTTTTGAGTAAGTAGTGCCATACATACAGACAATATAAAACAGATATTTTTTATATACGACGTCCTTAATACAAGTAGACAGAAATAGACCCATTCCCACTAGCATCATCCGTTCACGAGCATGATGCATTATACAATATCACACCTTATACATATGGCAATACGCGTTGTTTTATTGTGCGATTGATGCCTGCCTGAAGGGTGTATAAACCATTTCCTTAAAGAGTAATCGGAGAGGTACAGCCACATCTCCAAAGATTTCTATGTGTATACTACACACATAGAAGTCTTTGCACATCTCTGTAAAAAAGTCATGGAAAATTTTATGAAAAGAGTTATGGCCTGGCGTTAGAGCCGTGGTGGCCATTTCAATAAATTTTATTCCATACTTAATCGCAACATATTATCTTCTTTGCAATCCAATAAAAATATCACAACTCTCTCAAAAAATATATGTTTTTATTTTAAAATTAAAAAGTGCACTCTTACTGCCCATAATATATAACACCCCACATTCCCTAGTAGCCCCACTTCAAATTTTTAAGACCCCTTTTCAGTCCCTGTTGTAAAAAAGATGTTTTTTTTATTTATTTCTTATTTGCAAAATAGTTGGGCAAATGTCATCCTAAACTATTCCAAATTTCAAGTTGATACCATTAGTAGTTCTCGAGATATCCAGCTGTGGCAGACAGACAGACAGACTGAGTCACACCATAAGGGTTTCTTTTTTACCATTTTGGTACGGAACCCTAAAAATTCTATGGAAAGTCCGAAATCTTATTTTGGTTTGATTTTTTTTTACTGTTGGAAGGTGTTCAGATTCACGAGCACATTGACCTCCCTTTGGATGGATACACCATGTATACACCTGTATACAGATCGATAGACAAAAAAATCTGACAAAAATGGTATATATAACTCAATTTGGCCAAAATGGTTTATACGACCTTTCTACCCAAAGGTATCGAAGTCATTATGTCTTATGCAAGATGCAAGCAATGTGTGCATGGGCTGCCGCCGCCGCTACATCGTGTGCACAATCCTTTGTTTGAGTACTAAGCACACTAAGTTTGTATATCCGGGGGACGCGTATCGGGCCCACAGGATATTGTTAAGTAAGGAAAATTATTAAAAGCTTTTCATGTACCTACTTCCTAGAATGTTTTTCTTGGCAAGGCTTTAAAATATTTCTTTAACAAAAGTGGGTACGATGATATCTTATAAGTCTATGAGTGGGTATTATTTGTTCGTGGTATTAGTTACTACGGATGTTATATGTTATTTATCTGTAAACATATTATTTCTGGGCTAAATTCCAAGTTGTTGCCGGTTTAGACGCATAAGCCGCTAATCCGAATAGAAACTCAAAATATTATTCATCTAAATTTGGGATAATTATATTCATACAGATATAGTTTTCTTCTTTTAAAAATCATTTTCAATGCACTTAATATATACGTGTTACAAAATAACCCCTAATGAAAAATATGGCGAATAGGGACCATCAAACAGAACAACATTTACTTATGGGACCAACTCTGAAAAAACAGCTATTTCATACAAAAATTTATAGCGAAAATATGAAAAGGTATGAAACAGCTGATTTCTTTTTCGTAATTTCAGAGTTGAAGTTTCAAGTTGTTCAGTTTGATGGTCCTCGTCTACCATATTCGGCATGAGGGGTTATTTCGTAACACATTGTATAAAAGTACAATATGATGACTTGACTATCAAATACGCAACTTAAACTGTCGACTCATCTAACCGAACGAGATTCCTATCCTAACCGGTATCTCGCATCGCAGTATTTGCAGTTCCCATGGTGCATACGCCCGCGGCAATCTGCGCCAACCTTTGCTCGTAAGCGCCAACAAAGAGTTGACTACCGATGTAACTGAGTTGAACACTTAAAGCACAAGGGATATTGAGGGAACTGAAGCTACGCTAAATTTAACATTTCGGCATGTTTTATCTTACAACCGGGTCAATCCAGAACATTCATTAAGAGGCTTTTTACAATTTGACGGTGAATTTTGCATTATGACCAAGTTTGGCGATCTCATCTCAGGATGAGAACTGAAACTGATAGACTTTTACAAAGGTAATTGGGCATATTTGACCTGCTTGATGAAAGTTCGCGTAAAGAAACCAAACCAGTTTCAAATTGAAGAATTCAATCCCACTTTTCAAAATATATATTATTTTTTTATGTACCGACCGGCAGAAAAAAAATATTTTGCAAAATGTGTGTGAGTAATGTTTGATGTGTGGCCAACTCATATTTAATAAGGACACATTAAATTAGTTATTAGCAATTAGAATTTATTTACACCTATAGCTAAATTACAAATTAAATATAAATAAAATAACTTAACAACTACACTATACTTAAAATATTTATTTACATAGTATAGCATCAGCGACGCGCGATATTAGCTAACGCCGCGCTGTACAAGTAACTTTATGTGAGTCTATTGTACTCCCGTTTTTTTTCTGCATTCCTTCGATTTATTGCAGTATTAATTGAATGCACACGCTCGCGACAGCCAGTCGAAATTAAGCCTTGACGCGGAGCGCACGCTGCTCGACCCTGCGCCGCACCCATCTGCACACGCTTTGACGTTTACGTAAACAGCTGTTCTTCATTTCCTTCCTATCCACACCTTCTGGACTTCAACCTTGGTAGGATATCACCTCAACCACCAAAGATGTTATTAAACTTTTGTTAATAAAACAGAAGATTTTACTTTCAGAATTGAGAAAATGTGTGGTAAAAGTATAATAAATGATTGTATTGTCTTTATTTATTTTATTTTATTACTTATGAATTTCTATGATGTAATGAAAAAATGAAACATGTCCTGCAAGAATGCGACCCATACTACTGAGTAGCAGATACATTTATCTACATACCTAGCCCTATTTCGTTTGTGTACGCCGTAGGTCAAATGTTCGAACAAAATGCCCCATGACCTTTGACTTATTGAATGGCGCTGCTGATTAGGTACTTGCTACCATGACTATTAAATAAACTTGACCCTGAGTTTCTCTAATAAAAAAAAATATAAGAAACAAACCGAAGATTTTGCTCGTTGACGAGTTGGATAACAGCGATCGAACTTGGTTTTATTGTAAGCAAGATAATGTAAAATAGTAACATCTATATACAGTGCCTTTGGTCTTAAACTAGCGATAATTTAAAGGCGTGAAATACACCAAATTTTATCGACAAAAACACGTCCACATGTTGGGGTCTATCCCCACTCCTGTTGGAATGGCCGCCATTTTAACTTTTTGTTTAAATTAAATTAAATTAATTTTTAAATTTGAGATTTTTGCATTTACAATGCTATTTTTAAACAATACTAAATAATATACTAGAAAAAATACGACTCGCACCAGATCAATACTCAGACGGGAATCGAACCCGCGACCTTTGGATATCCGGTCCAATGCTCTGACCGCTGAGCTACCGAGTCACTAGTGACATCGTCGAATTTTTCCTAGTATATCCTAAACTCTTACGCTGTAAGCCAGCGTTATTTCACCAATGTGAGGAATTACCTCGACATTCAATTGAAATATCCTTCCAGATATTTTAACAATTGATTAAGATGAAATAGCTATATAATTTTTAAATTTGAGATTTTTGCATTTACAATGCTATTTTTAAACAATACTAAATAATATACTAGAAAAAATACGACTATAAATTAAATTAAATTAAGAATATCACTTTTGGCCCTCTACTAGCGTTCGAATTTTTATAAAATACTGAATACATATACTATAATAGTGAATTCTAGCAAATTAATTTAAATCTCAGTGGTTTTTGAAGTGCTATAAATGTGAACTTAAAATTGTAAAACTTTACTGATAATAAATGAAAAAAAAAGTATAGTTCATAGTGGCTTCGCTTTTCGCATTTTTTTGCTTATCTACAGGGTCACTGGAAATATGACGTATTCCTGCTAAGGGGTTATAGATATAGATGAGGACAAAACAAATATTTTTTGCCATATAACTTTTTCTCAAAAAATTACTAGTTTTTGAGTTAATTGAAATTAAGTATTTTTTTACCAAAAGTACGTTTTCAGACACAAAAATTTAAAATAAAAAATAACTACTCATTCGATTCCGGATTTTTTATCATTTTGGGATAGAAAACAATCTGAGTGTTGATAATGAATAAAAAAAAATTCATAAAATACAGGTATTTATAAAAAAATCTATCCTTAAAAGCATATTTTATTTTTATTTTTTCAGATTTTTTTGAAATAGCATCAAATATCTTTAAAAAAATCCTAGTAACTAAGCGTGCATAATATTTTAAAAACATCACTATCTATTCAGCTTTCAGTTGAGGTATGAAACTTAATAATAACTTAAATAAAACATGAGAAATTAAGACTTAACTTAATAGCAGTCCCATTTCATGTAGAAAAATTTCCTACTTCAAGCGCTTCGGAGGTGGCCGTATTATCCTACTTATTACATAAATTTGAATGTTTGCTTGTGTCGATGATTGTTAATCAATCACGCAAAACGGCTGAACGGATTTGGATGAAATTTGGCACACAGATACTTTATAAGCCGGATTAAAACATAGGAGGATACTATTATCTTGGTTAAAGGTTTCCTAGGGATTTTCTCGAATGTAAATGCGGATGAAGTCGCGGGCGGAAGCTAGTTTGCCATAAATGATCATGCTTACTAAAAATACTTTCGTCCGAGTTAGTTTGAAACAGGATTATTTTCCGCCGATGAGTCAACATTTTATACAGATAGCATCTAAAATAACCATGCATATCAGCCATTTTTAATGACCCGCTGCTGGGGAACAAGCCTTCCTTTCCTTTTGGGATAAAGCGGATGGGCCATAACCCACCACGTGGGCCCAATGCGGATTGGTCGGTGTTAACTCAATGTACCTTACATTGAGCCCTTGGTTCTGGATGCATTTACAGTCGTAAACACTGACCAATCCACATTGGGCCCACGTGGTGGGTATGGCCGTCCGCTTTATCTATCTACAAGCCAAAAGGAAAGCCTGGCTGATATGCATGGTTATTTGTGATACAGTTTGTATAAAATTTTGACTCATCGGCAGAAAATAATCATGTCTCAAACTCACTTTGACGAAAGTATTTTTAATAAGTACGACTATTTATGGCAAACTAGCTTCCGCCCGCGACTTTATCCGCATTTACATTCGAGAAAATCCCTAGGGGACCTTTTACCAAGATAATAGTATCCTCCTATGTTTTAATCCGGCTTAAAAAGTATCTGTGTGCCAAATTTCATCCAAATTGGTTCAGCCGTTTAGCGTGATTGATTAACAATCATCCAAACAAGCAGACTTTTACATTTATGGAATAAGTAGGATAATACGGCCGGTTCCCTATGTATTTGCATAAAATTTTAAGGCATAATATGTCATAGCATAATATGATTTCGCCGAATGATGTTTACGCATAATATTATTTAGTCATAACAGCTTATGCATATTTTTTTTAAGCATAACTACTTTAAGCATAATCATGTTTAAGCATAATATTCTTTAGCATAAATTTAAACACGCATAATGTTATTTACGCATATTTTTATAAACAAAAAAATCACGACGTTTAAAATCACGAAAGAACATTTTACCTAAAATACAAAACCCCGAAGCTTAAAAAACCGAAGGTTAATTGAGGGTTACATGCCAGCAGGTCGGTTCTGGCACTTCGCCGGCCGCTGCCGCGGCACGCTCGCTTCGCTCGCTCGGCTCGTGCGTTGTTGGTCGCAATGGAACCTTACCTCCTCCTCGCTCGCTACGCTCGCTCGTCGTCGCACCTAATAGACCTAAACAGGCTTTCGGGATTTTAAACTATCGGCATTTTAACTCTCAGGGTTTCGAACTATCATCAATCATTTAATAATCGATCTTTTAAGTTTCGGTCTATTGGATATCGACATTAAAGATTTTCGGTATTTTAAAAATAGGTGTTTTATGAGTCGATATTTAGGTCGTATGTGTTATGAGTTTTTGGCATTTTTTTTTATACAATACCTACCCCTTTTGCATGAAAATAAATAAGTGCGTAAAAATATTTATTCTTATTGTTTTTGATTTTTATGTCTAAATAATATTAGGCGAATAGACAATATGCCTAATAACATTATGCAAAAACAAATTAGTCTAAATGATAATTATGCTAATATAAATAGTATGCCAAAAAACAATTATGCGAAAGTATTATTATGACAAAAAAGATTATGCCAAATCCGTTATGCCAAATCAAATTAGGTATAAAACATTGATTTCAAAAGGAAGGATGCGCCCATCCAAATGTTTTGCTTTATAATTCCTTCATACCAGCAAAATCAGCGACATCTTTTAGAACCTACTCGAACTACTGCCGTATTAGAGGTGGGCAAAAAAGATTACTGAAGTGAACAATTTAGTTCAATTGGAGTTAAGAACTAGATCACTCATCTTTAGGTCGCTAGAACTTTTAACTATTTTTTAAATATTTTTATTATGGTAATTATATCAGTTTTTCGATGGTATTAAGTCCATAAATAAAAAATAAACATAACAAAATCTCAATCATGTTTATTTAAAATTAGATGTTTTTGTGCTTTTTCTCAGCTATACTAAACTAATATTATAAATTATTTAATATAAAGAGATATATTATTAAATATAAAGAGGAAAGATTTGTCTATTATTTTGATTGTTTGTAATGCATAAACTTAAAACTGATCAGATTTTAAAATTCTTTCACATATTGAAAGCTTTTATCAGCGAGTAACATTAGCAGTATTTTATAAAAAAAAATAGAGATCACTATGAAAATTGGAATAATGAAACGAACCCACAGTATATAAATTTTTTTCTATAAAAGTAATAATTATTGATTGGAAGATGATGACATTTCGTATTCGTATTGTCAAAATTGATTATTTACATGCAAATTTCTCTTAAAATTTAAGCACCAATATAATTACGATGGGCAACAGCGTCGCTTAACCAGTTTGCAACAAAATTCGTGTGCGCGCGTATCGCCCCTGCACGAACTAAACGCATGTGACAGCGGGCGCGGCGTGCAAGCGATTTTAACCTTAGCAGTGGTTAAGCGACGCTGTTGCCCATCGTAATTATATTGGTGCTTAAATTTTAAGAGAAATTTGCATGTAAATAATCCATTTTGACAATTCTGAGTTTAGTTATTTTGTTATACGCGTGAATGCAGTAAATATTTCAATCTCAATGGGGAATGTCCGAAAAAAATCAATTTGGCTGAATATTTTTTTATGGGTAGGAATAAGCTCCCTTAGTAATAGAAAAAAGTTTCAGAATTTTCTGTTAAGTATAAATAAAAATAAAAAATAAAGTCCCTTCGACTTCACAAATATACGAAAGTAACAGCAGAATGGAGATTATACCTTTGCCATCACCTGTCATAACCACAACATGCTATTTAAAAAAGTTTCAACACAAAATGTCAAAACTTTTTTTTTAATACTTGCTGTGGTTGTGGCAGGTTGTGGCAAAGGTTTAATCGCCATTCTGCTGTTACTTTCGTACATTTGTGACGTCGATGAGACTTTAATTTATAAAAAAAATTTGACGCAACCGAAAATTCTGAAACTTTTTTTTAAAACTAAGGATGCTTATTTCTACCTATAAAAAAATAATCAGCCATTTTTATTTTTTTCGGACATTCCCCATTCGCGGTATTGCCATTGCTTTCAGCTTCCGTAGTCCAGCTTTTGACATCTATGTCATAAAAATTAGCAGAGCATGTTCTTGCGTTTTTAGGAGGCTTGAAATAGGGCTCTTTTCGTTATTTTGGAATAATGCGACTCCATATTTCTTTACACACTAGATCATTAGGCAATCTGTAATTATTTGAATTGAAATGTAATGTAGTGTAGATACTTAATAAAAATATGCAGCGAATATGTTTCATAGGAGACATTTCTGTACGTAGTGTGTTCGTAATCTATCCTTACCGTTTACTCTCGTTCTTGGAGTTAATTAGTTATGGAACTAAATGAACTAAAGAGAATTAGTTCATTTGAGTCATGATGACCCATCTCTAGTGCCTCGTACAATAACTAGTAATAGTGAAATCTTTTATACTTTATTAAAATTGTTAGACACGTAATAAAAATAATGTAAAGCTACTAACCGATGAAACGATATTCCATGAAACTTTTTAACCTTTGCATCATATTTTTTGCAATCTACAAATGCACAATTCGGCATTTTTATGTCACGTCAAACACCATCTGTCTACTATAGTCTCCCGCGGATGACTGAAACGCGTTGGCCCTAAAACTGTATTTTTAGGGCCAACCAACTGGCGTCATTTCATAGTGACTTTGACCGGGTCCTTACGCTAGTAATATAATAAGTCAATGGTATAAAACAATTATGCGAAAACAAGGGATCCCAATACGGCCACCTCCGAAGCGTTTGAAGTAGGAAATTTTTCTACATGAAATGGGACTGCTATTTAGTTAAGTCTTAATTTCTCATGTTTTATTTAAGTTATTATTAAGTTTTATACCTCAACTGAAAGCTGAATAGATGGTGATGTTTTTAAAATATTATGCACGCTTAGTTACTAGGATTTTTTTAAAGATATTTGATGCTATTTCAAAAAAAAACTGAAAAAATAAAAATAAAATATGCTTTTAAGGATTGAATTTTTTATAAATACCTATATTTTATGAAATTTTTTTTATTTTATATCAACATTCAGATTGTTTTCTATCCCAAAATGATAAAAAATCCGGAATCGAATGAGTAGTTATTTTTTATTTTAAATTTTTGTGTCTGAAAACGTACTTTTGGTAAAAAAATACTTAATTTCAATTAACTCAAAAACTAGTAATTTTTTGAGAAAAAGTTATATGACAAAAAATATTTGTTTTGACCTCATCTATAACCCCTTAACAGGAATACGTCATATTTCCAGTGACCCTGTATATACAGGGTGTCCCAAAACTTTGCCACATGGAGGGAAAGTACCTTAAATATTTAAGATAGGAAATTTTATACTATACTAATAATATAGTTACAGTAAAAATTGGTGAAATAACGCTTCGATTCCTGGTTAAGGTATGCGATTTTTCGAAAATCTTTGAATGTAGTCTTCTTTCAGTAAAATTTCCTATCTTTAATATTTAAGGCACTTTCCCTCCGTGTGGCAAAGTTTTGGGACACCCTGTATACTTAAAAGTCAAAATTCCGAAGTAAGTTTTTCATAAAGTGCGCAACACAGTATTTTTGAGTTCGCTGATTGAACTCATGAAATAAGCAAATGAAATCAAAAATATATAATATTTCTTGAATAATGGCATAGTTCATAGCGGCCTCGGAATTTTGAAATATGTTTAAAATTGTAAAAAGAACCCAATCAAAAATCATAAAACTACTAAAAACGCTCAGAATGAACTGTAAAATATGTCTCCTAGATAAATTAATATTATTACGTCAAATTTATATTATAATAAATACTTTTAGTTGTGGTTTGTATTTGTTTGTTTTTCTGAGTATGTTCAAAGTTGGTTTTTCTAACTTCTAACTTTCCTTAAAAATCTTGCTTAAGGGGCGGTGATAGGAAAACATGGTTTGCGCGGGCCATATCTTTATATAGAAAACGTAAACTTGTAGCCACCAAAAAAATCATACGACAAGCTAAAGAGTTTACCTAGTTGCTACATACATTAAATTTCATATAAACCTCACAGATGATTGTAAAAAAAAATCAGAATATCATCAAAAGCGCTTGTCGCGGGCCATATTTTTGGCGTAAATAATAGCGTAAACGTATTGAATTCTACATCAAAATACACTTTGACGTACTGTGCAGTTGCTCCAATAACTTTTTTTCAAAAAAGATAATGATTAAAAAACAACGAAAAACATCGTAAAAGTGCAGAAGTGAGGTTATTTTCCATACTCTTTACACGTAAAGAAAAAGATAGAGACAAATGATTTCGCGTAACGGAGCCTTAACGTACATATTTGTAGCACACACATACACACACTCCCCCACACACACGCAGAGCCGTAGCTTTAAGTTAGTAGTATAATATAATAAAAAAATAAGTTGCTTTAGTATCCTTTACCTTACCTGTAATTTTAAGTTATTCTATTCTAAGTTTGAGCGGTTCTGTCTAATACAGGTGCTTAAGCACATAAAAGGTGGAATCAATCACTGTTTTGTGTTTTAATCGTTAAGTTAAAGGAATATTTTGTTATATATATATTTTCCAGTGAATTGATTGAACTTTTAGATTTTAGGCATAGACTTTAAGGTGCTCCCACACAGCAGTTGAATAAAGTTATAAAACATTGTGTATCACAACATTGTGTAACATTTTTACTACAACATGTTAGAGATTGTTATCCTTACTAATATTATAAATGCGAAAGTCCGTGTTTGTTTGTTTATTTGTTTGTTTGTTTGTTACGCCTTCACGTCTCAACTACTGAACCGATCATCATGAAATTTTGCATACACGTTGTCAGGGATACAGAAAAGGACATAGGGTACCTTTCCTCCCGAAAAAAAGTATTGTTCCTGAGGGATAGCAAAAAACCTTTCCACGCAGACGAAGTCGCGGGCGGCCGCTAGTCATATTATAAACGCTCCCACACTGGTTCAACTCGTTATAGAATAAAACGTTATATAAATTTTAGGGTTCCATAGTTCATTCGTTCGTTCTTGAATTTATTGGAAATTCATTGGAATGAACGTATGGACGTTCGTTCCATACATTCCATAGTAATTTTCTTCCCCGTTTTACATGTAGGAGGGGGGTACCTACACTAAAAAATATATTTTTCGAGATTTTATCTACCACTTCTTCAGCGTGTAATTTTATACACATTCATGCTAAATTACAGCTTTCTAGTACATACTAGAAAGTACATACATACATACAGAGGCCCTAAGTACATACTTAGGGCCTCTGAGCTAAGCCGCGGACGGTCGCACAGATGGACAGACGAATAGACGGATAAATGGCAAAACTATAACGGTTCCTTGTTGACTTAACTATGGAACCCTAAAAAAGCTGTGCGCCAATTAAAATAACACTTCAAATTGTAATTCATGCTAGGTCATGCCTGTAGTTGCATACATGCTTCTTGCATTGCACGTGCCACTTATATAAAATATTTGTGCAGTGTTGTGTTGTATCTGTTGAGTTTGTTGTAAACAATCAGATAATGCATTTAAAAAAAGTACACGTGTTAGAGCCGGCCGGACCTATGACCAAAATCCTAGGTGTAACGTGCAAGGTATGCGTAGCTACAGGCATGTATACTACGGTCTTTATACTTCTGTATGACTCGCCAGCCGCCCCACCGCCGGCCTTATTAGAAACTTATACGAGACACGAGCCTTTAGAGACGCTCCACACTTCTTGATTAAAATCCAGAAGAGCTACAAAGTGATAAAAGAGTCTAAATAGCAACATCATGATCAGACCCCTGATTTGCGGTAGCACGAATAAAATGACGTTTAATAGTGCGTGGACAACTTGATTACCTATTTGTGTAATTTATCGATAAAAAAATTATAATTATGTAACGTGATATATAGACTTACTGTCGGAAATAGTAGAAATTACCTACCTACATTAAGAAAAGTGAAAATCGTGAAATGTATAAATAATAAAATTCACCGCAGTTTTTCTTGATGCAAAGATAGCAAAGTCAAAGTGAGTGAAGTAGAATGTCAAATTTTTAAGAAATACATCCTTGATAAAATACAAAAAATAAATACAGACGCGATCAAAAAAGTTCCACTTCAAAAATATTTTCAAAACATCGATATATAAAAACATTTACGATAATTTGGTAATCACTAGCAAGTTTGTATTCCTGCCACCGCAAATCCGGCCTTTAATCATGATAGAAAGAAAGAACTTATACATAAAAAGTTAAAAAAAAACATTAATTATGATATTATAAATGTGAAAGTAAATGTATCTGTCACTTTTTTGATGAATTGAGCATAGAGATAAATTCGAGCTATGTGAAAGTTTGTGGGTTATGTTTAGATGTTTGGATATTTGGATGTTTGTTCCTCAATCACGCAAAAACTGCTGAACGGATTTGCTTGAAATTTGGCACACAGATAGTAGATAACCTAGATTAAAACATAGAGTACTTTTTATCCCGATATTCTTACGGGAACGGGAACCACGTAGGTGAAACCACGGGCGGCCACTAGTAGCTTATAAAATTGCATTTTATTGTTAAACTAGTGCCCGCGACTTCGTCTGCGTGGCCAGTTATTTCTCTATAATCCCTCGGGAGCAGTAGGTACTTTTTAGGGTTCCGTAGCCAAAATGGCAAAAAACGGAACCCTTATAGATTTGTCATGTCTGTCTGTCTGTCCGTCCGTCTGTCTGTCTGTCTGTCTGTCTGTCTGTCTGTCTGTCTGTCTGTCTGTCCGTCCGTATGTCACAGCCACTTTATTCCGAAAGTATTAGGACTACATAATTGAAACTTGGTAAGTAGATGTATTCTGTAAACCGCTTTACGATTTCTTCACAAAAATAAAAAAATAAAAGATTAAGGGGGGGCATCCCATACATGGAACTGAAACAGAAAAGATTTTTTTTCATCAAACCAATACTTGCGGGGTGTCTATAGATAGGTCTTTAAAAATGACATTGAGGCTTCTAAGACAATTTTTTCACAAAGTCAACCGTTTGAAAGATATATACTGCCAAAGTGTTAAAATGTGTGTCCCCCCCCTTTAACTTTTAAAGTAAGAGAGTGAAAAATCTAAAAAAAAATATATGCTATAGATCTTAGTGAACACTTTCAAAGAAAATTAGTTTGAACGAGATACAGTAAAAAGTTTTCGAAATGTAGTACATTTTCTAAAACCGCAAATATAACTTTGTCGTTCATACAAACACTGTGAAAAACAAAGTTATTTTTTCAGGTGAAAAATGATAGCGGTATTAAATTGTGGTATGGTATAATGTAACTACGGAACCCTACTGCGCGTGGCCCGACACGCACTTGGCCGGTTTTTTCGAAATTAAAGGTACCTATGCGTGTCGAACGTGCATACAAAATTTCATGGATCGGTTGAGTAGTTAAGACGTGAAGGCGTAACAAACAAACAAACTGACTTTCGGATTTATAATATTAGTTAGGATTGCAAACTAAAATAAAAATCACCCGTACAGAAATAGAGAAAATTAATAATTAAAGATTAGCAAAAATTACAATAATAATTAAGGAATAATTATAAACTAAAACATAAAGATTTTTTCTACATATTTTTCTGATTGCTAAATTGAAATTCAAGTGTTTTACAATAATCATTGCAACTATTCAAGTATAATTTTTTTATCATTATACAATACATCAACCTTAAAAACTTTGCGGAGAAACAAACGAACACACAAACAAACAAACGAGAAAGAAACCTAATAAAAACGTGTTAAAAAAGGCTATTTGACAGGTCAAAGCTTATATGCGAAATGGTCATTGTTCTTTTTATCAAAGGTAGTGCAATAAAGTTCGACACACACCGGATGCGTAAGCGTATGCGTAAGCGTGCACGTAGACGTACCATGACGTAGATTATGTCTAAAATTTTATGAGACATAGCAAACCGCTTGCGTAATGCGTAGACTGATGCGTAACCCTACGCATTGCAGCTCGTGACCACATGAGTAAAAAAACGTAAACTGAACAGAGTCCAAGCTGCCTAGAAACTGTCCGCTGTAGCTTCACTCATACATAGCGCGGCGATGTGTGCGTGACATCTCACCGACAGTGTAACAGGCACGCCGCCGGGGTAAAAACTGGTTTGCACCGGCTCAGTTGCGGTATAACCGACAGGGCCGCTAAGTGCTTTACTATACCACGTTCAATTTTTTCTTAGAGAATACACTAATGTGAACAATGACAGTTCGATTTGTCAAATTACTGACTCGAAGAAAAAATACGAGTCGTGTCGTGACAACGATTTTATTGAAAAATTAATTATTAGATTCTACCATTTTTCAGTGTTTAAAATAAAACGAATTTTATATAGATTAGTGTTTAATAAATTAAATATGTTCAACTCCTGCACCGTGTGTGTATGAATAATTCGGGGAAAAAAGGATATGTCTTTTTTTTCGTACGGAAAAATCCAAGTGCAGTAAGTATTCATTTTCGTTCGTTTCGTTCAAATACACATTTTATTATGGACTTGCCTTATTTTATTTTTCTCCCTACTACCTATTTTTAACTTGCGACAGGTGTCAACCCTTTGAGAATCGGTATAAGTTGTGAGAGCTTGTACTCTGTTCCGTTTATCTACTCATGTGTCGTGACATTGTACTCAATGGCATTCCCTATTGGACGTCACACCGAACACGCACGTATCTTTGCTGCTTGTCACTACACGCGTGACCACGCGCGTGGCTACGCAGCCAGTGTGCCCAAGTCTAAGTCATGAAAGTTCGTATTCACGCAGAGTCCGCGACTCTGGCCGTATTAGGGTTTGTAAACACAATACAATCTGTGGTAACTGACAGATGACAATTTAAACGTCATTCGATTTTGACACTTCACTTCTTTTCCGGCCATCGATGTTTTGCTGTGTCTCAGAAAATTATAAAAATAAAATCTGCTCGAATCTTGCTCTGGTGTTTCTTTTTCATGCCTGTAACCCTTCAGGTTATGGGCCCAGAGCCTCGCGAAAGTATATTTAAATTAATTTGCGCTACTTTGTCATTTTTCGTAAAAGTTCTAATAACCTCAACCGGACCACGCCGACCACATTTTGGTTGCACATTGTCTTCGAGTTTAACGACGTGTCCTCGTGATTATGGCTTCAATTCCATCACCTATGATGGGACAGAACACTATAGAAAAATTGAGAGGTGCTGAAAATTATGGATCATGGAAATTTACCATGAAGATGATTTTGATCCATGAAGAACTATGGCAGTTCGCCGAGCAGGAAGCGAGCGGTACAGATATCAAAATTAAACAATTAGACCAGAAAGCACTGGCAAAAATTTGCCTGTCAGTGAATCCTTCGGTGTACCCGTACATCAAGACTGCAAAAACTGCATATCAAGCGTGGAGTAGTCTACAGCAAGCATATGAACACAAGGGCCTTTGCAGGAGACTGGGTCTTTTACGACAACTTTTCTCAAGTAAGTTGGATCAATGCGAAAGCATGGAAGGCTATATTAATAGGATTACAGAGCTGTCGCAGAGCTTGTGTGACATAGATGCAGCTCTGGAAGATTCTTTTCTTGCCATCATTTTATTGAGTGGGCTCACCACAGACTATGATCCCCTCATAATGGCACTAGAAAACTCTAATTTGACGCTTACAAGTGATGTAGTCAAGGCCAGATTAATCCAAGAACACCAGCGCAGGGAGGGTAAGACGGAAACAGAGTCAGCACTGGCAGTGCGGAAACCTCCGAAGTGCTTTAGATGTAAGAAAAGTGGTCATTTCTTCAAGGACTGCCCTAAAGGTCAACGGAAGCCACCGAGCGGGAAGAAGTACAACGTACCAGACAGCAATAAGGCATTGCTGACTGCACTCAGCGTAAAACTATGTCGAAATGTGTGGTATATCGACAGCGGTGCCACCAGCCACATGACCAACAACAAGGACATTATGCAGGACTTCGTGCCAGGACAACCTCTAGATGTGAGTGTCGCTAACGGAGAGATACTGAAGACTGCGGGTCGAGGAAATGTAATAGTAAATTTAAAGAATTGTGTTAAAACCATAAGCGATGTATATTATGTACCAAATCTATCAGCAAACTTATTATCTGTTAGTAGTATGGTAAACAAAGGCTTTAAAGTAATTTTCAGTTCGACTGGTTGTCACATATATGATGATAAGGTTGTAGTAGCTACTGCTTCTTATAAGAATGGTATATATGAACTTGATACCATCGAGAAGCCTCTGTGCTTGGAGAGCAACAGTGTTTTGTTTCAAGGGGTAAGGACACAGGAGGTGAACAGTGAGCAGGCTCATCAGTTGACAACGAAAAACAGCTCATTAGTGTCAGTGGCAGGTAGTGATGATAATATGGTGTCGCAAGAGACATCGGATTCTTTTTCAGAGACGTCTAGCCATGAACCAGATTCAAAATTGGCTGCGAAAGCCAGTCAAATAGCGATGACAACGCAAGAGGTGTGGCATCGTCGTCTCGGTCATCTGAATTCAAGGAGTATGGCATTACTTAAACAAGGTATGGTAAATGGAGTTAATTATAATAGTGATAATTTTGAACCTTGCATTGCTTGTATCGAGGGAAAACAGCATAAATTACCATTTCCCAAGAAAACATGTAGTAGAGCATCAGAAATATTAGGCTTGGTGCACACCGATTTGTGTGGTCCCATTTCTACAAAATTATTTACTGGTTCAAAATATTTCTTGACGTTCATAGATGACTTTAGTAGAAAAACATTTGTGTATTTTGTGAAATCTAAAGAGGATGTTTTCGAAGTATTTAAAATTTTCAAGGCATCAGTGGAAAATCAAACTGATAAAAAGATTAAAATCTTGAGGAGTGATAACGGTGGTGAATACATTAATTCTAAATTTCAGGTGTATCTCAAACAAAATGGAATCAGGCACCAAACCACCGTGCCTCACTGTCCAGAACAAAATGGCGTTGCTGAAAGAGCAAACAGAACCATAATGGAGAAGGCAAGGTGCATGCTCAAGGACGCTGGTTTAGAGGACAAGTTTTGGGCAGAAGCGGTAAACACCGCTGTTCATCTGAAGAACAGGACACCAACCAAAGCCGTCATGGGAGTTACTCCAGAAGAAAAATGGAACCATAAAAAGGTCAACCTCAGTTATTTACGAGTTTTTGGTTGTGTAGCATATGCAATGGTACAGAATCGTAAGAAATTAGATTCCAAAAGTAAACCTTACATTTTTGTCGGTTATTGTGAGGAGACTAAAGGGTATAGGTTGTTAGACCCTCAAAAATCTTATCAGTGTATTAAAGCTAGGCATGTTACTTTTTTAGAAAATAAATTCTTCTCTAAAATGTCACATGATGATAGTAAAATCATGAATAATGATTTATTCATGCATGAGCTCATTAATACCAAGGCTTCTGATAATGATGATAATAAATCTCTTGAATTATCGGAGACATCCACCTTGAGTCCTGAGCAATCTGATGACAGACAAGCACAGAGACAGAGCATAATATCGGTGGATGACTCTGAAAGTGATATTTCTATACCAAGTAATAATTCTGATGAAACTTACGTTCCAGGAGAGTCGACACTGGCAGATCTTTCATCTGGTGACTCTTTCCACGAGGTGAATAATGATCACGAGACCAGTTTACTCGTCAGAAGAGTGTCGAGTAACTCGGACCCTGAGACGGTGCAAGAAGCACTGAAAAGCGCAGAAGCAGAGGACTGGATCCAAGCAATGAAAGATGAGTATCAATCTTTTATTGAAAATAACTGCTGGACACTAACAGAAAGACCAAAAACTCAGAAAACTGTAAAATGTAAATGGGTTTTCAAAAGAAAGCTTGGTCTGGATGGCGAACTTTTGAGACATAAAGCCAGGTTAGTAGCCAAAGGTTATACACAACAATATGGTATAGATTACCTAGAGACTTTCTCGCCTGTTGTGAGGTATTCTACGATCCGTACACTACTTGCTTTAGCTGCGGAATATGAATTGGAAATTGAGCACATGGATGTAAAGACAGCATTTTTGCATGGTGATCTCCATGAGGACGTATACATGGAACAACCAGAGTACTTTGTTGTGAAAGATAAAGAACAATATGTTTATAAACTAAACAAGGCTATTTATGGTTTAAAACAAGCTTCAAAATCTTGGTACGAGAAAATTAACGGAATTTTGATTGATAAACTTAATTTTTCAAAAATGTCTTCGGAACCATGTGTTTATTTCCAGCGTAATAACAATGATCTGATTATCATTGCTCTGTACGTTGACGATATCTTACTTTTTTCAAATCAACAAAGTTCAACTAAAAAGACAGAAATAAAGGAAAAATTAATGTCAGAATTTAAGATGAAGGATCTTGGTCCAGTTCATCACATCTTAGGCATGAGAGTTTGTAAAACTAAAGAAAAAATCACTCTTGACCAATCTGGATACATAAACAGTATTCTGAAAAGGTTTAACATGAGTGATTGTAACCCGGCAAAAACACCTATGGAAAAAGGCGAAAAACTGGAGCACGTAAAGAACAATAAAGAAAATAGGACCTGTGAGAATGACTACAGAAATCTTATTGGTTGTCTTATGTATGTTTCAGTTTGCACACGGCCAGACATCACCCATGCTGTGAGTGTACTAAGTCAGTTTAACAACTGTTACACTGAGACGCACTGGAAAGCGGCTAAGCGTGTCTTACGTTATCTAAAAGGTACAATCGATTATTGTCTTTGTTTTCAGAAAGGAGGTCTAAATGTCACTGGTTTTGTAGATGCAGATTGGGCAGCTAGTACAATCGATCGCAAATCGTATACAGGTTTTGTTTTTAAATTGGGTAATTCTGTAATATCATGGGAGAGTAGGAAACAGAAAACCGTTGCTCTATCAAGCACTGAGGCCGAGTACATGGCAATGTCAGATGCAACAAAAGAGGCTTTGTTTATTCATAATTTTCTGTATGACTTATTACATAAGTATTGTTTAGTAACCATGTATAATGATAACCAGTCAGCTCAAAAACTGTGTACCAATTATATGTATCATGCAAGAACAAAACACATTGATGTTAGACATCACTTTATTAGAGAAACATTAAACAAAGGTATTATTAATGTAATTTACTTATCAACAGATCAGATGACAGCTGATATTTTAACAAAACCTTTAACTATTGAAAAACATAATAGTTTTGTGAAAGAATTAGGTTTGTTCCCTTTTTAAATTGTTTATATAAAGCTAAAGAGTAATGTGAAATAAAATGTCTTTAACTTAGCATTTTTTCTGTTTAACATATTATTTTGTTAATGTGTTATGTAACTTAAAATTGCATAATATTTCATAAGATATATTTATCTTTGTTGTATAACTTAATGTAAGTAGTTGTTTCATTAAGGGCCAGCTCTGTATTTAGTTGTATTGGTTTAAGGGCCAGTATTAGGGTTTGTAAACACAATACAATCTGTGGTAACTGACAGATGACAATTTAAACGTCATTCGATTTAGACACTTCACTTCTTTTCCGGCCATCGATGTTTTGCTGTGTCTCAGAAAATTATAAAAATAAAATCTGCTCGAATCTTGCTCTGGTGTTTCTTTTTCATGCCTGTAACCCTTCAGGCCGTTTGTTTAGTAAAATTAAATTAACTAAACAAACTAAAAAGGTACTTTGTATTGAGGCATACTTTTAAATCCAGACTTAAAGCATAGGTCTAAAACCAAACTCTTACAAAAATCATTATAGTACCCACAGGACAAAGGAAAACATATTTTCTCCGTAGTACCTACCTGCCTACTATAGATGGTGATTTAATAGGCCTCTTGTCGGTACTTGAAACTAAATTTACAGTTACAGATGTGTGTTTACTGTTACAAACATTTAAAATTACGTTGTGTTATTAGTTATTGTGTGTTGACCTTATATTTGGTTTAATTATGGTGCTCCCTCGCTCTCTTCTCTCAGGCGACTTCTAAAAATCAGCGTCGTGGTGCAGACACAATGTGCCGCAACACAATCATAGTGTAAAGAAATTAACACAATGCTAAGTGGAAGCTTTTTTGGCACATGCTAGTTTTAAGAACAGTTTTAGGTTAATTTATAATATTAATTCTTATGTGTTTTATAAATTTATTCTTTTATATTCTGAGACTAGACTGGAAGAAACCAGTCATCTAAATAACGACTTTAAATTCTACAGCTAATTAAAGCCTTTAAAAACCTCTTACAAAAGTAAGGAATAAATGCTACTTTAACTCGTAAAACATTTGAAACTAAATACCAAGTACACTACAATGACAAGGAGCAAGAACATTGATCCAATTTATTAGCAGACTATTTCACAATTAAGACTAACTTAAAGAAAACAAAGAACATTCGGCGAGTTGTAAACGTTTTACAGTTTGCGAGAAGTTAATAAAACTTGCTCACTGCTCCGGCAATTCGGACTATTTCTGTGTTCAGTTCCGTCTGAATTACAAAAAACAAGCTTTTTTTTATTAAATGGGAAAATTAGTGAGTAGTTTAAAATACTGCAATTAGTTAAAGTTTTAGCGTCAAAAAAAGTTGAGCTGTTAATGATTTAGAAACCTGCCAACGTAATCAGATTTGCGTGTAGGTATTTTTTTAAACCCACTTTGCCGGCTTTTCAAGAGAAGATATTGCTTAGGTACAATATAATGCCTCCGGAGTGGGACCTACGACTAATTCTAATTACTTAATTACTAACTGCTTAGTAATTAAGTAATTAGTACTTAGTAATTTTTTATTAAAGGTTTTTTTACTGTTAATTTATATAGCTGTTAAGGATTAATTTAATTATTAAGACTTCATTCGCCTGAAATATAGGTTATTATTATAACTTAGTTCAGTTAAATAAGTGTATATTTACACTTTAAATTTGTTAATTATTATACTTACCTAATTGTGATATTGTAATGCATCTTTATATTGAATAAACGTTATTATTATTATTATACAATTGTACGTACGGTCACGTCTAAAAATATTTATATAGGTACAGTTTAGAACGGTGTCACTTTGTTGTAGTTGTCATTTGTCATTTATTGAAAGTAATAACTTTTAGAGTGACAAAGTTCTAAGCTGTATACATCGCTAACTCAGTGTTTCTTAAACTTTTTTTAATCACAACACAACTTTCAGTAAGTATTTAAAAATACCGCGGACCTCTTACAAAAAATATTTTAGGAAAAGTAAACAGGCCTTCATTATGTGAAGGGTTAAACTGCAGACCCCTTAAAGTTGTGCCAGTTTTACGAAATTTTTCGAAAAAAATAAATAGATAGGTACCTACATCCATTTCGGAATATGTTCAAAATTAGAAGCGCCATCTAGTCTTGTATTGATATAATAAAATGATCTACTTTTTAACGCAAAAACGCGAGATCTACAGCTCACTGAGCCACTAGTTATTCAAAAGGTCTCTTATTAATTATCCAAGATCCACTTTAGAAACACTGTTCCAAACTAACAAATATAGGTACATTATAATGTGATAGGTATTCCAGTTGACCTGTTCCTGAATACGATTAACCCTTAACATGGTCGTTGGATGAAATCGCTGATGTCCCTTTAACCACACGGAAATAAACTCTACTTCTGTTATCATTCACATCGCATTATATTTCGTAGAAATCACTGTAACAACTGCTGACATTTATTTTAGTAGGAGTTGGATATATCCAATCTCATTAGCCTTCCTTTATTTGTTCTTTCTTTAGTACTTAGGTACTTTCGTCGTTAATTATTTTACTATTATTAGCCAAATTGTATGGTTTTGCTATAATAATATGTGCTGTAGAGAAATAATAAAACCGGTCAAGAGCGAGTCGGACTCGCGCACCGAGGGTTCCGTACAATCATAAATATATTTGGATATGTTACTTTAGTACAGTCTTTAAAAAAGTAGGATATAAGACAGGTGGAAGGGCGAACAGGCGGACAGTTAATTTACAAACCTTAACCACAGCTGCTTGTGGTGACTGAAAAACACATTGCAAACTGTCTATATTATTAAGTAGGAACTTATTCTTCGTTTATTCGTACGGCAAATAGTAGGTAATTATATTAGAACCAGCCACCAATTATTATTGTGGTATTAGGTTGCGCCATCTCTTGACCGATAGTGGAACTATTTTTTTCTTAGGGCAGCATTCTTAGGACAGCGCCATCTGTTGACTGGTAGTGAAACTAAATAATTTTTGTTTGTTTTTTGAATTTCTAAAAAAGTATGTTATATTGAGACATCGTTTTATTTTTTCTGTAATCTTTACATAAACTACTATCACATAGAAATTATTTCAGATTTTTCTCTTTGCAAATTTCAGAGATAAGGGGGGAACGGTATTTTTTTTACATTTTTCATCATAAGTCGAAAACTATGCGGCCCAAGAAAAAAAAAATGTTTTAAAATGTGCAAACAGCGCTCTTTCATATGATACCCCACATGCCCTAGTTACCTCACTTCAAATTTTTAAGAACCCTTCTCAGTCCCTGTTGTAACAAAAAATATTTCTTTCTTACTTGCAAAATAGTTGGGCAAATGTCATCTTAAACTATTCCAAATTTCAAGTTGATACCATTAGTAGTTCTCGAGATATCCAGCTGTGACAGACAGACAGACTGAGTCACACCATAAGGGTTCCTTTTTTACCATTTTGGTACGGAACCCTAAAAATGGTTGATAGTTTAGCCATGACATGGCAAAAAGCCGACAAATTAATAAGATTTGAACATCAACAATATATTAATAAAAAAAAAATACAAAAAAACACGACTGCCCTGCCAAAAACGACCTAAAATGTTAAATAACAAGTGTTATTGTAGTGGAGGACATCTTTGATTAAAAATTGTTCCACAAAATGGTCCCCCTACTGCAATGGCACTTGTTATTTAACTTTTTTATTTAGTTCGTTTTTGGCAGGCCAGTCATGTTTCAATTATTTCTTATTTTTTTTCACACAATTTAGTGATAAATTATATAGTTTTAAAATATGCTCATCAAGGCCTTTCATTTGATGCCCATATTGTAATAATTGATTCAAATTAGAATATTTTTTTTTCATATGAAAGTGGCGTCGTACAGTCGCCTTGGTATGATGTAAGAATTCTAACAATACCCCCAAACATCCAAATCCGTTAAGGCATTTAGAAGTTATGGTGGAATAAAGAAACTCACATACCCACAAACATACATGAACCCTGAACATATTAGATTAATAATAATAAATAAATATATATAGACAATTCAAAAGCACTTAATTGTTAAGTTTATTAGAAAGATAGGTATTGTTTTTAACTTTACCCTTTACCTGTACTAAAATTAGCACAGGTAAAGCGTTAATAATTTATATCAGAGTGTTAAAGTATCATGGGAACTTGAATTATTGAGTCAGGTTCAGTACAATCACTGTTCGGGAAAAATCTCCATTAAAGAAATCACAATCATTTATCGAATCTCATTTGGCTGAATGTCGAAGGGACGGTTATTTCGGGACTCCGCTATCGAAGCGTAATTTGAATACACTGGCGTTACGACCAAAACATTATCGGCTTGCTCGGTGCAATGCTCCGATCAGACCTTCACTTTACGGAATTAACTACTGACAATACATAACAATTACCATCATATATTTGAAGCAAAAATTTGAGTTCCTATAATTACGGTGTCTATAATTACTACATTATTAGGGTTCCATAGCCTAAATGGCAAAAAACGGAACCCTTATAGATTCGTCATGTCTGTCTGTCTGTCTGTCTGTCCGTATGTCACAGCCACTTTATTCCGAAACCATTAAGACTACACAGTTGAAACTTGGTAGGTAGATGTATTCTGTAAACCGCTTAACGAATTTAATACAAAAATAAGAAAAATAAAAGATTAAGGGGGGGCTCCCCATACATAGAACTGAAACTGAAAAAATATTTTTCTTCAAACCAAACGTGTTGGGTTTGAAGAAAAATATAGATAGGTCTTTAAAAATGACATTAAAGTTCCTAAGACAACTTTTTCTCAGAGTCAACCGTTTGAAAGATATACACCGCCAAAGTGGTAAAATGTGTGCCCCCCCCCTTTAACTTTTGAAATAGGAGAGTGAAAAATCTAAAAAATATATATGCTGTAGATCTTAAAAAACACTTTCAACGAAAATTAGTTTGAACGAGATACAGTAATTAGTTTTTGAGATATAGCACATTTTCCAAAACCGCAAATATAACTTTGTCATTCATACCACACTGTGAAAAACAAAGTTATTTTTGCAGACGAAAAATGATAGGTGGTATTAAATATGGTATGGTATAAGGTAACTACGGAACCCTACGGCGCGTGGCCCGACACGCACTTGGCTGGTTTTTTTTGTAGACGGCTAGCCTCTCAGTATTGTTGTGATTGTGACCTTAGTTCTAAAAGCTTAAAAAACCGTCTCGAAAATCATGTAACAAACGCCTTGTATTACTTAAAAAAAAATTAATTCAATCAACGCTAATTGTATTCAGAAGGCTAAAATGAAAAAGGCCTATTCACATGAATAAAACAGTTCCACTGGTAGGTAATCTAAAAAGGTTTAAAAATCGTCCAGATAAAAATACGCTGCGCGATATTTAAATTGAATAATCCTGATTTCAGATGAAATAAAAAGTCTCATTCCATGAAAGCAAGTTAATTCCCATAGCGGGTGGGTTTTATTTTCCAGATTTATTTCATTAGTTTCTGCAGAGCAGTTATGAAATTTTCCCCGGGCGTTTCCCTGCGCTAAGTGAACATGCATATGGTGAAATTTATTGACGCAATGCAACGGAATTGTTTAAATACGCGTTCTGCAGAGAAACTGGGGATTAAATAAATAAAAAGTGCGGGCCGGTAGCGCACTTGTATAATGGAGGTTTTAATCTAGAGGGATTAATATTGTATCAAGGGAACTGTTTCTTTTACAACTCGTGAAAATAATTTTGACAAAAACGTAACAGAAGGCGTTTTAGACGTTTTATAACACTGAATAAATATTTTATCTCTGAGGTTCACGTACTGTACATTGAAATGAAACACTTTTTATGGAATTCTTGGTATCCTGGATATACGTTTATTTAGATTTTTGAGTGATCAGCAAAAAATCAAATAAGAACATCAAACATTCCTAAGATCCCTAAAAGTTTTTATATTTCAATGTACAGTTTTACCAAAGTTAAACAAACCATGTTTTATATTTCTTAGTTTCTTTTATTCTTATTTCGTTTATTGGAAGCAATACTGATTTAAACAATACTAAATAATATACTAGAAAAAATACGACTCGCACCAGATCAATACTCAGACGGGAATCGAACCCGCGACCTTTGGATATCCGGTCCAATGCACTGACCGCTGAGCTACCGAGTCACTAGTGACATCGTCGAATTTTTCCTAGTATATCCTAAACTCTTACGCTGTAAGCCAGCTATAGCATATAAGCATAATAGCTATTTCATCTTAATCAATTGTTAAAATATCTGGAAAGATATTTCAATTGAATGTCGAGGTAATTCCTCACATTGGTGAAATAACGCTGGCTTACAGCGTAAGAGTTTAGGATATACTAGGAAAAATTCGACGAGTGACTCGGTAGCTCAGCGGTCAGAGCATTGGACCGGATATCCAAAGGTCGCGGGTTCGATTCCCGTCTGAGTATTGATCTGGTGCGAGTCGTATTTTTTCTAGTATATTATTTAGTATTGTTTAAAAATAGCATTGTAAATGCAAAAATCTCAAATTTAAAAATTATATAGCTATTTCATCTTAATCAATTGTTAAAATATCTGGAAAGATATTTCAATTGAATGTCGAGGTAATTCCTCACATTGGTGAAATAACGCTGGCTTACAGCGTAAGAGTTTAGGATATACTAGGAAAAATTCGACGATGTCACTAGTGACTCGGTAGCTCAGCGGTCAGAGCATTGGACCGGATATCCAAAGGTCGCGGGTTCGATTCCCGTCTGAGTATTGATCTGGTGCGAGTCGTATTTTTTCTAGTATCTTATTTAGTATTGTTTAAAAATAGCATTGTAAATGCAAAAATCTCAAATTTAAAAATACTGATTTATTCAAAATTACTGAAAGCGGTCTTGAGCCTGGGCGTTTTAATAAAATTCTGTTTGATCAAAATATAATCGATATATTCCGGAAAAATCTGTTAATCTTTGTTTACTCAGAACAAATTCTATTGAGTGCTCCTCGTTTCAAGAGACATCTAAATTTATACATTCAGTGATACCAAACTAATTTCTATTTAATTCCCTTGTATCAATACATAATGATTTATTGCGTGGGAATTAATTTCTTAGTGTTCACCATGTTATTCAATTCGTCTATAACTGTGGCGCAGTTTTTGTGTTAGCTTTCCATCAAGTATAAATTGATTTTATTTGTTCACAAAACAAGCCGCTTTGGTGCAAATTGATTCCTCTTAATCGGTTTCCACGTAGATGGGATTTCGGTGGCGATGACATGTTTTATCATAGGACTATGACATGTGTCACTCGCATACAATCCAGTATGCTACTGTAATTATCGAAAACGTGTTATCATTTATGCCATATTCCTATTGGGAAGGACAACATGGAAAACCACTATAAATGTATGAATGAATGAGTGAAGGAATTTTGTTAGAGAGCGACTTTCTTGTTTTTTTTTAAAAGATTTTATTTGTGTATGGCAATTAATTAATTGGGTAACTGGAAATAATTAAAGGCGACTAACTGTTAATGGGATACTTAAATACTAAACCTGACTGCGGTTTATTTTTTGGGCGACAAAATAACTAAACGGGCGACAAACTGTGGATTACAAAAATACGTAAAATGGGCGACTACATGTGGGAGATAAATAATTTAAGTTAGCAGTGAAAATTCTAAATGAGTACCAAAAATACTGAGTGGGCGACTATTGTACCGAGTAGGTAACTATTTTTTTTTTTTTTTTTTTTTATTTATTAATCTTTATTGCACAAATACATAAAGTAAGGTACAAATGGCGGACTTAATGCTAAGAGCATTCTCTACCAGTCAACCAACAGTAAACAGATAAACACGAATGCGGCACAAACAAAGAAGAATGATATTTAAATGCATACAAAATACATTAATACATACCAATAAATACATGTCTACATAATCATATAATATTAATATACCTATACCTATATAAATAAATAAAAATATACATATACATATATATATATATATATACATATGTAATAAATATATATACCAAATACCGAGTTTAGATAAGTAGTGACGTTGACCCTTCCACATCACGGGCATAAGCCCTCCAACAGATGTTCATGAACTTGTTTCTTAAAAGAAAACTTACTGGGAGCTCTTCTAATAGAATCGGGGAGACCATTCCAAAGACGCGTCGCTTGCAGTGTGAAGGAGTCTGACATATACCCAGAACGAAAGAGAGGAGTAAATAGAGAAAGAGAATTGGCAGAGCGGAGGCGACGATCATGTGAATCACAGAGAAGCTGAAACTTGCATTTTAGGTAATCGGGAGAAAGAGGGTTGTTAAGAATGGAATAGAGAGTGCAGAGCAGCCGCAACTGTCTGCGCTGGCGGATAGGAAGCCATTTCAGCTGAGACCTGTACGATGAAACGTGATCATATTTGCGAAGGCAAAAGACAAAACGGATAGCATTATTAATGAGGCGGTCTAGCTTATTAAGGAGATCCTCATTTAAGTCCGGGTAGCAAGCATCGGCATAATCAATGAGTGGAAGAATGAGACAAGTGACAAGAGTGACCTTTGTGCGGATAGGGAGAAAATTTCTGAAACGATTTAGAAAGCACAATGAAGATATAACAGCTCGACTGACCTCGGCAACTTGTGTTGACCAGCTGAGTGATGAGTCGATATGCAGGCCAAGGTTTTTTACGCTGGAGCAGAGAGGGATGGTGGTGTTCTCGTACATTATAGGCTGAACCGAACTGATATTAATCTTAGAGATCTGTTTCGAACCTCCGACAATGATCGCCTGACATTTGGCCGGGTTTACAGCTATGCCGAAATTAGCAGACCAAGTACTGATTTTACGAAGTACACTATTCAACAGCAATGAAGCCGAATTGATTTCGTCAGCTATATAACTGATTCAAGCTGCCTAACATGTAGGCCGTTGGAAATGGACAAAAAAGAGGCTAAATTCGTAAAGCGTGGCTGTCTGCATTTTTGGTATGTTGTAGGGGTCTATTAGGGTAGTGTGAATTCAAATTTACAACTTCGAAAAACCTGTGGAAACTGAGAAAATCGAAAAAAAACTTGGACTTTTTTCAATATCTGCTCTCCAGGGCCAAAACTATGCAATTATTGCGGATAATATTTTGTATATACATAAACTGTTTTAAGTTACCTACAATTTAAGCCTAATTACAGTTCTATTGACTCCAAAGGAGCCAAGCTATTGCACTTCATAAAATATTGGCCAAACTGCTTGTCTTATAGAGAAAAGTGACAAAAATATTTTGTAGTACATTTATTTAGATTTTATTACAGCTGAAAACAAAGTCTGTGAGACTTTTAGTTTACTCACAATCTCAAAAAACAAAAAAAGATAAAATGGGTTATGGAGGCATAAGACTCAATGTAAGTATAAGTATTGTATAGGTATAAGTATATATGTCGTGGGCTAATCGTTAAACTGGGCCGATCGAGATCTGCCTGGCCAGATCACGATGTGCCGGCATTTCATGATCTGGCCAATAATTTCATGATGTGCCCAATCAAAAATTAGGCAGATCGATAAAAGCAACCTATTCGTCGATTTGCCCTACTAGTACTTGGCCACATCGAGATATGGCTGGGCGCATCGTAATATACTTCCGTTTCACGACGCTTGTGGCGCTGTAACGCTGTTTGTGCTCTGTCAGCTGTGCGCAAGAAGCTTATGTGTGTTTACGTGCGAGCAAGATGGCGGCGTCACAAGAAATCGAAAATTGTGATAATAAAAACAATACGCTTTTAAGCGACATTTGTATAACGAACCACTTGTTAAGATGATAATAATGAGAATGTTAAGATGAGAATGATGATTTATAATAAACAAAATTAAAAAAAAATGTACCTACATTATTTTCGTTTTACTTTGGTCACTCTACAGACTATTTATCCCAGCATGGCTGGTTTTATCTTTACCCCCTTACTAATAAAGATTGTATAGCAGCTGCATAGTTACACAGTGTTTTGTCACTTTCTTTTTAATGTCAAATTCAAATTGTTTGACAGAGAGTAACCATTGTGTAACTATACATCTGCTATTCAATCTTTATTAGTAAGGGGGTTAGTATCTAGTAAAATAATTATTTTCTAAACTTCATTTTATTTGCTTGTACTTTGGCAACCCCACAGAATCGATTTGCCCAAGCATAGCCGGGCAAATCGTCAAACGTTATGCTTTGAACGATATGGCGGGTTTTGAAAAGGCAAATCAAGAAATGCCGGCGTATCGTGATCTGCCCAGGCAGATCTCGATCGGCCCAATTCAACGATTGGCCCACGACATATATAAGTATAAGTATATAGGGTTATTGGAAATTAGACCGGAATCATATAAGGGGTGATGGGGAGGTCATTTGCAACAATAATGACCCAAAATAGTATAATGCAAAATTGAACCCATTTGTCGCGACCTTAGAGTAAGACGCGCTTCTGTCCCAGAAAGAGAAGCCATACGAAGCTTTCCCCTCTGCCGAAGTACAAGCCCAAATGGGCATATGCAGTTGATAAAACCAGTTGCGCCCGGATTTCTTTCTAGACCGAGTCCAGTCGCGCATTTGAACGCTGCAGTGTTTAAAATGCCGAATTGATGAGTTTTTTACTGTTAAAAGAGGTCTGGAACATCAAAGTTTACAAAAAGTCGGTGTTACATTTCACATTAAAGTAATTTTTTGTCGTATTATTGCTATTTGTTTACATTTAAACATTAAATTCGTATATTTTATTCTTGATTAGTTGTCAAATTTATTCAGTGACATCGGGTCTGCTCGTCCATGGCTCCTCCGTACAAATTTCAGATCTGTCGCTAGATAAATCCGAGTTCTCGCCGATGAGCAACTTAGTGATGTTACCGTATCACAATGTTTGTCGATAAAGGATATGGCCTGGTCCTGCTCCAGGCAGTTCCATAAATGAGATGTACCTGAAAATTCTTAAATATTTAATTCTTTTTAACTTCTGACAGACTCAATTTAGTATTTGCAGTTTTGCACTGTCACATTCTGCGTCAAAGAGTAAAATAAAATCACAGCATAAATTAATTGGTTCTCTCACAGAATAAATAATATTTTTGATACATCTTATATTATTATACAACCTGTTACAAAAGTACCCCTAATCCCTAAAATGCCAATGAGTATTAATGAAATAGAAATGATGGGCGCTGTTCTTTATTTTTTAGCTATAATATTTACGGAGAAAAACGATGTCGAAGTTTTGCAAAAATATCGACAAGAATTTGAAAGATTCCCAATCAGCTGTTCCGGTCAGTTCCGGTCATTGGCTTCTAAATCAAAGACTATTCGTTTTTCAGACTGGTCACATCTGTAGATATTTGTACCTACGTTTACATTACAGTGACCTAACTAAGCTAGCTATGACATAAGCGTATTTAAAATAACATAAATACCTCAGACATAACAGTGACGTAATTTCTAAATTAAATAGTTACTGAATTAATATTTATTTCAAAAATGTAAAATTAATCTCTACACACCAATTCGAAAAGACACGTAAGCGTCATCTGTATTTAAATACCTACCATGGATAAGTTAAGTAAATTACTAATTTTACCTAGAGAGTTCTTGCTTTGATAGATAATTTCAAGCAGGTTCCAGAAGTCCTATCTGTTGTTGTTTAATCTTTGAAATCGTGTTTGACTGCGGTCGTGTCCGCGGACACGTCCGCGGTCATGACCGCGGACAAATATCGGCATCACACAAAGCATCAAACGAAGCCGCCGCGACGCGCGCTAATGTACAGTAAAAAAATGTCAGTAGTCTTAGTTGTTCCGTTTAGTGTAAAATTCGTTAATAGTTTTTATGGTATTAAAATATCTGTAGGTGCAAAGCGATTAATTTAGCTTTGTACAACAGAAGTGAACACCTTCAGAGCGCTTGCGGTACATAAGGATGTATTTTAATTTGTTGAAATCTGTGCACACCGCACCATAGCTACATTCTCGAGTGAAGTTGCCGCGGATCACAGTCTATTGTCAATTTAATCGCATGTTTAGTATTGATAGATTCATTTTTTTACCTTTCGGGATTAGGGGTATTTTTGTAACACCTTGTATAAAAATGAATGGAATAAGATCATTTATAATAGAAAAACGTCATAAAATGCTTTTAATACGTATATGAGACTTGACAATAAGACTGAGTGTTCTTGAGTCCGTATTAACTTTTTCAGAAAGGTTTTTGCTTGTTGGGCTCTTTGTTGTTATTCACCCCATGTAAAATGTTTGAGTTTGTTACCTTTATTCCTTTTTCCGTATCGATATTGCTGCAACGACAATTGAGCCCAGCCCTTTATGTCAAAAACGTGTCATATTTTGATGTGTGACTCATCCGTACACAAATTATTGCTGTTTTGTTTTATTTTTTATGTGTTGGTGTCGTCTTTACAGTGTTGTTTTTGTATGTGAGTATGCGGAACTGCACTTGTGTGCACTTTCCCCCCCCGCAAAAAATGCCAGAAAAAATTGAATAGAGTAATAATCGCTAAGGCTGCTCCCTTCCGCGATGCTCTAAGGTCGCGACGAACGCGAAGAAGTTTGAACTTGGCGCCAATGAAGTGACATTACAACTGTCACTCCGATGACAGTAGTACAGTAAGTGAAATTCTTTCTAACGAATAAATAGTTTTAAAGTGCTTCAAGATAGGAAACCGGGCTGAATAGAAAGCTAAGTATTTAAACATGACAAATGGCAAGACAATTACGATAATAAGTATAACGGTGGAATGACAAATTTACTTGCTAAAACTGACTAACTTTAAATTACGATGAGACTGCTTGATGACTGTTTCGGTGTGGCTTTAGAGAGATCTGATCAGGTCTGGGATGTGATCCATGGCGTAACTCAATTGCGATGGTTAATCAAAGTAAATGGGGAAAGAGATACGTCATGGATGGAACGTCCCCTTGGGTGTTCCTCAAGTGGTTGATCACAAAAGATACTATAGAATATGAAGTAAATAAATTACTCTGGGACTAAAAGAACTTAACGACACAAGATCACCCACGTCACGGTGTTGACATGGGTTTAGAGGAACAAAGGTAACAAATTCTTATATACTAAAATCCGGAGGATGCCAGCGGTATAGCATACTCTGAGACCACTACTTGGGTGCGTCCCTAGAGTAGTGATGAGAGATCCTCTGGTAGCCACATAGCGTAACAGACAAGTGACTGATGGAGCCTTTAATTATGTTAACGATATCTGAGTCGCATCGAGTGAGAACGGCTTGCCAGAACATACCTTGACTTCTTAAATACTTAGAATGCACATGTCAGTTGCATTATACTCTATTTATAATTACAGGAGGTTGATGTAACTAATTCAAAACAAATTCACAACACTACACCTCAGGGCTGGAATTAAGAATACCGTTCATAATATATTAAGGCGAAGCATATAACCATTGGCAAGAACAATTGACCTTTGATGTCGATAAAGAAAGGAATCCTCAACGGTGAGTTCGTTCATTTTCCATATTACCCATTCATCGTGATCGGAGAATCTTACACCCATTCTTCATCACGACACCATTTTCAAGATATTTTAAAATAAATATTTTTTTAATATTACCATTTTCATTCATTCAAAAATTAATTTAAAAAACTTAGTATAATTCAAGTTACTATTTTTGTTGACATATTTAGAGTGTTACGATATGGGTCTACAATACACAGTAAAAAAAACTCGTGCTATTCTTTATCCATACGGAAATGAAAGCAAATGTTTTAGAGAACAAATTTTGTTTTTGTGTAATTTTCAACAAAAATTCCAATTAAAATATTTAAAAAGGTCTTGCTAATTTCGTAAATGATTCATTTGAGTAACATGCTACTACTTCTTGCTATATAAAAAAGTAAAAAATAATTGCTTTATGTTACTCCATTGAAAAAAATATATAGAAGCATAAGCAGGTAGCAGTTTCTGAAAATGCGAAATTTTAGAACAGCAACTTGGCTCCAGGGCCAAAACTATGCATTTTTGAGAATAATATTTTCTATACACTTATAAATTACCTACATTTCATCACTCCGACAGAATAGAACGAATCCAAAAGAACTTCACCCGTTACCTTGTCTATCGTAGCCGGTTCTGTCCACGTGACGCTGACTACGATACTCGCCTTTCACTCTTTAAAATAACTTCTTTAGCTAACCGTCGTAAACTTTTAGATCTTATGACATTGCATAAGATAATTCACGGCAAGCTAGATTGTCAAAATCTGCTCCAGAAAATTGATCTCTCTGTCCCTCATCGTATCCCCAGGCACCCTTTGTCAAACAGCTTCAGATTGCCTCATTGTAGAACTAACCTTGGTAACCGTTATACCGATGCATGCATACTTACAACGATATGGGGAACTGCAATATCGACATCTTTCACGCTTCTGACCGTGAATTCAAGCGAATGTGTGTGGCAAAACTTTAAAATAAAATTTTAAATTTAAACTTATAATTTAATTTAAATTAATTGAAACTCATACTTCTAGTATTGTGTTCTTAAATACATCCTAAATTAAACTAACTTTATTTATTATAACTTACTGGTAAACTTAACTATTATTTTTAATTCTTCGAAAAAGCTGTATTTACCTGTAAAGGCATATCTTTTAGTTCGGGCCTTTTGTATATTTATTGTAATGTGTAATGATATGTTGTTGGTGAATCTTTTGCAATAAATAAATAAAATTTAAAGCCCAATTGCAGCTCTATTGACCCCATAGGAGCCAAGCTATGACTCTTCGAAGATGACCTAATTTACCCAAACATTGAAATGTTCAAGTTCAACTTATTTCGCGAAATATTGGAAAACCCACTTATCCTATGAAGGAAAAATTGACAACTTCGAAGTGCAATAGCTCAACTCCTATGAGGTCAATAGAGCTGCAATCAGGTTCAAACTATAGGTAATTTAATACAGTTTATTAGTGTAAAAAACATTGTTCGCAAAAAATGCATAGTTTTGGCCCTGGAGAGCAGATAGTGAAAAAGATCCAAGTTTTTCTCGATTTTCTCAGTTTCCACAGGTTTTTCGAAGTTGTAAATTTGAATTCACACTACCGTAACAGACTCATACAACATACCAAAAATGCTTTGCGAATTTAATGTCTATTTCCAACGGGCTAAAGGTATTTTTGTAATCTCGATTAGGATATTAGTCACCTTTTTCAAATAAAATACATGCCAAATATAAGGTTGTCTCCCAAATAGTAATTTGGTCGCCCGTTCTGAATAACAAGTAACTCAATTTGTATTTTAAAGTCACCCATTTTCAACATTTGTAGTCACCTACAATCTGTCGCCTACTTAGTATTTCAGTACGCTATATTTAGTATTTTTGTTACCCAAAATGGGAATTTATTGTCACCCGATGAAATTACTACCCTTTGTTTATGAATTTCAACAAAAGATAGCCTTGCTTATTATTTGTGTAACAATTTGGGTTATTTATGAGAGTTCTTTTGTTTTTATAAGATTGTGATTAACTATTTGTTTTGTTATGTAAATCAGTAAGTATCAGCAGGGCTCTATCATTCCGCGCGTAGGTATGAGAAAAGTACCTAGCGCTCGGCGTCCTCTGCGTGGACAAAATCGGCAGGGCTGTCCCTCGCACTCTCGGAATAGCTGTAGCGCTGTTTCACAGCGTTTGACGATTCCCGCGCTTTCATTTATTTTATTTAAGTGTAAAGATTAGTATCTTTAAATATGGTGAATCCTGTTAAGTATTTTGAATTGTTTTTGTTATTCAGAACTAAATTAATTTATGTGGTTAGTCTGAATTGACCACATTTTACAAAATCTTTATTTTCTAAGTGGCATTATTGGTTCAAGTTTTGCGAAAATTGTATAATGAGGTAAAACAAATAAGAAAAACGGAAATTACGCACAGTATTTGTTTATAGGAAAACTGAACGTAATTTACATACATACATACATATACTCACGCCTGTTTCCCATGGGGGTAGGCAGAGACTATGGTACGTAATTTACCCAATATAGTTACACATTACTACATGAAAGTGAAATACTTGTTGATTATACTCAATTTTATGAAGTCATTAACTTAAAATAAGATATTTTAGTAGATATAATAGGTAATACTTTTATTATTACTTGCCACTGTAGGCAACCCTACCGTTCGAGTCCGTCGCGTCACATCGCGTCGAGAAGATCAATAACTAACGTTAACGCGTGGTGTTAAGGTACAATTTAGCTTGGTCGCAAAGTGTTTAGTTATATAAAATGTCGGCTTTCTTTAAGATCAAAGCAGCGCAACTTCTGTACGTAGTACTATTATTTATTCTGTGGTATCAGGTAGGGATTCATTCGCTATATAATATTTATTTTGAAAACATAATCTATAAATGCTGCACATAATAACGAAAACAAAGATTCAAATTACTTACCCTATGATGTAAAGACATGTTACTTCCATTCTGGAACCTGACGATGGTCTGCAGCGAGGCCGGCGTCGACATGCTCTTCGTGATTGAGGAGTTCCCCGACTCTTTGTCCTGCTGTTCCTTCAGGAGTAGTCCTCTCGCGATCTTCGCGTTCAAGCTCTTGTTGACGTGCTGGTGCGGCAGCAGCGGCGCCTCCATAGTCTTCGTCGTGTAGGACGGCGAGGATGTCTGGCTAAACGAATCTGATGACACATTTGAGTCTTGTCTGACACTGATGTTTGATCCAGAGCTTGGAGATCGTTTCATAGTCTGGTTTTGAGGTGGCGTGTATGGAGTGTCTGGCATTTTTTGGGGAGGTCTTCGTGGGACTGGAGGTTGAGGGTTTTTGTTACAGTCTAGCCTGGGTAGGATTGGTACGGCGGTCCGACGGTTGCCGTTGGCATCGGTTGGTGGGATGGGGCTGGTTGCAGGAGGGCGCGGGGGTGTCGGTGGGGGTACCCGTTGGGGAGGCTGCGGGGAGGAGCGGCGTGGTGGGGCGGGCGGGGGCACGGGGAGGGGTACGGGAGCGATTGGGACTGTGCGTTGTGGAACTGGTGGTGGCTGCGGCTGTGGTGGTGGCACTTGGATCTGTGGTGGTGGTTGTAGCTGCAACAAATGAAAAAGTTACGTATTTTCTAACAAGCTTGGCTGGGAAAATTGCACTTGATATATTGACTACTTTTTGTTACAGTTACAAGCTATCATGGCCTTGTCAATTAAAACTAATCTTTATTTAATTAGGGTTATTGGTTTATTTTTCGTGCTAATAATGTTACGGATTCATGGAAGAAAATTAAGATAACTTTGTAAAGTGAACATTGAAGGAATATCTCTTAATTTTCGATTACCTACTGCGATTCGGAGTAACCCTGCCATGGATTAACTTTCACCAACATAAACATGCTTGTAATAAAATACCTTGAGCACTGGTCTAAGAGGCACTATCCTGGAGGGTGGACAGTACGGCAGCGCGTCGGAGGGGCAGTACACGAAAGCAACGTAGGGCGCCGGCGCCAACTTTTATCAAAAGAACATTGTTACATCAACATACCTTGATCACCGGCCTAGGAGGCACTATCTTGGAGGATGGGCAGTACAGCAGCGCGTCGGAGGGGCAGTACACGAAGGCAGCGTAGGGCGCCGGCATCGATTTTTATCAAAAACACATTGTTACATCAACATACCTTGAGCACCGGCATAGGAGGCACTATCTTGGAGGGTGGGTAGTACGGCAGCGCGTCGGAGGGGCAGTACACGAAGGCAACGTGGGGTGCCGGCGCCAACTTACATCAAAATAACATTGTTACATCAACACACCTTGAGCACTGGCCTAGGAGGCACTATCCTGGAGGGTGGGCAGTACGGCAGCGCGTCGGAGGGGCAATAGACGAAGCCCGAGGACCGAGGAGGCTGCGGCACGCATGCAGCTGTGGAGTGGCGGCGTGGAGTGCCAGTGCTTGGTCGGAGCAGCTCCATCAACTTCTCTCCAGGAGTCGCCGCAAGACTGCCCGCTCGCCCACACCTGAAAAAATAGATGAAGTGGATTATAGCCAGTATTCACACGGTAAGTGGAATTACGGTCTAATTTCACTAAGTCCCAAGCAGAAGCTAATCTAAAGGGATGTGATTTATTTCTAAACTGAATTCTTAAGTTTCGGTTGGTGAGATAAGTTCCTTTTTACCCGACTACGGCGAAGCCAAAACGGAGGGTAAATGATTTTGACCTGTATGTATGTATATATGTATGTATGTAGGTATATATGAATGTTCATCTGGTATATAGTATCTTCTAAACTACTTATCATAATTTGACAAATCAGGGTATTGTTAGAAGCGTCTTACTTGTTATTGTATTCGCACACAATACCAAATAGTAATTAGTTTATGTTAGTAGTAATTTTTTTTCCTATTACCTAGTATAGTATTTTATTATCTGTGCTATAACACAGAAATTTTGTGTAATAGCCATAAAAAATAAACGATATCCGAGCAGCTAAGAATATTTAATACAAAAATACCGTATACCACAATACCTACATTGTCAATAAAACCAAGATCGATAAATTCATCAGCTATCAGCTCCTCGTCGTGTATTACAATAGCATTGTCTGCCTACCAATATCCGAATGGGAGGTATCCTGTTACGCGATAAAGTATTCTATTACCGATCTATTATGGTTTAAAAGGGAAAGGCTTTAAGGACCAACCGAAAACTGAGCATCACAGCGGAAACTCGTATCATAAAATGAGAAACAATTCTGAGAGTCTTCTGCAGGTATTAAAATAAATAATAATTATATCGGACGAAAGTTTTATTATACAATCACCCAAATTCAAGAAAAATTGCAGAACCCAAAGCAAGCAGATAGTGAACCTGCAAAGGTGACGGCAAACCTAGACGCAAATATACAAATGTTTTCATTAGTAAATCCTTTTTATAACATGTTCCGGGGTTGTATGCATGATACCCTATCGACAATATTCGGCTTAAGCGGTTTTTTCCAAAGTTTTTTGTAACACATAAGTCGCTTTATTCTAATAATTACAGTTTTTGTTCAAGAGTTCCGCAAATGAGGGGTTGTTTTGTTCACTTAGAATTGCGTATTGTTTGCGTCTCCCTAATTGATTTGCGGGTTCTTGGTTCGTACCAAATAATTATTTGTTCGTTTCTATTGTCTGATTAGATTATTGGTTTTGTGTCTTATAGTGATTGTTGATTTAAGTAAACACGTGTTTGTTCAACTTTATATATAGGTTGATCAGACTTTTGTTTTCAATTTGCTATGTTATTTAATTTTATTAATTTCTTTTTCTAATTGCTTCCAAACAAATGAAATATGGGAACTTTCTTATCAATTAACAACAAACCTTATTAGCTGCTAAAAGACTGCGTAGACAAACTGAATGAACTGGGACAAAAGAATAAAATTATTCTGAAATGGGTACCAGAGCATTCAGGCATCATCGGCAATGAAAAGGCCGACGACCTTGCTAAAACTGGGGCGCGAGACCAACAGATCGGTCCAGAACCTTTCTGCGGCATCTCAAAAAACCAGGCTATGCAACTCCTTAAAGATAAGCTTTTGGACGAGTCGAGAAAATTCTGGCTAAAACAGCCAGGATTAAGACATGCCAAATCCTTGGTGGAAGGCTACTCACAAAGATGGACGAATGAACTTATACAGTTCAGCAGATCGAACGTCAGCGCGACTGTTAGAGCCTTAACCGGACACTGCAAACTAAACAGACACCTATTTCATATATGAAATTGAGTGATACTGACGTCTGCAGATATTGTAATGAGGAGCAAGAAACACCCAAGCACCTCTTATGTGACTGTGGACCCTTAACAAGCGCAGTATCCATCTAGGGTAGGGCTGCCATCTCTAAAACGTGCCGCCCCGGACCAGAAGCGTAAAAACCCCGGACTTTGGAGCCTTGACCCCGGACATTTGATTTTTTATATTCACTTTAGCTTGGTTAAAAAATACATTTTACCCAATACTTGACTGGAAAAAAAATGGAATTTTAAGTCATTTTTCGCATTAAATAGTGTGTTTTACTAGTTATGATGTAGAGCTGGGGTGGGGTGTCCAACACAATTTTGTGCAGGGCCAGGTTCCAGTTTTAGTAGTTTTGTAAGCGTAGCGTTCCAAAATAAATGCCCAAATAGATAAATGCCCAGGGACGGCCCGTAAAAAAAAAATGGCCACGCAGCGCTATTTTTGTCAGTTTCATTCACTAATCTTGTAATCTTGCTTGTCTATCCTACTAATATTATAAATGTGAAAGTTTGTAGGTTTGGATGTTTGGATGTTTGTTTCTCAATCACGCAAAACCTACCGAACGGATTTGGTTGAAATTTGGCACACAGATAGTAGATAGCCTAGATTAAAACATAGAATACTTTTTATCCCGATATTCCCACGGGAACGGGAACCACGCGGGTGAAACCGCGGGCGGTCGCTATATCCTACTAATATTATAAATGTGAAAGTTTGTGGGTTTGGATGTTTGTTCCTCAATCACGCAAAAACTACTAAACGGATTTGGTTGAAATTTGGCACACAGATAGTAGATAGCCTAGATTAAAACATAGAATACTTTTTATCCCGATTATCCCACGGGAACGGGAACCACGCGGGTGAAACCACGGGCGGCCGCTAGTAGTATTATAAATGTGAAAGTTTGTGGGTTTGGATGTTTAGATGTTTGGATGTTTGTTCCTCAATCACGCAAAAACTACTAAACAGATTTGGTTGAAATTTGGCACACAGATAGAATATAGCCTGCATTAAAACATAGAATACTTTTTATCCCGATATTCCCACGGGAACGGGAACCACGCGGGTGAAACCGCGGGCGGCCGCTAGTAATAAATAAAAATGGGCCGCACAGCGCGATTTTTGGACAGTTTCGTCCAGTAACCTTGTGTTGTGATTTGTGATCTTGCCTGTTTATAGAAAAAACGGCTGCGCAGCGCGATTTTTGTTCAGTTTCATCCACTAATCTTGTAATCTTGCTTGTCTATAGTAAAAAAAATGGGCCGCGATTTTTAGACAGATTCATCCAGTAACCTGTATTGTGATAACCTGATTTTTGTTCAGTTTCATCCACTAATCTTGTAATCTTGCTTGTCTATAGTAAAAAAAATGGGCCGCGATTTTTAGACAGATTCATCCAGTAACCTGTATTGTGATTTTTGATCTTACCTGTTTATAGAAAAGACGGCTGCGCAGCGCAATTTTTAGTGAGTTTCATCCACTAATCTTGTAAACTTGCTAGTCTATAGTAAAAAAATGGGCCGCGCAGTGCGATTTTTAGTCAGTTTCATCCACTATAACCTTTTGTTGTGTTGTGATTTTATGATCTTGCCTGTTTATAGAAAATACGGCCGCGCAGCGCAATTTTTAGTCAGTTTCTTCCATTAATCTTGTAATCTTGTTTGCTTTAGTACGAATAAGTGGGCCGCGCAGCGCGATTTTTTACGGGTTGCGCGGTGCGCCACGCGTAGTGAAGTGAGGCGCCCGGTAGCACGTGCGCTGAATATAGTACTTTTTTGAACGGAGTTTGATCCAAAAACCTGGATTTTAATTAAAGTCCGGGTTTTACCCGGACTACAATCAGAACCCCGCCCGGACGCTCCCCGGACGCGCTCCAAACTAGGACAAATCCGGGGAAACCCGGACGGATGGCAGCCCTAATCTGGAGCGACACGTAATCGACCCAGAGGAAATAAAAACTCTGAAAACCAGGAAGATATTAGACTTCTTGGAAGCCGCTGGGCTTAAAGAGTTGCTATAAATAGGTGGCGAGTTACAACAGATCTTTTAGGTCGCAGTGACTACAGCTTTATCTGAGCTGCATAGCCCCTCACAATCAAATAATAATAATAACACAGTGAGCTCCAGGGCCACAGCACAGACACATTACATCCACAATACATCCACCGGGGGCGACCATCCATTACGGTGACAGGCAATCACCGGCGCTGTCGCTACTCATGAACTGTTGCACTCCACTCGCACGCGAATTGAACGACAAACGTGTGTTCATAATATCATCTGTGCAAGCGTTGACTAAAGGTATGGTTCCGATGTCAGCAGCACTGCTGCGCGACATTGCTGCGCGACACTGCTGCGCGACAGTGCTGCGCAGCACTGCTGCCGAGCTCGGAATGTAGTCTCATATAAACCTATAGAGAATGTATGGGGACCACTGGTGTTGCGGCAGTAGTGCCGCGCAGCACTGCTGCGCAGCAGTGTCGCGCAGCAGTGTTGCGCAGCAGTGTCGCGTCGCTTCTCCGCTCACATCAAATTGAGCCTTTCAAACGTAACAACGGTTCAATTTTGAGTGCACTGCTGCGGCAACACTGCTGCTACTGCCGAGATCGGAATCATACCTTAAAGCCCTTCTTACATGGCGCTACTCAAACTAAACTAGTTTCAAACTCTAATTACCAATGAGTTTCTAAAATGTCACCGGACTAGTATTTTAATGGCGGTTCGTACCAGCGAATGATAACGTTATTTTTTAAATGTAACGTTATTTCTTACTTTTTTACCGTGAATTTTAACATTAACGTTATGTCAATAAATAACGTTAATTTTAACGTTATTTTAACGAAATTAACGTTATTTAAGTAATTAACGTCGGTACTAAAGTTTAACGATATATTTAACGGTAATTTTACCGGTACAATATTTTTCACGTTATTTTTACTGGTTAATCTACCGATAAAATGTTTTTACGGTATTTTTAACGTTATTTTTTGTATCTTTATTTTTTTTACGGTATTTCAATCCCTGGTTCGCACAGTTAGTACCTAACTAATCACTGGCGACCGGTCATGCTGATCACGCGCGACTGATTACTGATTGAAATTGGACACTCTGCTGCAGTTCAGTGAAATTGGATGACCATTAGTAAATATACAATTCGTCCAAGAAGTGGAAAAGCATAGGTGTTTATATAGGTATAATTACACGTTAAAAGAGTATTCGCGTTGGCTGATGTAGAAGAGAAGTAATAACTCCTCATCGCTTGAATCACTAGCCATTTCAAAATTAAGGTCACAGCACACTATAACGGCACCGCAACTGCACAGCAACAGCACGGCGTCACCTCGAATTTAGGCTACGGCTAGCCGCCAGCGCGCCGTAAGCACGCGGTCGGCGCGCCGTAAGCGCGCGGACCGCGCGCCGTCCGCGAGGTGTAAGCTATTTTGTATATGTTGTTTCACTGGCGACTCGGAGTCACAGCACGCTGTTAGCACGCAGTCGGCGCGCGGTAAGCACGCGGTCGGCGCGCGGTCCGCTCGCTTGCGGCGAGCCGGCGGCGGCGAGTCGAGTCGTATGGTAGCGGTAAGCGCGCCGACCACCCGCCGTTGGCTCGCCGTTTGGCTTTTTCTTATTGACATTAAAAAATATATTTTACGACACATGATTTAAAGCTGTAATTTGAATGACAAATTAATTGCTGGGTTGGAGCGGTGCTGTTGCGGTGCCGTTATATGTGCCATGACCTTTATTCCGAAACAACACACACACTGCGTTTTGTGTAAGTTTCAACTTTTGGTAGTGCCGTATACGAATCTTTGTCACGAACTAGTTTGTAACTATAATTACTAACTGGTTTCGTCAGGTTTCAGTAGCGCCGTGTAAGAAGGGGCTTAGTCAAGCTACATTACACCGCTCATCACTGCAATTTGGCATGGCTCTATAATTTTTTGATACACAGAAACACCACCTGGCCACTACCGCACTATTCACCATCGGTTTACCGGTCATCGCCAAGCTCTTGCTCTAGCGAACGATAAAGAGATAGAGCAATAGAAAATGAGGAGCCACGACAGTTGATTTAAGGGGCGGTAATAGGAAAACATAGTTTGCGCGGCCCATATTTTTATATAGAAAACGTAAACTTGTAGCCACCAAAAAAATCAGACGACAAGCTAAAAAGTTTATCTAGTTGCTACAAACATTCAATTGCGTATAAACCTCACAGATGATTGTAACAAAAATCTGAATATCATAAAAAAAACCGTATTGAAACGTAAACGTATTGAATTCTACATCAAAATACACTTTAACGTACTGTGCAGTTGCTCCAATAATTTTTTTTTCAAGAAAGATAATTGTGCTAAAGATAATGATGAAAAAACCACGAAAAACATCGAAAAAGTGCAGAAGTGAGGTTATTTTCCATACTCTTTACACGTAAAGAAAAAGACAGAGACAAATGATTTCGCATTACGAAGCCTTAAACTTTAACCCTAAAGCCACGTCTTTATTTTGGAATACCTAGATGTCGCACGTCTGCTTGAGATGTCGGCTGATGATTACCTATATTTTTCAATTCAATATTTATTGCTGATCATAAAGTGAATACAAAGTTTCTTACTTCGAAAAAGTTATGAAATTCCAAATAACTATGTATTCTTGAAGTGAAAACTTCTTTAGCGGCGTTGTACGCTTTTTTGTAATGGGGAAAAAATCTTAAACTCGCGTCAGTTAGTCAGGATCACGTGACCCTGATCGAAAATTCGTAAGACGGATGTGACGGATGGAGAGTAGACAGCCGGCGGCGGAAGTATCCCCCTCTCTTGAAAATGGTGGCGCGTCATTTCAAGACGTAAACACTTGTGTCACCACTACGCGCTAATTTTTTAATTCAATGTCAAAACTCTAGATTTTCTTTCAAGCTATGGATAAGACTTTCGTACAATACTGTTCTGTATTCGTAAATTCAAATGCAGAGGAAATTCGTAAGACGGCAATTCGTGCAAAATTATTTCCTAACCATTCCAAAATATCAAAAATGCACAACGTTAATATTCAAGTTTTTACTTCTGCCGGTACTCCGATTGAGTGCAACCCGATTTATTGATTGGTAACGGGGCCAGGTGCGGTCGCAGCCTGAAATTTTGGGGGGGGGGGGGGGTCACTAATAATAATAATTGCTTTTTTGTAAATTTTTAGATGCTTTTTCTATGTGACATGTACGATTTTGGGGGGGGGGGGGTCATGTCCCCCGTGACCCCCCCCCTCGGACCGCGCCTGAACGGGGCAGGCATTTGGATGTGGTCTAATGTGTAGCACGCTTGCCCGGGAAATACCTATTCACACTTGCCTTAAAGAGTAATTTTCTAAACCTTGAGAAACTAATTTTCTAAACTTATAGAAAAATTCTTTAGATATGTTCTAATAGTCAAAGATCTTTCAAAAACAGAGTTCGTGACAACATGAGCTACGAGCTACGCCGTAGACCGCCAGTGACGTGCCGCTGCTACGAGTGGAGTGCTACGAGGCCGAACGGTGAGTGTCGTAGCAATAAAATACTTTTACGAGCGACTGAGAAAGCAATGAAAGTAAAAACTTAAGTTTCTTTCTTTTTACTTCGAATAGGCGGAGTAAAACGAATCTTCAAATCGAAGTAAGTTACATTTTACTTGCCCCTTCACGTTAGTTATCGGTCAATAATTCTCCCAACAAACAATGAAGAAGATTGCTAAATAGCCTAATTTTTACTTTTATAGTTTACATAAACAGCTAATAGGTATATAGCTCTGCTACAGTGAATAACACAATACAAGATTTAAATATATCCAATATCATTACAAATATTGTGAAATATCCCACACAATCCGCACATATTGCTTTTCAAAATAACCAAATGAAATCAATAGCGGTTTGAAATGCATCTAGACTAGAGGCCGGCCGCCGGCCGGCCGGCCACAAAATAGGCGGTCGAAACAGGGATGCCGGTTCACTACCATATACAACGTGTTAATGAATTAACGTAAAATGAGAAAACCGTTTCTTCGGACCATCAAACTGAACATTATGGGACCAACTCTGAAATTGCGAAGAAAAAATCTGCTGTTTCATACAATAATTAATTTAACAAAAATATAAAAATATATGAAGCAAATGATTTTTTTTTTCGCGATTTCAGAGTTGGTCCCATAGTAAAAGTTGTTCAGTTTGATGGTCCTAAGAAACGGTTTTCTCATTTTGCGTTAATTCATTAACACGTTGTAGATATCAATAATGATTGAATAAACACTAAATACGTAATAGAGTTTTTTATAATCCAATTTATTGTTCTAGACTGTGTCATTTTTTATTAAGTGGAATATAGTAATAGGCATGTTGACTATTTTTTTATTTTATGTTACATAAATTACCCCTAAAAAAAAGAAACATTTGTATAAGAATTATCACGCTAGCATGAAAACTGCCCGAGATATCACAGGTTGAAATGCACAAAATTGGACTCACCCGAAAACGCTCCATACTAACGGCTACCAAGTAATGACGTCACGCCATATGCAACGCGTAGGAAATTTGTTCGGCAGCTATATTAAATATTGTATTTATCAAAATGGTTTCTTTGACAAATTTGCTATAAATTTTACGGACTAATTAAATGTATTACTTATTTTAACAAATTTTATACTTTTTAAATGGACTTGTCCACCCAACTTTGAAGGGTCATAAAACAAATAATACGCAATAAAAAAAACCAAGAGGTATACAAGCTACTCCAAAAGTTTGATATGTTACGATTTTTATTAGTATTTCGTTATTTTATTCATAAGTCAACATTCCTTTTATAAGTAAGTGGCCTAGCCAAAGTAATATTTGAAAAGTCTCCTTCGTTGCCCGTTACATTACTGCGTGCAACTATCAGTAAGTAGTGTCATGGGTAATTTTTCTTTCCTGTGACTCTACTTCTCTCTTTGTTATCGCTATCTGGGACTGACATTAGTTTTCTATAATAATCGATTTTTAAAACGTCAAATCCTCGAAGCAAAGCGAACTGAAACCAACTATTTAATCTAAAATTCAACATAAATCACCAGCTGTATTAAAATACAATAAAGTATTCATAAAATTCTAAATAGTTGCATTTGCTCACGACATAAAAGTGCAATATACGGCGTTTCGTGATCGAGGGATATCCTTTGGCAGGGTGAACCTTCTGAACCCTTAGATCATTTTAAGAATGGGAGCCATCTTGGATTTTAGTATAGGAGGGAGTTATAACACAATCTTTTGTATTATCTTTTTTTGTATGGATTTGAATTTTTTTTTTCAAAACTTTTTTTTTCATCGTGTGGGATATCGAATGAAAGGACTTTTTGAGCTGATTCCAAATATATACAATATTATGACATTACAGCTACTGGTTAAAAAAACAGCAAAACATTTTCCACATAAACATAAACACTAAGTTTGGGCTCTTGCAGGAAGAAAACCACTAAATGGTTTTTATCAAAAACATACGCCAAACAACTCGTAAATGCATCCTGGAAGCATTTTTTAAAAACTAACATTAAGTATTAGTTATGATTTTTTTTTATTTTGCCATTTTATCTCATAGAATACTGGGATCAAAATATTTCAAAATTTCAAAATGTTAATTTTTTCTAAATCGTTTCCAGGACGTTAGAATAAGAGTTATACATTAAGTTGTTTGGTGTAGTTATGTTTCACAAGAATTCAATTAGTGGGTTTCTTCCTGCAAGAGCCCAAACTTAGTATGTTTGGAAAATGTTTTTACGATTTTTTGAAACCAGTAGCTGCAATGTAATAATATTGTATACATTTGGAATTAGCTCAGAAATCCCTTTCATCCGATATCCGAAATAATGGATTTTGAAAAAAAATTTTCAAATTCCATACAAAAAAAGATTGTATTAAAACTTCTTCCCATATGAAAATCCAAGATGAAATATTTCTCTCTATCCTTCTTAAAATGATTTAAGGGTTCAGAAGGTTCACCCTGCCAAAGGATATCCCTCGATTACCAAACGCCGATTTTTTTATTGAGCACACGGACTAAAACTTCTAACAGTGTTCGTACTCATGACCTTTAGTGCATTTTAGTTTGCTATCAAATAATCTCTTTTGCGGCATTTAATCTCTTTAAACTATCTAGTCCGTGAGCCCGCGACAGTACATAGACATAGAAAATTTTTCGCTACGCTCAAGTAGACGGACTATGGTGCGAGTGAGAAACCGATTCTTACGGCTTATGCGATGTGTGAGAAAGAGTTAAAAGAAAATGACAGCAGAACCTAGTTTGACTTCATTTATCATCTTTTATCATCTTGGGGAAAAGCGTCCGTTCGATTATTATGAGATTTTGATCGCGATCGGGTCGATTTGGCTCTTATAAATACATAAATCTATAATGGTGTCGTGTTCTGTGTTAAATTGTAATGTTATTTACAACAAAAACCCAAATAAACACTCATTTCACAGGTAAATAAGATTGTATAAGTACCATTTTCATATTTCATATTTTAGTTGAATATATTCCCAAACACACTAAGTAATACACTAATATCATGCTATTAACCGCCTATTTTCTAAATAAAGGCTGATTTGTAAACATTATGTGTTAGATAAAAAGATATTATGTCCGTGAACTTGACAAAATAAGGCGTAGAGATTGATCAAAAATTATTGATATCGATACTCATGTCGATGATTTCCAATATAACTTTGTTTGTCTTTGTGAGCACTGATAGTTTTATCTAAAGCTGCTTTTAACCGACAGTTTTCAAATGGTAAATTATACCTACTTAAGTACTAATTTAACAATATTTCCAGGTTTCCTGTAAATCCAGTGATTAAGTTACTGGATAAATGTCATAAATAGAATAGACTGGGAGCCCTTAAAGGAGACTTAAAGATTTTTTTTAAATAAAATTGTTCAAAATTTTGTTTGTGTTTTACTTATTAGAGCAATAATACATTAAGGTTATCGACAACCTAAAATGGACTTCAAGGCATCTCTAAAATTCACGCACACGTTTACAATTTTCACACACTGGCTCATGTCACTTTTGGTGTTGCAGCCAAGCGAACTCTGTTCGTCTATTCCAAGAACCTTATATTCATATTCTATGACACTGGACATTCTACTACTGAAGGATGGTTGGGGACTTAGAGCATCGCGGAAGGGAGCAGCCTTAGCGATTATTACTCTATTCAATTTTTTCTGGCATTTTTTGCGGGGGGGGAAAGTGCACACAAGTGCAGTGCCGCATACTCACATACAAAAACAACACTGTAAAGACGACACCAACACATAAAAAATAAAACAAAACAGCTAAAATTTGTGTACGGATGAGTCACACATCAAAATATGACACGTTTTTGACATAAAGGGCTGGGATCAATTGTCGTTGCAGCAATATCGATACGGAAAAAGGAATAAAGGTAACAAACTCAAACATTTTACATGGGGTGAATAACAACAAAGAGCCCAACAAGCAAAAACCTTTTGGACCAACTGACCACTAAATCTCATCACCAGTGGTCAGTTGAGAAATGAATTTCTCATCTGACCACTGGAGGTGAATTGGGAGCAATTTATCCCTAATTCATCACCAATGATGAAACTGATGAAGTGGGGGGGGGGGTTTTTTTGTTTCAACTGACTACGGATGACCTTTTGAAAACTATGTAAGCCTATTTCATTAAATCATAATTTAACCACCATAAGTTAACCTTTTCCATATTTATGTGATCCTGGTAATTTGGAGATGCAAGTGATTGAAAATATTTCATTTTGAACCAAAGCGAAGCGAGGACACGTTGCTAGTTAATTATAAAATAAAAATGACACAGAAAATTATAGAAGTTAACCTTCTCCGTATTTATATGATCCTGGTACTTTGGAAACGTAAGTAATTAAAAATATATAAAAAAACTGAAACTCCTTGTCAGCAGAAGTTGGGAAATAATCATATCGCAGTCAGATTTGAATATTTTATAAATATAATATTTTTGGTTTGGTCACCACACCAGTGGTGAAATGGGAGTAAGATGGTGTTATTTAATAACGGATAGTCAGTTGAGAAATTGGAGTTCCAACCAACCACTGGTGGTAGGATTTGGTGGTCAGATGGTCCGGAAGGAGCAAAAAGTCTCAGGATGCGTACGTTATTAGAGTGGTAGGCTTACAGGGCTCTTATAATTGTTTTGTGACATGTCATCGTTCTTAAAATAGTCTTAAAAAAGTTAATACGGACTCAAGAACACTCAGTCTTATTGTCAAGTCTCATATACGTATTAAGAGCATTTTATGACGTTTTTCTATTATAAATGATCTTATTCCATTCATTTTTATATAATAATATAAGATGTATCAAAAAGATTATTTATTCTGTGAGAGAACCAATTAATTTATGCTGTGATTTTATTTTACTCTTTGACGCAGAATGTAACAGTGCAAAACTGCAAAGACCAAATTGAGTCTGTCAGAAGTTAAAAAGAATTAATAAATATTTAAGAATTTTTAGGTATATCACATTTATGAGAATGCCTGGAGCAGGACTAGGCCATATTCTTTATCGACAAACATTGTGATACGGTAACATCACTAAGTTGCTCATCGGCGAGAACTCGGATTTATCTAGCGACAGATCTGAAATTTGTACGGAGGAGCCATGGACGAGCAGACCCGATGTCACTGAATAAATTTGACAACTATTCAAGAATAAAATATACGAATTTAATGTTTAAATGTAAACAAATAGCAATAATACGACAAAAAATTACTTTCATGTGAAATGTAACACCGACTTTTTGTAAACTTTGATGTTCCAGACCTCTTTTAACAGTAAAAACTCATCAATTCGGCATTTTAAACACTGCAGCGTTCACATGCGCGACTGGACTCGGTCTAGAAAGAAATCCGGGCGCAACTGGTTTTATCAACTGCATATGCCCATTTGGGCTTGTACTTCGGCAGAGGGGAAAGCTTCGTATGGCTTCTCTTTCTGGGACAGAAGCGCGTCTTACTCTAAGGTTGGGGATGAGGTCATTCACCTTTGCAGATATCTTTTATCCCTCTCACACTGTGACTGGAATTGCCATGCTAAGTACAAAATATCCCAATCCATAGTCAATTTACCCAGGTCATGTACAAAAATTAATTAGATTTTCTAAATAAATGTAAATATCGGCACACTTTAAATTAGTTACATGATGTAAAAATTTATTAGTACATGCCAAAGTAATTATTTAGAGGACAGATGAGTCCATTTTGTTATTACAATATTTTACGTTTAACAGTAATTTCTCCATATTTCATAAGTTACCAAATAAAAATAAGGTGGCATCACTGATGGAATTGTCTTTGATTTGACATGTCACTAATGTCAATGATTTTCCACCGCATCTCACGTTTATGTACAAAAATATAAAATTATTTAAATAAAATTCGCGTTACAAAGCATGTGTTGCATTGTGCAAAATTGCAAAAGTGTTTCAAAACCAAATTCTAACATTATATTTCACAAGTAAGTGTTTTTTTAAGTATTTTCAGCATTCAATTTTTCCTTCTCAGAAATCTGAATTTTAGCAGATTTCAAAGATTGTTTCCGATCTAATTCGGAAATATTATAGAAGTTAATTATAATTCCACCTTAATTACGTATTTTTTATTTCAATATAATAAAAAATTTAATATGTACAAATCTGTATTCATTTTCGACACATAAGAAGCTTTAGAAATATTATCTGCATATCGCAGGGTGACCATAATCACAGCAGAACTTTTGAATAAGAAAGAAAGATTTGGATGAAAAATTTACGTTTATCCTACCTAACATTACATTTTATGTTTTTATGCCACATTTAACTTTGAGAGCGGATTTTTTTTTGTATTCTTAACAGAGAGAAAAAATGTAATGTAAACTAAAATATTATCTTACGGAGTTGAGTTAAACAATTTAGATCAGTTTCAGCTAAGAATCGGACCTACCTAACTTACTACCTTACTACTATACTAGTTATTATGGTCTTTGACACCCATTGTTTATTCGTAGTAACAAAATAAAAATTAATCTTATTTTATTTTTCAGATTCCGAAACGATGAGGAAAAGAAATAATTATAGTATATCCCAATTACCATTAGAGGGAAATTATTTTCAACGGCCAAAATAATGCAGTTTTGACATTTTATATTGCAACTTTTTTTAATACAATGACTAATAATGAGACTTAATTTTCTTTTTCACACAACCGAAAATTCTAAAACTTTTTTCTATTACTAAGGGCGCTTATTCCTGCCTATAAAAATATTCAGCCAATTTGTTTTTTTGGACATTCCTCATTGTACAAAATAAAAATACACGTGACTTTAGGGTGGAAGGGCAGGTGTGTATACTGCCCGGCATATATATTGGCAAGAGAAAGAAAGGGACAAAAGATGCGCAGTAGCCATAAACACTAAGTTTATGGCTACTGCGCATCTTTTGTCTCTTTCATTTTCTTGCCAATATATATGCCGGCATCTGTACCTATGTCTTAAACCTCACCACGTATCTCCATGTTTTGACTTTTAACCAGCCGGACCGTACAGGACCAAGGGGTCAAGTTTGCTATTATCGTGACTAACGCCGTAATTGTGTTTCAATGGTGTTTGGATGGTAATGCTTTTTGACACAATTCTTGTTTTTGTAAACCCAAAATTGAAACACATTATTTTCCTAAAAATCCAAACCCGTTAGACACTGTGTCTCAGTTTTGGGTTTAAGAATCAAGAACTGTGTTAAAAAGCATTACCGTTCAACCACCATTGAAACACGATTATATGATGTTAACAATAGCAGACTTGACCCCCAGTGTGACCACCATTCCAAAACAGTATCGTCCATCCGGAGAGGAGCCAACCGAAAATAATCATTAAGTAAATATTTTGTGTTGCGCGCCGCCGCTGGCCAAAAGGGGGGTTCGAATGAATATATAGAAAGGTTATAATATGGTTGGTCAAGAGTAGTAATAATCCTATAAATGCAGTAATATTCTAAATGCGAATGTTTGTACGTTTAGAGATACCCAAACATACAAACTTTGGCACTAACTAACATCTAAACTATTCTAAACATTCAAATGTTTAGAATCTAAACACTTTTGAATGTTTGGATTGGTCGTCCAAAAAACTTACGCCGTAGGCATAAGTTGATAGTCTGTAGTAAGTACCTATTTGTAGTGACTGTCCTACGAATGGACAACATTGTTGTCACCCTAATGAAAGAGATGGAAAATATCGTTGACGTCATTCAAGGTTATTTTTTCGTTCTTCAAGCCCCAAAAGGTGACGCAATGTCCAGAGTCATATATAAGGTTCTTGGTCTATTCCAGTGGAATATTATGTATATGCGACAGTATTGCCTACGTCATATGACATCACGATGAAATGCATGGCACACTGTCGGAAAAGTTGACAAAAAGGAAAATGTGACATCAGTAAGAGACCCGTGTCATAATTTAGTTTTCAATCGTAGAGAGAGTAAACATAAGTCTGTCAGTTCTCAAATGGCCGGAATATCTTAAACTTATTTTTTTTCGTTTTTTAGTCATTTCAGAACTGACAGACTATGTTTACTTACATGACGTAAATATAATCTTAGAATTTTGACTGGAAGTGGAAGATTTTCTCAAGCTTCCGGCCAATTTTATTTGCGATAATCTTCTGATCGTCGCTCAGCACAACTTTTCCGACCGTGTGCCATGCATTTCATCGTGATGTTATATGACGTAGGCAATACTGTCGCGGGCTCACGGACTAATCATAGTAAAGTTCAGTCACTCGTCACGAACAGATCACAAGTCGTGTTGATCGGCAGGGGTCAGAGTCCTTGCAAATGAATGAACAATATTTGCTGTGGGCCGGCTGGACACGGTTTAATCGACATCGCGGTGTTTGGCCGGCCTTACGCAAATGAACTCAACTAATACTATGGGATGACAATTTAATGGAAAAGATTTCATAAGACCAGACTATAGCATTATTACTTATATCTTGTTAATCATCTCACTGAACGAATAAAGTTAAATAGTATAAGTACAAACAATAAAAAAATATTTTTGTTAAAATATTTACGCGAATGACTTAGAGACTTAGATATTTTTTTCATGACATATGAAAGATACCAGGGTGTGCCCCCTTCATCCCTCCTCCCCACACCCCCTTTCCATCCCCCTACCTTGCGGCACTTAATGTGCAAGTTTTACTATAATATTACATAGTTACTAAATGAAACCCTAATTAATAAAACATTTAAACATTTGGTAAACAATAAATAACTAAATGAATATTACGCTAACTAAAACATGCTATCATATTTCATTCAATATTCCATGCTTGGATGTGTATGATTCCTATTAGAGGTATACTCAACATTAATAATGAACTCTATGAGGAAACTATAAGGAACCTTTCAGGCATTTAACGGAAAATAAACATCCGTAGTAGGCTTACATCGATGAAGTTAATTCGCATGGCCTTTGAGAGGCCGTAAGATCCCTGAGGCGCTGAAAAAGATCCCGACAATAAAGCAGGTTGTAAGCCAGCGAGTATCTGCCAACGGCGGTAGCTTGCTTCCGCGCGAGCGCGCAATCAATGCGTGCGTTTACACCGCGCGGGAACGTGGCGATATGGTATGCCGGGCGGGACAAGACCAATTTTTTTGGGATGAAATTAGGGTTGCCAACTTATTTTGCATCAAATATAGTGTTTTCAAGATTATTACATGTAAAAATATAGTAGTCGACGAAAAAGTTAAAAAAATTGTACCTTTTAAAAAAATAGGGGTTTATGTATGAAATTCCCTTTTAATATGGAGAGTTTTGAAGAAGATATATTTTCACACATTTTCTTAATTTATTTAACAACCATAAACACTCATGTTCTAAAAGTTTTATGCATAAAAATGATTTAATACTACAATATGTGATAATAAAGTATCGGTTAAGTTACAACGGATTTAGTGGTACTTTCTGCTAATAAAAAGGAATCTCTCAAAAGAAGTACCTTTGGATCGTTAAGGAAAGATCAGAAATATTTTTATTAATGATCCATGGCCATCATGATTATAATTTGAAATAATAACAAGAAATTGAAGCATCTTTAATACCATAGAAATTTGAGGGTATATTATGTTTGTGAGAAAAAAACCGGGCAAGTGCGAGTCGGACTCGCGCAAGAAGGGTTCCGTACCAAAAAACGGCAAAAAAATACGTTTGTTGTATTTTTTGTTATAGCAACAACAAAAATACATCATCTGTGAAAATTTTAACTTTCTAGCTATCATGGTTCATGAGATACAACCTGGTGACAGACAGACAGACGGACAGCGGAGTCTTAGTAATAGGGTTCCGTTTCTACCCTTTGGGTACGCTGCAATTCATACTGAAATCTTTGAAATAACATATTGTTGCTGCTGAATAAGTCATTTCCTTATTATCATAGCCTTATCTTGCTTAATTTTATCATTTGAAAAAATGTAGTAGTTTTGCCTACTATATATTTTTTCCAAAAATATAGCAGTCGAGCCCTCAATAGAGTAGGATACTATATTATATAGTAGGGTTGGCAACCCTAGATTGAATTGACATAAGTTTTCGCTAAAGTCATAAATTTTTAAAACCTATAGTTCTTTCGAAAACAAAGCACTAGCAAGGTTGATTTGAGAATGTTTTACTTAATTTTAATTTTGTATACAGGTAACTTTGACGTGACATTTTAGACAATATCAATTTTAATTTTCTATGTAATTTTGACATTAATTTGTATTTGTAAAGTTTTTGTATGTAAACATGATGTATTCTTTAAATTGACACTATATTTTTCGCATGCATATTTATGCTGATTGATATAGCAAGTGATATAGCCGTTTTTATGATAATTATGTACCTGTTAACTTTTTTACCTATATCTGCGAATAAATGAATTGAATTGAAGGTTTCCAAAATAACTTTGTCTAGGGGGCAGACTTCGGGCAGACGCGAAACCGTATCGATTTCTACGGTTCGATCTACATTTTATTTCATAAGGCGACACACTAGGCGCCCTCAGAAATAGCGTACATTTCTTATCTATAGCTTTGCTTGGCTCAAGACTAATTTTTAGTGTTTTGTCTGTAATATTTTTTATTTTTTTCTTATAGTAGCGTTGCAACTGGTTATTTACTAAAGAGAATAAGTTAAGCATCCATAATTTTACAGGAAAGACAAAAAACTATTTATTCAAAAAAATATTTGGCAACTATGTTAAAATAGTATATTGTATTACAAATAAATAACAGATTAGCGTAGAATTTATTATACGCTACTAATACTATATTTTGACTCTTTTTGCTAAGCCAAATTAAAGTTGCTCGACTTATTTCCTTTGGTATCTTAACAATAATTTATGGAAAAATATAAACATAATTACTGCAAAAAAAAATTCTTAATATATTCTATTACATTTTCATAGTAGTATTTATGTTTAGCTGCTATGTATTCCATGGATGTCGGTTACTTTAGTTCGCCTAGCGGATCTCCTCATTTCTGATTCGATCAGGCAGGGAAACGCCGAGCATGACTCTCTCCATCGCACGCTGGGTGACCTTGAGCCTCCTTATGAGACCCATAGTTAGCGACCACGTTTCACTGCCGTAAGTCATCACTGGCAACACACACTGGTCATAGACTTTCGTCTTGAGACACTGAGGTCATTCAATTGGTTGAAAAATAATAGAATCGTGTTTGCCTGTCTATGTCGTGAGGTGTAAACGGCGAAGACAAAACTATTGTAGCGTAGTATTTGTTCTATTTATGGTCTCCGCGTATCGTACGTCGCGAGACAGCTCCGACACTGACTAATCGATCAGAAATTGCATCTCCACTGAAAGGGTTAACGATAACAATGTACTGTCTTATTGAAAACTGAGGGGCGGAGGGGGGATTGTTTTGCGGAAGATTGATATATGATGGCTCACACACTGAAATTCGTCATTTTTATTCAAGTCTCTACTTGTGTTTACTCTGTTTGTGGAAATGAAATAGTACTGCTGCAGTTATATAGAATACATGTAGTCCGAGCGAGGCTCAGAACAAATGAGGGCGAAGCGTGTTTTCGCGTCCGCATAAGTTTTTTTTTCTATTTTCATAATATTTTGACCCTACTGAACAAGATAAGAAAGGGTGTCGCGTTGACACCCTTGAGCGTTTCGTAAAAAACGCATAATTATGCCAAGAAGCTACTGCCATTAGATAAACCTCTAATTTAAAGATTTTATAAACCCTATATACAAGTTTTAGGTGTCTAATGAAAGGGAATTAAATGTTCTATAATGTTATAATACACAACATCGTCTGAAAAGTACATTTCAGAAAATATTTTAAATTTTATGAAAATTATATCTATAGAAACCCATTTATTTTTTTTGTTTTAAGTTAACGTAATTCTTAAACTGGTACTTCTTTTCTGAGACATAAAACTTATTAACAAAGCCTATTTAACGCAGATTAAAAAAAACCGGCCAAGTGCGTGTCGGGCCACGCGCAGTAGGGTTTCGTAGGTACATTATACCATACCATATTTTAATACCGCTATCATTTTTCGTCTGAAAAAATAACTTTGTTTTTCACAATGTTTGTATGAATGACAAAGTTATATTTGCGGTTTTGGAAAATGTACAATATCTCGAAAACTAATTAGTGTATTTCATTCAAACCAGTTTTCGTTGAAAGTGTTTATTAAGATCTATAGCTTATATTTTTTTTAGATTTTTCACCCTCTTACTTTAAAAGTTAAAGGGGGGGGGACGACACACATTTTACCACTTTGGCGGCATATATCTTTCAAACGGTTGACTTTGAAAAAACATAGTCTTAAGAACCTCAATATCATTTTTAAAGACCTATCTAAAGATACCCCACAAGTATTGGTTTGATAAAAAAAAATATTTTCAGTTTCAGTTCCATGTATGGGGAGCCCCCCTTAATCTTTTATTTTTTTATTTTTGTGTAAAAATCGTAAAGCGGTTCACATAATACATCTACCTAACAAGTTTCAACTAAGTAGTCCTAATACTTTTGGAATAAAGTGGCTGTGACATACGGACGGACAGACAGACAGACAGAGAGACAGACAGACAGACATGACGAATCTATAAGGGTTCCGTATTTTGCCATTTTGGCTACGGAACCCTAAAAATGTAACTTTCAAGTACCTTTATAAACAAAAATTAGCAAAAAAAATGTTAAACGTGCCGTAGATTTCTTCTATAGGTGGAATAAAAAAAAATGATTTTTAGGTACAGCAATATGGGCATCAGGTGAAAGCTAATAGAAAGCCAATTTCAAATATACATATATACATTATGATACTTTTATTCTACTGTTTTGACAGAAACTTAAGAAAACCACAACTAAACTTGAAAAACTTAGCATTTTTTTCAGTTTCCTCAAAAAAACTTCCTTAAGGAAGCGTTTTTCGGGTTACTTGGTATTATATTTTTATAAAGCTTACTAAATTAGCTACAGTTTGAGCATAATCTGAGTAGTCTAGAACCGTAGGTTGCGGAAACACAGCTAGTCAAAGATAGACATTTCTTTCAAAAGTGAAAAAGAAAATCTTTGACTAGCTGAGTCTCCGCAACTAATGGACCTGGACTGCTCGGTTCAGACTCAAATTGTAGCAAATGTAGTTATCTTTACAAAAGTGTATTACAATAAAACCTGAAAAATGCTTCCTCAAAGTAGTTTTTTTGAAGAAATTGAAAAAAAAATGCTAAGTCTTTCGAGCAGCACAGGAATTCATGGTTGCATACTTGAGTATAAACTACTCTCTAGAAACCTAACAACATATTTAAAAATCGTAGTTAAGGCGCTGTAGGTAGTGAAACTAGCGCCGCCACTACATTTATTTTTATTACTCGTAAACCAAGTCAATATTTAGAAAAAGCTCATGTAATAATCTCTTAAATTGTCTCTAATATTTTTTGAATAACTCTTTAACAGTAATCATTCATTCTGTAAGTTTTAAAATCCATTATTGCCAAAAGTGGCCACTTTGAGCTAAAATGGATTTTAAAACTTACAGAATGAATGAAAACTGTTGAAGAGTTATTCAAAAAATATTAGAGACAATTTAAGAGATTATTACATGAGCTTTTTTTAAATATTGACTTGGTTTACGAGTAATAAAAATAAACGTAGTGGCGGCGCTAGTTTCACTACCACCGCGCCTTAATACTCGTTTGCGATTTTTGCCTTTTTTGTGTAGATATTGACTAGATTTTTTTTTATTTTCTAATAATTTATTAATGTTGCTGAGTGAGATACTTCTGAGTTATGGTTTTTTGAAGTTTCTGTCAAAACAATAACATAAAAGTATCATAATGTATATACATATATTTGAAATTGGCTTTCTATTAGCTTTCACCTGATGCCCATATTGCTACATCTAAAAAAAAATATTCCACCAATAGAACAAATTTACGGCATGCTAAAAACAATTTTTTTTCGCTTATTATTGTTCGTCAAGGTACTTGAAAGTTACATTTTATTAAATCTGTGTTAAATGGGCTTTGTTAACGTATTTTTTATCTGAGAAAAAAAGCACCAGTTTAAGAATTACGGTAACTTAAAACAAAAAATTCAGGGTCCCCTTTCATTAGACACTCCACACTTGTATATAGGGTTCATAAAATCTTTAAATTAGAGGTTTATATAATGGCGGTAGCTTCTTGGATTATTAAACGTTTTTTACGAAATGCTCAAGGGTGTCGGCGCGACACCCATTCTTATCTTGTTCAGTAATGTCGAAATATCATGAAAATAAAAAAAAAACTTATGCGGACGCGAAAAAACGGTACGACCCAAAATCTGCAGGACTAATGTGTTTTATTTATGAGACACTATTATGACATTTAGCTCCTACGCACACGGCGTCGTAGCGTAAGCGTATTGTAACGTAATACGCGCGTCGTACGAGAGCAATACGAGCACTTGTTCAAAGAAATCCCCACACGATGCGGTGTTGCAGCGTATCCTATGAGATTTTTATTGTCATTACGATTATCGTAAAAAGCAAGCGTAAAAATACTTATACGTTTGGCGATGAATTTCTGTAAACTAGTCCAAAATAGATTTATATGGTGGTTAAGTATTCTTAAATTTTCTAATTTGCCGCGCAATTTTTTAATTTTTTCTTTCATAAGAATCATCTCCTGATAATAACAAACACTACAAAAAAAGAATTAGCGAAATCGAACCAGCCGTTCACGCGTGATGGCTTGACCACGCGAAATTGGATTCATTTTTATATATATAGATAATATCTACGTCTATGCGACAATTCCTGTGTAGAACTCTTGTCATCTCGTACTCGTTACGTGTTGGCTATACGCTTACGATCCATGTGCAGGACTAGTGGTTTTTCGACATCAATTCTATATCACTTGTTAAAATTATGATGGTAAAAATGGGTACGGAACCCTAACTTTAACAGGTCGAACTTTTATAGGGTCAAAGTTGATAACACCATCGTGAGACCATCTAATCATTATCGGTCAAGCTACGTAATAATATTCACGAATTCGCTCACATGAGCTCCGTCCGGCTTCAAATTGTATTGTAAAAAAGCAATACCATTAGTTATACTGTGGCGTTGTCTCATTAAGTCAGCGCGGGCAGAACGCCAAGCATCGAGCCTGCCACTGAAGGGTTAACCTTATTAAATGTCAAGTCCTCTCTAACTACTGAAGATGGCAATACCGGTCTGTACTTTATTTTTTTATTTTATTTTTTATTTTATTTTTCTAAGGAAGACCAACAGCCTACATTACATAAAATATGATAAGAAAATAGCAACAGATGGCCAATTATAGGTACACAGCACACAAATAGTTATATATAATATTAAATTATTACCTACACCTTATAAGAATCATAGAAAAGGAACCGATTAATTACTTGCAATTTACAAAAGATTAAACTTAAACCAACTCACAAAAACAGAACAAGCCAATAATAACTAGACTGCAGTAACAAGTCTTAACTAATATGGATACAGTGATATTTAAAAAAACTGTTTACTTAACGCATTCCTCGCCGCATTGACGCTAGTATTGAACAAATCGAAATCTAGAGCAATACTCAATCGGTTAAAGCTATTGCTGGCACGCCATATAAATTCGTTTTGCCTGTAGTTCGTATGAGGGGAAGGGATAAAAGTGAATTATTTCTTAGGGTCTTTGAGGGTACCCTCAGCGAAATCTGCGCCAATAGCTCAGGACAGTCAATCGAGCTAGATGCAATTTTTAGTAAAAAAATAATATCATTGATGTCACGACGCAGAGCAAGTGGTAATAGATGATGCTTTCTACATAGCTCGTAGTAATTGGATGAATTGTAGTAATTCTTGGTACGGTAGCAAAGAAAACGAATAAACTTTTTTTGTATATTTTCAATTCGCGAAATGTAAACATCGTAGCGGGGATTCCAAATTTGACTGGCGTATTCAAGAGAGCTTCGAACGAATGAACAGAAAATAATTTTGAATGTTTTAACAAGGGAGAACTCCTTCGCACAACGCATAACGAAACCCAAGGACTTAGAAGCTTTAGACACGATACTATCGATGTGGGCATCAAACAGAAGTTTTGAGTCATGGAGAACTCCCAAGTCCTTCACTGTAGATTTAGTTACCAAAGTGGCATCCTTGAGAGTGTAGTTAAATAAAATCAGATTTTGCTTGCGTGTAAACGTCACCAAACAACACTTAGAGGGGTTTAAATCAAGATCGTTCACCCGACAATAAGCCTCAAGTCTATTTAAATCAGATTGCAAGGCTATTGCATCACTTATGGATCTCACATCAGCGTAGATTTTCATATCGTCTGCAAAACAAAGTAAATGTGAGTGTTTAAAGCACACATTAATGTCAGCTATAAAAATAACAAATAGCAAAGGCCCAAGCAGTGAACCTTGCGGAACACCACTGGGGACAGTAGTCCAGCTAGATGTGAAGTTATTGACTACTACCACCTGCAATCTGAACTCAATGTAATTATGTAAGAGGAAAACCACCTCAGTAGATCGCCACATATACCGACGCGCAAAAGCTTAGCAATTAGCGTGTTATGTCTGTCAAAAGCTTTACTGTAGTCGGTATATATAACATCTACTTGTCCCCCAGAGTCCATCGTCTTTGTAAGGAAATTATTAAAAAGCGCCAGGTTCAAAACAGTCGAGCGTCTCTTTAGGAAACCATGTTGAGATGGGCAGAATGAGTGACTCAGACAAGCATAAACTTGATCGTAAACTATTCTCTCAAGGACTTTTGAAATGATGCAAAGCTTGGAGATTGGCCTATAATTTGAGATAATAGTTTTATTGCCCTGCTTAAAAACAGGGGTAATAAATGCTTTCTTCCAAATATCGGGCACATTACCCTCAGACAGAGATCTTCTAAATAAAATGGTAATAGGAAGAGCGATTGAGTCACAGCACTTAATAAGGAAGATCGCCGGAAGTTGGTCAGGTCCAGCTGATTTCGCAGGATCTAGTTGCTTAAGGAGGCGCCGAACATCTGGTTCCCTTACTTCTATGGAACTTAAAGTCGCCGTTGTATTAGCCCCTGAAACTGTATCCGACGTGTCAGGATTAGATGAATGGGACAAGAAAGTGGAATTGAAGTAGTCGGAGAAGGCCTCACATATTGCGTCACCAGTATTGAAAGTATTCGTGCCATATTTGAGGCAGCTGGGCAAAGAATTAGATTTCCTTTTTGATTTGATGTGCGACCAGAAGCGTTTGGGATTACATTGGATGGATTCTTCAACTGACTTTATGTGCCTGTTATAACACTTATTTTCAAAAGATTTAGCACGATCCCGAAGCTGCTTAAATGATTCAAGATCAGAAAGATTTCTGTAAGTATTAAATTTTCTTAAATGCTTATGCTTTTCTTTTAGCATTTTTTAAGAGATGCTGGGTACCATCTCGGATAGGATTGATTAAATATGCTCTTAGAGGGAACAAAAGTATCTCTCAGCTCAGTAAAGGTTTTATAGAAAAAGTTGACAGCATCGTTAATTGATCCTGCTGAGAGCTCTTTTTCTCATTCAATCTCAGAGATGGCCTTATTAATTGAGTCGTAATCGCCCCTGTTAAATAAGAACTGCAACCGCGGTGCCGAGTTCAGTGCATGAAATTCAAGAAAATTTATTCTAATATTCAAAGCACCATGGTGAGGGTCAGCAGGCAGCGACAACGGATCCTTACATTCGAAAACTCCTAAAGAGTTAGTGCTTAAAACTAAATCAAGGATCACTCCGTAACTGTTTTTGACACCATTGTATTGTTTTTAGTCTAACGTTGACATTTCATCAACTAGAAAACACTCATCTCGTGAGAGGTAATTACTCGGAATGAGTGAATCATCGCAATTAGAAGGCGTCCATATTATACGACTCATATTAAAATCACCTACTACTAAATATCTATCATCAGGATGATTAATTATGATGTCATTTAGATTACAAAAAACATTCGATAACTGCTGAGAAAAGGAGTTATCCATGTTTTGTTGGATTAGATAAAGAACACAAATATGCAAATTACCACTCAAACCGTCTGATAAGTTAGACCCGAAAGATAAAGTCACCCACAAATCCTCTGCACTTGACTGGAAAGATAATTGAGACATAACTGACAATTCCCTGCGCGTGGCAATGAGAATTCCACCCCCCATTTTTTGTTGGGTGGCCGCGTAATCTCTATCCCGTCTCTAGACAACGTATCTACTGTCAAAGAGTTCAGTATCAGCTATACCATCAACCAACCAAGTCTCAGTTATCAATATTACGTCATAATCACTCATACATACGTTACGATGAAATAAACTCGTTGTAGTACTTTGCAGAATATTCCAGATAAATAGTACCTAGGCACTAAAATTATTTTGTTTGTGTTCGCATTATGATCATGATCATCATGGACAAGTATTTTAATAGTAAAATATGGAGCCAATATTAAGTTCTCGTAGTGCTACAGTATTTTATAACAATTGCTAAATGCTCGCTTTATTAACTATTGTGCATGTGTTTTTACCTGTGCTTTAGCACAATTATGTACTTATACGGTATACAGTCTATGCAGTAGGTCAACAAAGTATATCTCTTGTTCAGATCAACAATTTGGCTCTTTAGGAAACTCGGTGCGAGCTGTCTTTTATACTAGCTTCAGTCCACGACTTCGTCCACATGGATATTCGGGAAATCACTAAAGAACTTTTGACCAAAATAAATAAAAGTTGCTTAATTAAGTAATTTAACAGCCAAACTTTCACATTTATACTATTAGTAGGATGCTACAATATTTTGTACAACCCGCGTAGCGCAGATAAAGAATGGGATTGAAAATGGCGGCTCACTACACTTTCCACAATGAGTGGGAGTGCGAAAGCGATAGTTGTGGCGTTTAGTGTGAGAGCGGGAAGAAAATATGAACGACATCATTTTCAATCCCATTCTTTAGGCTGCGTTCAAACGATAACGCACGACTCGCCCTCAACCCGAATTCAACTCAAACTCACCTTAACTGCAGCCCATCTTGAAATACATCGCTTACAATTTTGAGTCTTATGACACATTAATAAGCTCTTGTGTAATGTTCAGGTGAGTTTGAGGTGAGTTCGGGTTGAGTTTGAGTTAAGCGTGAGGCGTGTGCAGTTGCTACGACAAATTATAACGGATCTTATTCATGTGTTTTAAAACTCAAAATTGTAAGCGCTGTATTTCAAGGAGTGGGCTCCGGTTGAGTTGAGTTCGAGGTGAGTTTGAGTTGAGTTCGGGTTGAGGGCGAGTCGTGCGTTATCGTTTGAACGCAGCCTTATCTGCGCAGGTTGTTTTTTTATGCACAACGCGATAGTGCTTGATATCGGGTGATAACGGATTGATATCGGGTGAGGTGAAGACCTCACACGATATTAAGGCCGAAGGTGGAAGCTATCTTACCTCTAACATATACATATAATCATCTAACTACACACAACAATTTTTAAATTGCTGTTATGGCGTCAGACTTAGGTAAGATGGTGGTAGCTAGCCAGGCGGACTTGAAATAAGCCCTACCACCAACCAAACCGAGTACAAATTGTACTAGGAATCGAACCCGGGACCCCTGCGTCTTACACGGGTGGGCGAAACACTAGACCACAGCGGTTGTACGGTCAGCAATGAAAGTCGCTTAATACTTTAACACTTTGTCAAAGCAACATTTTTGACTTTTGTTACAAACTGTAAGACTCTATCGAAAAAGTTGCTATGACAAAGTACTAAAGTGTTAAGCGACTTTGCTGACTGTACATGTATTGTATTGTACTATGTCTCAACTCACCGTCCTTTGACGGAGTGGAGGTCGCCCGGCGCGCCGGCGTCCGGTGGATGTAGCATGCTGCCCTGCGCCCACGTCACCGACAGCCAGTCTGCCACACCTACGAACAAAAACAATACCATTCATGAATGGTCATCAAAAACACGTAAAAGAACCATGTAAGGGTTCCATTTCCATTACCCATTACATTCGCGAGTAAAACAACAGTACACTCAGTCACTTAATAGGAGCATATAATACTAATAAGTAATAGTAGTTTGTTACACAAGGGACGTGAGCGAGCTTTTTAAAAAAAAATACCAAGGAGTTTTGCATAACTTGAACCATAGACATAGAAAAAATTTCGCTGCGCTCAAGAAGACCAACATAGCGTGGAAAAGAGAAGTTAACGATCATACGGACACGGTCTATGTAAAAAAGAGACAAATAGGATCAAGTGACATGTGCCAATATTTTTTACAGTAAGAGGCCCTAGCGGCCCGCCTTGCAAAGGAGCAATCATGATTTGCTTAAAATATTTGATAATCTTAATTAGAATTTAAAATAAAGGTATCGTGGGAGCCATGGTGTCTTGTGCTTTAAGTAATTGTGATGTGACAAAAAGAAACAATCCAAGTAATCACACTTTTCACAGGTAAATAAGATATTGCCACACATTTCTCTAAAACCAAATTTCGCTACATTTATTCGTTTATCGACAAAGAAAACAGTATGGAACATAGTTTAATAATTTCCTTTGCCATATATAGTCATATTTTATGTATCTAAGTCATATTTTATGTATCTCATATAAAATGCATGCATTCGTTTTTCGGATCACCTATTTATTGTCATTGTTGTTCTTTGACATTCTATTTCTATAACTTGAACTGAAATGAAATGCCGCCATTTTCATTTTTTTTCAGTAAAAATTGGTTCACTAAGGAGTTTTACATAACAATTAATGAGGGCTTTTCAAAGTGATATTTAAAAAATAAAAATAGTAACTATTCGTCTCACTAGATGGTGTTGATACTCTTAGAAGCTTAAATAGTATTTGATTCACTAGATGGTGTTGATACTCCTCGAAGCTTAAAATTCACCCATTTTTATTAACGCTATCTATCAAGCCTACAGTTTTTTTTCATTGTGAAAAGCCCTCATTAAAGCATTCACCCTATGCCTGTGATTTGAAAAAGGAACGTTCTAACTAAGCAATGCACTGTGTTACACATGCCAACTTACACAGCCTTTTACTATATTAGTACCTAAATCCTAGTTATCGCGCAGTATGATGTAATAGTAGTTTGTTACACAAGGGACGTAAGTAAGCTATTACAAAACTAGATCAAATTTGTCTAATGGAAACTAATGGAACGAGTGCACCCGAGACACATGAGTAAAGAAAGGACCAGAGACAAAGCTTCTTAAGAACGTGAAATTCAAACTTGCAACTAACAAAACAAGCAATTTCCTAAGATTAATAAAACAACAACATTTTGTTCTACGAATTTTCCGAAAACAGCCAAAAAAAATTCGAATTTTCATACAAAACTCGATCAGCTGTTCAGACATTTTGTATCGAAAGTTGATATTTTTTGTTTTCGAATTTTGTCGTAGAACAAATGTTGTTGTTTATGATGTTAGTAATCTACTCCTGCGAGGTTGTTGGTGTTTTACAAATAACCCTGTATATTGTTTTATTTATGAGTTGCGCAAAACATTCAGAGTGCCCCACGTACCACATCTCAACATGTTATTGCAAAGAAACCAGTATACATATTTCGCCGCCCACACGAGGGTGGGAGAGCAGTGGGTCTCAGAGGCCTTTAGGGGAAAAAGATGTGAGATAGTTTAAAATAGCTTTAGTATGTACTAAATATAATTATTTTACTTAAATATCATAATATTCGTATTACTCTGTAGGTATCTTGTCAATAATATTCTAAGTTACTACTGAAAAACATCACATTTTCAACAAGAACTGAACATAGTAAAACCCGCTGTTGAAATGTTCACTGTAAGTACTTATATTGGGCTCACTAAAATTAAAAACTTTTCCAATAGAATTTAGTGTCGTAGTTCTTAAACAACACATTGTTATGAATAGTCCGTTAACTCCATATTAATTCGAAAAAAATTTTTTTTTAATTTTTTTTTAGTTTTATTAATGTTCTGTAGTCTGTAAGTATTCATAATCTTAATTGTTATCCGTTGTTAACCAAAAATGGCTTCTGTCTAGTTCAAGTCAACTGGAAACTCTGTCTTAACCTTAACACTGTTCTTAACAATAAACTGCTTCACACACGTTTTTAGGGTTCCGTAGCCTAAATGGCAAAAAACGGAACCCTTATAGATTCGTCATGTCTGTCTGTCTGTCTGTCTGTCTGTCTGTCTGTCTGTCTGTCTGTCTGTCCGTATGTCACAGCCACTTTATTCCGAAAGTATTAAGACTACACAGTTGAAACTTAATAGGTAGATGTATTCTGTTAACCGCTTAACGAATTTAATACAAAAATAAGAAAAATAAAAGATTAAGGGGGGGCTCCCCATACATGGAACTGAAACTGAAAAAAATTTTTTTCTTCAAACCAACACGTGTTGGGTGTCTATAGATAGGTCGTTAAAAATGACATTGAGGTTTTTAAGACAACTTTTTCTCAAAGTCAACCGTTTGAAAGATATTCACCGCCAAAGTGGTAAAATGTGTGTCCCCCCCCCTTTAACTTTTGAAATAAGAGAGTGAAAAATCTAAAAAAAATATATGCTGTAGATCTTAATAAAATCTTTCAACCAAAATTGGTTTGAACGAGATATAGTAATTAGTTTTTGAGATATAGCACATTTTCCAAAACCGCAAATATAACTTTGTCATTCATACTAACACTGTGAAAAACAAAGTTATTTTTGCAGACAAAAAATGATAGGTGGTATTAAATATGGTATGGTATAAGGTAACTACGGAACCCTACGGCGCGTGGCCCGACACGCACTTGGCCGGTTTTTTTAAATTAAGTATAGGTAACTTTATAAACTTGTAATCGAATCTTCGAAATCAAAACCAACTATGAAACGAAGAAAATTCTAAGTAAGCGCACAGTGAACTTAGAAATAAAACACTTATTAGGGTTCCGTGGCCAAAATGGCAAAAAACGGAACCCTTATAGATTCATCATGTCTGTCTGTCTGTCTGTCCGTCCGTATGTCACAGCCACTTTATTCCAAAAGTATTAAGACTACATAGTTGAAACTTGGTAGGTAGGTGTATTCTGTGAACCGCTTTACGATTTTTACACAAAAATAAAAAAAATAAAAGATTGGGGGGGGGGGGGCTCCCCATACATGGAACTGAAACTGAAAATATTTTTTTTTCATCAAACCAATACTTGTGGCGTGTCTATAGATAGGTCTTTAAAAATGAAATTGAGGTTTTTAAGACAATTTTTTTTAAAAGCAACCGTTTGAAAGATATATGCCGCCAAAGTGGTAAAATGTGTGTCCCCCCCCTTTAACTTTTAAAGTAAGAGGGTGAAAAATAAAAAAAAATAATGCTATAGATCTTAATAAACACTTTCAACGAAAATTGGTTTGAACGGGATACAGTAATTAGTTTTCGAGATATAGTACATTTTCCAAAACCGCAAATACAACTTTGTCATTCATACAAACACTGTGAAAAACAAAGTTATTTTTTCAGACGAAAAATGATAGCGGTATTAAAATATGGAATGGTATAATGTACCTACGGAACCCTACTGCGCGTTTTTTTTTTCTCGACGTATTTTAATAAAAATAAAACACTTTTAGAATACACACAATAATCACAAAACAATAAGATTAAAACAGTAAAATGTGTGTCCCCCCCCTTTAACTTTTAAAGTAAGAGGGTGAAAAATAAAAAAAAAATAATGCTATAGATCTTAATAAACACTTTCAACGAAAATTGGTTTGAACGGGATACAGTAATTAGTTTTCGAGATATAGTACATTTTCCAAAACCGCAAATACAACTTTGTCATTCATACAAACACTGTGAAAAACAAAGTTATTTTTTCAGACGAAAAATGATAGCGGTATTAAAATATGTAATGGTATAATGTACCTACGGAACCCTACTGCGCGTTTTTTTTTTTCTCGACGTATTTTAATAAAAATAAAACACTTTTAGAATACACACAATAATCACAAAACAACACCGTAAAAGTGGTTTTTTTTTTCAAGGAATTGTACTTACCTATCTTTTTTTAAGTTAAATAAATGTTTACTATCGTCTTTGCGTGTTTGTTTCTTTTTTGTAAGGTTTAACAAGGGTTTACCTATTTAGTCTCTAGTTACTGTAGGGTTAAGTACTTGGATGTAAAGAAGAACTATGTTTATAGGGACCAAATTTATTTGCGCGGAATGAATTACGAAATACAAATTATATGAAAAGTTACACGGGTAGCTTAGACGGTGGGTGGACACGGGACGGGACGACTGTGGCGCGCTGTGGACTGTGACTCTATTATTATAAAAAAAGAAAATAAAAAATATTAAAAACACGACTGCCCAGCCAAACACGAATTACAAAGTTAAAAACTAAAAATAACAAGTGTCACTATGCAACCGGGAGACTGTTTTATGGAACAATTTTTGATCAAAGAGGTCCCCCGACTGCAGTGGCACTTGTTATTTTTATTTTTTAACTTTTTAATTCGTTTTTGGCTGGGCAGTCGTGTTTTTAACATTTTTTTATTTATTTGATTTTATTTCACACATTTTAGTGACAAATAATATAGTTTTGGAATGTGCTCATTTTTTTTTTCACATTTGAAAGTGGCGTCGTACAGTCGCCATATTGAATTTAAAAACAAAATATAGCCGTGTCACTCGGGATGATGTAAGGATTCTAACGATACCAGATACATCTAAATTAGTTAAAGCATTTAGAAGTTATGGTGGAATAAAGAAACTCACATACCCACAAACATACATGAACCCTAAACACATATACACTCCTTTTTGGGCAGTCGTGTAAAAATGCTTACGACACTAAGTACGCGACGTTCGCTCCGTCCCCATATTTTTAAAGTACCTTTATTATTTTCCTTACATATAACTTACATTTTTACTAAGTACGTCAGACATCACTTTACCCCACTGAATTACATTGTTCGCAATGTTAACAGGTATTATCCGATATGTTATTCAGAAGAATATCCTTATCTGAATCACAAAAGCTACGCCAAGTCTTTGAAGAGATTTTCGAGTTATATAAATCTTGCTTTTGATAAGATTACAAAGGTATTAACTCGTAATGGGTGATTCATTCTTATTATCATTATACAGATACGTTTGTGCCTAAAAAGATGTAAGTAGACAATAAATAATGCAACAACCGTTAAATTGTATTCTTATAATTATGATCAAATTATATAACTATTAAATTGTGTAAATGTGTGTCATTATGTGTGTTAATAATCTACATTGAGTTAAATTGTTATTGCGAAATTCGCTGCCTTTAAAATTTCACAATGAGTGTGAAAGAAAATAAAAAAAAAATATATAGTATTAAATCAGAATCTCTTTTTTAGAGTTCTGTAGCCTTATGGCAAAAGTAGGAACCCTTATAAATTCATCATGTCTGTCTATCTGTCCGTCCGTATGTCACAGCCACTTTATTCCATAACTAATAAGATTACATAGTTAAAATTAGGTAGGTAGATGTATTCTATTAACCGCTTTACGATTTTTACACAAAAAACAAGATTAAGGGGGGGGGCTGCCCATACATGGAACTGAACGGAAAAAATGTCTATAGATAGGTCTATAAAAATTACATTGATCTTCGTAATACTATTTTTTCTTTAGTCAACCGTTTGAGTTATACACTTCCGAATTGGTAAAATGTGTGCCCTACTTTTACTTTAAAAATAAGTGAGTGAAAAATCTAAAAAATGTATGCTGTAGATTTTAATAAACACTTTCAACAAAAATTGGTTTAAATGAGACATATTTAGTAGTTTTAGAGATATAGCACATTTTTTAAAACCGCAAACATAACTTTGTCATTTACACAAACACTATGAAAAACAAAGTTATTTTTGCAGATGAAAAATGATAGTGGTTTAAATAAGGTATGGTATAAAGTAACTACGGAACCCTACTGCGCGTGTCCCGACATGCACTTGGCCGGTTTTTAGGGTTCCGTAGCCTAAATGGCAAAAAACGGAACCCTTATAGATTCGTCATGTCTGTCTGTCTGTCTGTCTGTCCGTATGTCACAGCCACTTTATTCCGAAAGTATTAAGACTACACAGTTAAAAGTTAGTAGGTAGATGTATTCTGTTAACCGCTTAACGAATTTAATACAAAAATAAGAAAAATAAAAGATTAAGGGGGGGCTCCCCATACATGGAACTGAAACTGAAAAAATTTTTTTCTTCAAACCAACACGTGTTGGGTGTCTATAGACACGTGTTGGGTGTCTTTAAAAATGACATTGAGGTTTTTAAGACAACTTTTTCTCAAAGTCAACCGTTTGAAAGATATTCACCGCCAAAGTGGTAAAATGTGTGTCCCCCCCCCCCCTTTAACTTTTGAAATAAGAGAGTGAAAAATCTAAAAAAAATATATGCTGTAGACCTTAATAAACACTATCAACCAAAATTGGTTTGAACGAGATATAGTAATTAGTTTTTGAGATATAGCACATTTTCCAAAACCGCAAATATAACTTTGTCATTCATACAAACACTGTGAAAAACAAAGTTATTTTTGCAAACGAAAAATGATAGGTGGTATTAAATATGGTATGGTATAAGGTAACTACGGAACCCTATGGCGCGTGGCCGGACACGCACTTGGCCGGTTTTTTTTTATAGTTCGCCTAAATTAGTTACCCAACACTTTCTCGCGTGACAAGTTGACAACCTTATTATGATAAGACACAAGCATAAAAACGTCTATTGCGTAACCGTGACGTCATCCGGGCCTGAACTCAGATGGGCTCGGGACGTAATTAAAATTCAACCCTTCTGTCACCGAGACCTGCGTCTGAAGTAGCCTCGAAATTGGCGGCTTTTTCAGACCCTCTGGACCTTTTTAGCTGATGTTTTGTAATTACGCGTGCAGGTTTTGCTTAGATTTTCAAGCTAGGTATGCGGTACATGCCGAAATTGTTTTACAAGTTTTTGTAAGTTTGTCACCCTTGTGTCCTGTTTTACAATACTTACAAGTCTTGTATATTACAAGCATTTTCCTAGTGTATAGAATTATATTATCAGTGCCAGTGTGAAAAATTTTATTGTTACACATGCGTTTATCAAAACTGCACGTGTAAAATACAGGCTTGTAGCCTGTATTTTACACTTGTATTACATACATTGTAGGGTTGCCACCTTTTTTCGGACCAGGGCTGGAAAACCTAGTTTAAATTCGCAAACAGGTTTCGCGCAGCTTCATACATTTTGAAAAGAGCGTTTTTATTTCGATTCTGCTCGTCAAAACCGGTATTATTTCTGGATAAGCTCGTAGACCGTTTTGGTTTTGATTCCGCTCTCAAAACCTGGTTAATACCAAAATGATTATGTTCACTCCGTCCACCCGATGCAAAGCAACGAAACGAAAGACCAGGGCTGGAAACCGGTTTCTAACTAACCAGGCTAATTTCGATCTCAAACAGGTTTTTTCGTAAGTGTTGAACCGATTCGCGAGCGATATTGCTTCTGGGATAAATCCCGCCCGCAGATAAAAAGAGACAAAATATATCGCCGCACTATTCACGCGCGTCGTGGAATAATTAACCAGGTTTATTCCAGAAGCAATATCACTCGCGAATCGGTTCCGCTCCGAGTGAACACTTACGAAAAAACCTGTTTGCGATCGTAATTAACCTGGTTAATTAGAAACCGGTTTCCAGCCCTGTTTTGGAGTAATAAAGTATATTAGTTGCTAAAGGTACATTGTATGGAAATAAAGTATATTTTTTTTATCTTTGAAAACATACTTTTTATTACTTTTGGCTATATTTAAAAAAAACCATGTGAAATAAAGTATTTTCACGAACTTTATTTTCCTCGTAATATATAGAGTACAATTACCCCGAAATAAAGTTGCAACCCTAGCTACAAGTGTGATTGTTTATTTCACAAGTATGTTTCCACACTTGTATTGGTGCTTATGTTTATAAAAAAAAATAACTTACTACAACTTGTAAAAACCATTGTGTCCGGCGACTCTCCATTCCATGTTATAATTTTTACAAGGGTCTTGCTCAGTGCTGCAACGGTCTTAAGAAAAATTCACAGATTTTGCAGTGTCCGCAAGAATCGGAGCATTGAAAATGAAAACAAAAATTAACGAAAAACCAAAATCAATTCAAATGCAAAATTATATTTTTCTTTTAAGTTACCTACCTATTTATTTTTGCGATTGTGATACTCGGTTTCGCCCGCCCGCTGACTGCCTCGACGCGGCTGAAGTATTATTAACCGATTTTCAAAATTCCAACGAATGCATTTCTAGTCTGCTTCTGCATCTTTTAACACAATTACCATGGCGATCGGTCAATAATCATAGAAGCTACATCACTTTTTATGTTCGGAAACACCCGGTTTCCACAAACCCTAAGACCCTTTTTTCATTTTTTCTTCAGTTGTTTTTTCTCGATATATTTACAATTTAGTAAACAAAAACCCGTCAAAACCCCCCAAAAAACCCGAATTTTGCAAAAATAGAAAAAAATACCAGTAGATTTTCAAAATTCGATAAATTGCTCAAGTTTTGGTACTATTCTCATCTCGTTTCTCCCAAAATCGGAGATATCGCCAAAAATACGTCTCAGGCGATTCGCATCTGATAACCATTTTCAATGGTAAAACATGACCTATGAATTCTAATATAGGTTTAAACTTAAGGCATCAATAAGGACTACTTATATATGAGTAGCTATTTGGAAAGAAATTCGAATAGAAACAATGCGCACTGTCACCACCAAAGAAAAATTTATCTCGAATATAAGTACACTAAAGTTTGTAAAGTGTAAGTAATAACAAGTAATTATTATATTATTATACTATTCCACTCTTCTATTTTTTATCCCTAGACAATTAGTCATTTTTTTATTGCGAATCAATTGTAAATTATTTTATAGGTACCTATCTGTTTTAGACATTTTCGCACTTGTAAGTGTAGCTTCTCCAAAAGAAATTTAAAAGGCGGGAATATCATTCAAAGTTGATCCATACATTTTAGCCATACATAACATACATTTTCATTTCTTTACTGACGTAAAGAATGTAATGTATACGTGTAGTAAAAAAAACTGGCCAAGTGCGAGTTGGACTCGCAACAAAAAACGGCTAAAAAAATATGTTTGTTGTATGGGAGCCCCCTTTAAATATTAATTTTATTCTGTTTATAGTATTTGTTGTTATAGCGGCAACAAAAATACATCATCTGTGAAAATTCCATCTGTCTACCTGCCAGTGGCGAGGGGTAAAATTATGGCGAAGGTAAGCCGCTCTACAAAAATGATGAAAAATGTTATGATCTGCATAGTGGATTAGTGAGGTGGGATTTCCAGAGGTAAGCCGATGGGAATCGGCTTGTATGTACCCTTCGCCACTGCTACCTGCTGTCGTTATTAATATCGAGCAAAAAAACGCCAAAAATATTATGTTTGTTGTAGGGGAGCCCCCCTTAAATATTAATTTTATTCTGTTTTTAGTATTTGTTGTTATAGCGGCAACAGAAATACATCATCTGTGAAAATTTCAACTTTCTAGCTATCACGGTTCATGAGATACAGCCTGGTGACAGACAGAGAGACGGACAGCGGAGTCTTAGTAATAGGGTCCCGTTTTTACCCTTTGGGTACGGAACCCTAAAAATTAACCCTTACAATTACAAGTATGTATTCAGTGTTCGAGTTTACAAGTCTTGTAGATTTATTTTGATAAACACAATTTTAAAGTTATTCTTGTAAAGTGTAACTTGTAGACGTGTAGACTTGTAAGTTTTATTTTGATAAACAGGGCAGTTTTAGAAAACGATAAGGATATAATAATTATTATCAAGTTTCAAAAGTATTCTGAAATCACCATCAGAATGATGGTGGTTACTATTTTCTATCTTGACAAATGACAAAATTAGGTTACAAGAAAGCCAAAGTAGTAGCTATATCAAAAAAAACCGGCCAAGTGCGAGTCGGACTCGCGCACGAAGGGTTCCGTACCAAAAAACGGCAAAAAACGCGTTTGTTGAATGGGAGCCCCCCTTAAAATGTATTTTATTATGTTTTTAGTATTTATTGATATAGCGGCAACAGAAATACATCATCAGTGAAAATTTCAACTGTCTAGCTATCACGGTTCATGAGATACAGCCTGGTGACAGACAGACAGACAGACAGACAGACGGACAGACAGACAGACGGACAGCGGATTCTCAGTAATAGGGTCCCGTTTCCGGAACCCTAAAAAGCAAGAAATTGTTGATATAAAATTGGACTGTCTAACGACTCAATAAATGTATGACAAAGGCATCACAGAAAATAAATCTGTTCATTAGAGGAACTTTTCCACAGTGGCTATTGAAGCTGCGAACATAAACCTCCTATGAAAGGCCAAATGGTTTTTTTTCTTACGAGCTTATTTGATTCCTAGAATATTTTTTGTAACAAATCTGTCGTATTATTTTGGCACAAAACAAGCAAGTCACAATATCTTGAAATTAGTTATGCGCTGATCTAGACCTAGTAATTCATCTTAATACACAATGGTACCTTTGTACTAACATACTTTTGAGGGTTCCGTAGCCTAATGGCAAAAAACGGAACCCTTATAGTTTCGTCATGTCTGTCTGTCTGTCTGTCCGTATGTCACAGCCACTTTATTCCGAAAATATTAAGATTACACAGTTGAAACTTGGTAGGTAGATGTATTCTGTAAACCGCTCTAAGGTTTTTACATAAAAATAAAAAAATAAAAGATTAAGGGGGGGCTCCCCATACATGGAACTGAAACTGAAAAATTTTTTTGTCGTCAAACCTATACGTGCGTGATTTTTGTAGATAGGTCTTTAAAGATGACACTGAGGTTCCGAAGACTATTTTTTCTCAAAGTCAACCGTTTGAAAGATATACACTGCCAAAGTGGTAAAATGAGTGTCTCCCCCTTTAACTTTTAAAATAAGAAAGTGAAAAATCTAAAAAAAATATATGCTGTAGATCCTAATAAATACTTTCAAAGAAAATTGGTTTGAACGAGATATAATGATATTATATCTGAGATATGAATTTTTAGAGATATTATACAAAACCTCCTAATTTTCTCCAAAACCGCAAATATAACTTTGTCATTCATACAAACACTATGAAAAACAAAGTTATTTTTGCAGACAAAAAAATATAGTGGAATTCAATATGGTATGGTATAAGATAACTACGGAACCCTTCTGCGCGTGGCCCGACACGCACTTAGCCGGTTTTTTTTTAGTTTGTATTTGCAACGAAATAATCAAATAAATATTGGGCATATTGCTTTCATCACTAGAAGCTGTAGCAACTGAGTTATAAAAATCCGAAATAACAAACTTACTACCTACTTATATTATAGCCAAAGCCTAATTTCAATTTCGTCAGGATAACCCAATAAAAATATTTCTCTACATTTAACTTTATAACAACAAAACCATTCACCGAGACCTTTTGAATTTGAGGAGATTTTCGATGAGCAATTAATATTTTCACATAAATTCACATGACATCAGCGCGTCATACGCAGATACCTACCACAGCACAATATATAAGATACTGCGTCTTCCCATCCGACGTCAGCACAAAAAGTGTGAGAGAATTCCACATGTAATGTATTCCGCCTAAAAAGTTCTCGTAAGTATGGCATATTTTACTGCTATTTCATTTAAATTAGATTCAGTCGATTTGCATTAGAAATATAAGCGATACATTTCTGAAGTTTTAAGAAGGTTTTTGACTCTTCAAAAACCTTCTTAAAGCTTCAGAAGTGTATCGCTTATATGTCGACTATATTGCTTTCTGTTACCTCTGTAACAGAATATGTATTTTAAAAGAATTTAGTATTTTATTTAAAAAGAAGAAATCGAGAATCAAAGAAGCTTCCAATTTGTTTTGACTACGTGAGTATCGTATCGTTTTCTTAATACAATTGTTAAATCTGAAAAATTGAGAATTAATCCGACATTCTTATTGGAATATAAACAGGAGGTACTAAGATACCTCCCAGTCAAACCCTCTTCAAACAAAGCTCAGCTCGCAGCTCGCCATTATATCCAATAGATATATTCATAAAAGCCTTGGTAAATATCCCGGGAAACGCTTCAACAAGGGTTTAAGATAAGAAAGATACATTTGTTAAATAAATGAATGGTAATTTTTGAAAAGAAAACTTTTTTAAGCAATTACCAACGTAAACACATCAAAAGGTTTAGTGAGCATTGAACATACAAAAACAATCTTTTGGAATACTACAAGCTGTTATTCTCATGCCGCATGTTCCAAATGGCTAAAAAGGACTAAAGTACACAATTTAGAAGCTCACTAAAAGCTTGATGGTAGGGAGTACGTTCCACATTATTATGTAGACAAATAAGACCGGTTTCGATGTATAACAGCTAGAAATTGATTAGCTCAGCAAATAACATCCGATAGTCGTAATATTTTTCCTCGTAGTAGATCATTGTAGTCTATGACAAGTGTTGAAAACAGACATTTCTGTAGTTAAAGTTTTCACTGTCCTAGAGAACAGATCATTCTCAAAATCCCCTGTTAGGTTGTAACGTAACGTTGAGCTCATTTATTTGAAATGATAGCTTAAAAATCACATGAAGCGGCCGGCTAAGTAGCATTTAGTAATCATCAGTACTACAGACAATGCAGTAGTTTATAATGATGGGATGATGGAGACGATGAATATTTTACTTTCAAGTATTTTATTTAATCAAGTATACAGCAAATCTGATGAATCAAATTAATCTCCTGCCTGAAATAGGGGCTTCATTTTAAGTTGGCTTGGCTCATCGTGAAATGTTTGAGCGACCTTTCCTACAGGTTTCAGCTTAATATCAGGAGTTGGGCTATTTGTTTTGGGACCTTCATTTAGTCTATCTTCTCAACGATTCGGTGCCACGACATTTATGATGAGTGATGACCTGTTGTCTCACTGAGGTATTTGGTGTATGACGTCAATGAACACTGAAGTGTAGGAGTAAGGACTTGATGGTTTTTTGCAAGATTTTATTTCACTTTCTGAAAAATTACAAAAGAAGAAAATTTAAGAAACAAATTCGAATTCAAAATATTGTTAGTAAATTAATATTTTTATTTATTTGTAAAACACCAACAACCTCGTAGGACTGAGCAGATTACTAACATAATAAACAACGACAATTTTGTTCTACGACTTTTCTGAAAACGGACAAAGAAAAATGACTTAACTAATGAAATATCCAAACAGCTGATCGAGTTTTTTATGAAAAGATTTTTTTTATATTCACGGAAAACAAACAGAATATAAAAGTAGCTACAGTAAAAACAAGACTTTAGCATGAACATGTCTTAGACAATTTTCACTTATATTTTTGTCTGTTTTCGCATTTTTCGGAAGTCGTAAAACAAAATATGTTTGTTTTGAAGATGTTAGTAATCTACTCCTACGAAGCTGTTGATGTTTATAACCCTGTATAAATAGATCAACTATGAAACATCGAGCAATCACTCAACGGTTATAATAATAATTGTTACGTTCAAACTAAGTTTTCAATACGCATCGAAACAAGGAGAACAATTTCACAGCTTAAGGCTGGGAAATTGGTGTGTTTTAAGACAATCATAACAGAATAACGACACTTGAAACAAAGCGGCTGCGTTTTTTGCGAATTCCCCAATTCCAATTCTTTCGCAAAACAAAAACAGGGTGCTTCAATAAGCATAAAATGTGTCCGCATTGTTTTCGTTTATTTGCTTAGGCCCGTCCCCCACAAAGTGGCATGAGCGGAACTCGAAACAATATTAATTTGGCAGGAACTTATCCCGTGTTTTTTATCAGAACGTGGTTACAAAATATCGAAATAAGAGCCCCTTTGATAGAAGAAATTGTTTTCTAAATCAATAAACAGACCTAATTTAGGTTTGTTTTGCTTACTTTACATTTCCGTAGTATAAAGTAACTCTATTTCAAATTAAAGTAGGAAAGGCTACGTAATTATACACGGTTACATTTTTAAAATATTTAGAGGTAACTTGTTAAAAGTTAAGTATACAATAGATTTCAAGAAAAAAAAATCGGTTTGCACTCCGGGAGTGCCGGCAGAAGTGAAAACTTTTTGCACGAATTGCCGTCTTACGAATTTGCTCTGCATTTGAATTTACGAATACAGAACAGTATTTGTACGAAAGTCTTATCCATAGCTCACTGACATGAAAAAAAATTTTTGTGTAAATATATGCAGGTCAGTGCCATCATAGCTTGACAGAAAATCTAAAGTTTTGACATTGAATTAAAAAATTAGCGCGTTGCTATGGTGACACAAGTGTTTACATATTCTTACGAATTTTCGATCAGGGTCACGTGATCCTGACTGACTGACGCGAGTTCAACATTTTTCCCCATTACAAAAAAGCGTACAACGCCGCTAGAAGTTTGCACATCAAAAATAAACATTGTTTTATCGGTCCTAAGCCCATTAGTAGGAAGGGAAAATTTATATCAAATGATAACATGCCTCCGAGTATGCGACGTTGCCGCCCGCGACTTCGTCTGCGTGGAAAGTTTTGTTGCTATCCCTAAGGAACAATACTTTTTTCCTTTACTTTGAAAGGTACCATATGTCCTGTGTTGTACCCCTGACAACGTGTATGTAAAAGTTCATGATGATCGGTTCAGTAGTTAAGACGTGATGGGTCGTAACAAACAAACAAACAAATGACCCCATACCCCATGCAAGTACAAAATAATATTCATTCATAAACTCACGCTGGATTAAATTAAATTAACCACAATGATTTCAACTTACTTTGGACAAGCTAGGAAAAGTATAACTAATTTCAAGCACCTACATTTATGAAAAAGACTTAACTGTGGAATTTGTTTAGTCGTGGTAACATAGTTTGCCAAATTTCTTACGCTGTTATTCCTTCCTCTCGATAATACACGGTTTTTTCCACCTATTTCGTCAAATAATTGATCAGAAACCCCGAAAAAATATGTACGGTGTCATAAAATTGAAAATCCTCTGATTTAAGGTTCCTTGTAAAAAATTAAAAGCGATTTTGGTTGATTAAAAACCTTCATGAGGTTGGTCGCTATCGCTTCTATACTAAAGCTTAGCCTGAAAAAGTAACAAAAGATTAGAATCACCCACCTGACCGCTTTATATCCTACCTCTCCAAGTTAGTCGATTATAATCAAGTGTGCAGATTTATGGGAACAAGAAACGGCGGTCCCAGAGTGCGAGCCGATTTCCTTTATTAGCTTCTCAGGATCTCGATATCAACTTAATAGAATAGCATAATCGATTCTGTTCCAATTTAACGTGGCTCGGTAACGATGTCGCGTCGTTGCGCTTAAATTGAATGGCGTTTGATAGTTTTGAGTTATAGCACCCTTTGCTGTCTACAGTCTCTCAACTTTCAATAGTACTTATAATAACAATGTATTTTTATCGATAACAATGAGCCGCAGACTTTTGAAAGACCAGTATCAGTCACTGGTGTCGAGTGCCTTTAACTTAAATCACACCCGGACCACATGAGTAAAAAAACGTTGCCCGGACACCCCATAAAGTGATTATTTCCTCTATGCTCCATACAACCGCGCCATTATAAACAAATGACGTCAGATGACGTTTTTGTATACGCGCAACTGTGTGTGTAAGTGGGCTACCGTCTGGATACCGTGGCAGTTTGTGCTGTATGAGCGGCGTTCACTGACATGAAAAAAATTTTTTTGTTCAATTCATAATTCGAACGTTTAGAGGCGATACACACCGGATGCGTAAGCGTATGCGTAAGCGTGCACGTAGACGTACCATGACGTTGTAATGTATGAAACTTTATGAGACATGGCACACCGCTTGCGTAACGCGTAGACTGATGCGTAACCCTACGCATTGCAGCTCGTGACGTTGTACTCAATGGCATTCCCTATTGGACGTCACACCAAACACGCACGTATCTTTGCTGTGCGTCACTACGTGCGTAACCACGCGCGTGTCTACGCAGCCGGTGTGCCCAGGCCTAGTTACGACACGACGCATTGCTTTTGAATGTCAAAATAAGTTAACAAACACAACTAAATGAGCACACAATTCGGCACACGATTCGCGAGGTGGGGTCAGATAAATTGATTCTGGGGCGGGGCGGAGTGTCCTTTCTGTACGGTAGTACATTATATCTATTCTGTGTTTAAATGTAGGTTCTGAGATATTTGTGCTTTTGAATAATGGAGTACCTAGACGAGTAAAATTAATTCAGAGCATAAAAAAACTAACAACGGAATTTGTTAAAATTTTAAAATTTCCATGCGCAACTAAATTAACTTTACGGAGGATTCTCAAGCAAAATATTCAACGTATTTGTATCAATACACTTACTAAACAATAACCATTCATGTGAACCACTGCCACATACGCAACAGAATTGCCTAATTAATCAGCCGTCCCGAAATGAACCCGTTCTCTAATATCTCCAGACTCGGGATCAATCGCGTGGAATATTCAATAGACAAAGCCGCGGGCAGCTCGAGGCTTGCGGTGATTGGACTACTTTATTCCAATATTGCTGGTTCAAGAGGTAATAAATCTGAAAGAGAGACCCTATCGTCGGCACTGCTCGTGCAATTAACCTAAGGAGTGGTTCAGAAAGGCAAACATAGTAAGATGTAGTAATAATTCCGTTCTATTCATAAGCATTTTCATAATAACTACATCATAATATTTTGGTAACAATGTCAGCAGTAAGTGCTACGAGTTTTCAAATAGTTTTCAATACTTCAAATAGTTTTCAGTACGTCTTGAATATTATAACTTTATTATGAAAATTTTACAAGTAATTAAATTATCAAGTAGCTAACATTTCTCATTTACGTCCAAGCAACAATGGATTATCTAATTCAGAGGTTGCTAACTTGTGAGTTTGAGCGTGAAATAAGGTTGAGCGAAGCGACGGCTGGTTCATGCGTCATACTCGTGAATGGGTGCTGCCAGTGGGAATGGGTCTGCTTCTGTGTCAATTTGTTTTTTTTTTCAGACATTCCCCATTATTATTATTTTTTTAACTTGAGTATTGTGTGTGAACTCTGCTTTAATCTGAAAGTTGGTTTATATTCCGGCCGTCGGCAATACAATAGTTATGGAATGCGACTAGTTTGGCGAGGGGGGGATTTCCCGCGTAACTGGGGTATTGCCAGTGTAATTGGCCGTCCGGAATGTACACGCGGTTGAGCAACTAACGGATAGTTTCTCTTCTTACTCATTTAAATGAGTTACGGTTGCGAAATATCCCTCTTTCTCTCTGGAGTTAGAAGCAAGACGTGATACTATAAGGTAAATCATCGCTTATTCCCTAATGACTTTTAGATCTTATTGCTTGTCAACTCCGTCCGTCAAAAGTATATTGTGTTAGCTTATTTTCGTGTTTTTGTAAATAATTCATAATTTTGGGGCATCACGTTGGATTTTAAAGTTTACAAGAGTTTTGAAGAGTTTGATTTCACATGGTTCGACCAGAAAACAATGAAAAATAATTCATTATAGGTTTCGGACTTTCGACAGGCTATCAGTTAATACTATAACTATCGCTGTTTGCTTGTTATACTATAAGTATTCCAAACAATATTGAATAAGTAAATTTTTTTGGTCGGGCAACCCTGACCGATACACTTGTCAAAATAAACCAGCTGATTTTATAATTCAATTAAATTGTTTAAACTTAGAATTTCTTTAATAAGTTGTGCTTAAATTGTTCTTTACTTTATAAATATCCAGTAGAAGTGTTATCTTTATAATCAGTGTGGTATAATTTGAAAAAATATGATTTCAAATTCGTAACGACGCGGCGGCAACCAAATGTCACTGGAGAAGATATAAAAGGCGGATAATTTTGTAGAAGAAAGGACAAATTTGTGATCTGCTGCATTTTAAACCGGGGGAGTATATTTGTTCCCTAATTTTTAGTAATTAATACGTACCTATAAGGTATAGGTTATTAGGGAAATACCAAATTAAAACTTTGTGACTGAATTGAATTTTCATAAACCTACCTAGCAACCACAGAGGCGGATTGTTTTCCAATTTAAACTTATACATTGACCACTCCACTACTACAAAACTCACTAATAGTGAGTAACTTCACAACACAATACGATCTGGCACAGTTATAACCTCTCTTTACTTGACATACAGTGGAAGTAAAAGTTGACGGTGGCTACTATTGTCACAGACATTCACTATACTTTTACACTTACAAGCATTATATTTGTACAGAAACACATCTGATCAACTTCACTTTTAAACAATAATTTTGGGATACCGTTCTCCTCCTTTTCTTGCAATATTAATTAGTTACCTATAACATTGATCTGGTACTAAATAACTTTCACTTTAGACTATCAGTCACTCAGTTTTAACTTCATTTAAGTATAGTTAGGTACCAACATTTGTTTACTAAATTCATAGGTACTGACTGACACACATTAAAAGAAAAAGGTTATGACCCTGTTTTTATAGTCAATATAGTCAATTGCATATCAAATCCATTATAAATAATAAACAGATATTTTAATATACTGACCTCACTTTGAATAACTTAATTTGTTTTTCTTTGTACTTATTTATTTATTTATTTAATATAGGGATAACTCGTAATAAATACCTATTTGCCAAGTACCTACTAAGTAATCTGTGTTTATTTAATCTTCTATTTTCTTTTATTAAAATTAATTAAGTTTATCGATCAGAGTGTACGTTGATAAATCTTTCCTTTTTTTAACTTGTAGTTGTAGTACATATAAAAATACTAGTGTAAGTTTATCATTCCTTACTTTATTCATTCAAAGATAGACTGATGGTGATACCTATTCACTTTGTAATCAATAAAAATTAAGTACTTAGTTAACTAACACAAATATTGTTAAATCTGGTTAACTGTACCTACTTTACAAAACAAATTGCTTGCTATCAGTCACCTGATTGCACTACCCACATTTTTTTTTAACTTATAACTTTTAATTAAACTGATTTTAGTAACTCTTTAATATAGACAGCAGTTTAAAGTTTGCTTTATTTACATTATACTAACTTCTTATTGTATATTTGCAGTGAATGCGGCTTTGAATTTTCAATTCAAGATGTTGACCCGTAAGGCAAATGCGAAGGATATGGAGCTCAAACTCAAGCACACCTTGGAGGACTTAAAAGCTGCTAAAGAGCTTAACAATGCTCTTCTGCAAGAAAGAGAGGATAGTGAATGCGAGATCCTCAAGACCATTACTAGGAACACCGAACTCAAGAATGAGCTTGCTGAGCTTCATATAAAGTACTCTGAAATTGTTGAAAAGTGCAACCATATGCAAGACTTTATTCAGTCATTTAAAGAGTGCAGTGACACACATGAGCAGGCATTGAGTCGCATCACAGATCTTGAAATCAGTTTGTCTCTTGCTCAAAAGAATATCTTAGAGTTAGAACAGGAAAATAAAAATATTACAGAAGAAAAGCATTCTCAAAGTCTGTTCAGTGAGTTACAGCAGTGTGACTCTGCAATATATGATAAGTCAAATTTGGATAGCAACTTAGATGCTTTCAGATTTTATTCAAACAGCAGGTAAGTAACTTGATCAACATTTTTTTCCATGTATTTTTTTTCGACCAGGGGATGCAAGTGTACCTACTGCCTTGCACCCTGCTGCTGGCGCTCATGTCATGATAAAAACGCAACCATACGCAAGAGTTTGTGTTACGACTTCAGGTGGGAGTAGTCTGTCTGCTAGTATAGTATAAATAATAGGTCTGTTTTCCACTATTTTGAGTCAAGAACGCCTTATTTATGTTCCCTTTCACGTACTTGACGTGTCATTATTCTTTCTCACTCTTCACCTTAGTTTCCGCAGCTTTCTCTTTCCTACAGTATATGCTGAGGATAAATCGAATTTTGTAGCCCTATTTGTAAGTATTGAAGCACTTCTAGTAGAAGGTCGTAAATTGCGAGCGTTTTCGTTGTAAATCGCTCGTTATAAGTACATTGCTAGCTAAACAGAGGGAAATGCAATTTAGTTTCAAATGGGCTCTGTCTTTGACTGTGAACTAATTGTGGAGCTTATTAGTACCGCTTTAGCTTCGCTTGAAAAATTGATTGTATTACAGCATAATGTATTAATTTTGTATTTTATAACCTATTCATAGGTATTTTTTATTTCGATATAGCCTTAGTAGTATTCCAGTAATTCACGTTTCGCGGCACGCGGGCTCGCGATACTTATAAAATACCTAATAAAATACCTAATCAAGCGAGTCGCGGACGTTTCGTCGCGGTTTGAAGGCCGTCCCGGGACGGTCCAGTGGATAATAGATCATTTAATATAAAAATATCTAAGGAAACAATATTGTTCTAATAATAAACCCATAACAGGCTTTTGTTAAAATCTGCAAAACAGTGTGTTTCACGTGTTTTTTCAATAAACACATTTGCGTAATAGTTTCTAAATTAAATATTACACAACTAGCTTCCGCCCATGACTTCGTCCGCGTGGACATTCGAAAAAATCCTTAAGGATCCTTTAACCGGGATAAAATATTATATGTTTTAATTTCATCAAAATCCGATCAGCTGTTTTTTTGTGATTAAGCGGGTCCGGACCAAGTGAGCAGCCTCGTACGAGGTCTGTTGCACGCGGCAAATATCCTGCCTCGCGAAGCAGCGTCTTTAAAGTCCTTAAGGACTTTCCAAATACAATTCCATCCCCCTTTTCACCCCTTCGGAGGTAGAATTGTCGAAAACGCTGTCACATGTAAGTATTAATTTTTAATCGTCAGCCTGAGTATAATTGATATACCTATATAAAAGAATATATTTGAAGATCCTAACTTTGAAATTGACGGACTTTGAGGATTAAGGTTTGAGACATGTAAAAGACTGTAAAAGACATTACTCTAAAAGAATTTAGCATTCACTAACAAGAGAAACCCTACAAATATCTTAAAAATAAAACTTAGAAACTTGTAGGTGCGTGCAACAGACAATATCGTTGTTAATGCATTAGTTTTTTTTTTATTACCTACATTGCATTTGTGAAACAATTTCTTGCAATAACAAGTTCCTCAACTACGTATTGCTTAGTTGTTACCATGTAAGTTACCACTAATAGACATTGGGTAGCAATGAATGGCAGTACATTAAGAGCGTGCAGTCTGCACACTAGCGCCGCCATTGGAAATAAAATCATAGTGCTTAAATAAAAAAGAAATTATGATTATCTCTCTGGAGTGCACTCCGAACAAGCTTTGCGGTACTTTTTATCATTTAAGCAATATTTTCTAGCCTGTTGTTTTGTTATATGGACTTTTATTGCGAAAAGTGGCCACGTTTAACAATAAAAGTCAATTAAACTAAACGACAGGCTAGAAAATATTGCTTAAGTGCTAAAAAGTACCACAAAGCTTGTTCGGAGTGCACTCCAGAGAGATAATTTACAAATTTGTCTTAATTTTAGAACTATGTTTTTTTTCTAATGGCGGCGCTAGTGTGCAGACTGCGCAGCCTTAAGAACAAACAGAATTTAATAATAAAAACGTGTTAAATACTGTTCTCCTCCAGAACATTATTATTATTATCATAAAATTACAATTACTTTTTTTCAAACTTTCAACCCCTTTTTACCCTAAAGGGTGGAATTTCCAAAAAACCTTTCTTAGTGGGTGTATACACTGTGTATGGTATTTATGTGCAAAATTTCAAGTCTCTAGATTTAGCGGTTTGAGCTGTGCGTTGATATATGAGTCAGTCAGGCAGTCAGAATTTTTAATTTGATATATATATAGATTTAAAAATATTATTTTTCAATGTTTTTAAGAGTATTCTTGAAACAACACTGAAAAAAATTGCTGGAAATACACTTTAGTTACAAAGACAATTAGTATTAAATGATGGATTAGTTTGTGAATTGAAATCAATTAATACGAAGGTTATAAAAGTTTCACCAATTTATTCCCACACGATTATTCTCGCATTACGGCTTACCTAGTTCGGAACTATTCACAACTATTACTCATTAACACGTTAAGACAAAATATAACTACCATTATCATATTAAGCTTTTCATTAAAACTTTGGGGAAAATTCTATGGGTTTATTATGTTAGCGGTTGCGTAGTTCAGAATTTTCAATATACTCGTAAAACGTTGTTTTGGGCAATAAAATAGTTGTTTAATGAAGGTTCAATTTGTAACATTACGGTCTTTTATCCACCACTGCCGTCACCGAGAAGAATATTATTTTGTTTGAGTTCAAAATAAAGTGACGGTCCTGCAGTCGATAGGCGGCTGAAACGTATGTATCGCTATTCACTATCTCGGCGCTGCCGTCACAAGAACGAGATTATTTAATTATGAGTTCAAGATGACATTATTTAAATTATGAGTTCAAGATGACGCGACGGGCGTGTAGTGGACGGGTGGCCATAGTCAATGTATTTGCTACCTCGTTTCACATTTTCCTGTTAGCAACTATCTCTTGGTTTATCTATTATCTGGAAGATCAGCTATTTGAAATATATTCGTCACCTTTAAAACTAGCTCTAATAGGCCTAATAAGCTACAACTGTCCATCGTAGATCGTAGCATGTAGACGCTACGATTAATGCTACGAAAAAACCTTATAGCATATCGACGGGTGAAAGCCTATTTGGTTTAAGCGACATTTTTGGAACTTTACAGGAGAGCGTTTCAAAGTTTTTAATTTCGGAAAAAAAATTATTAAAACAAAACGGTTTGTTAATTTTGCCTGAAAGTGTTACAAACTAGTTTCGTTTTAAAAGTCTCAAATTCCGGTTACATTCTTCACTTTGTAAAGATAAAAATTTTGAAAAAAAATGTCGCTTCATTCAAAATAGCCATATAATGGAGTAAGGTAAAATGATTTAACCGCCACTTTATTCTGCTGACAGTTCCAAGCAAAATGGCTTAAGTGTTACTTTGATTGTCTTTCAGAGTCTGGCTAAGTGCTTTAACCGACATTCTATCAATTGGATAGAATAAATCTATTTTGTTCAAACTCCAAAATTAAATATTTCAGAGTAAAATCATAATGGCTTAAACAACAATTTGAAATCAACAGCTTTTGTTTTAAATCGCATCTGTTTGTATAACTTTTTAAAGAATGGTGAATGATACCATGCAATAATTTCTCATTTAAAAACTTCAATGTTATTATTATTTATTATTATTATTATTATTTAGAAGGGGGGACACCAGCGAAGCCAGACGGGTGATCAGTCACCTTGATTGGGACCATTTCACCCATTTCCCCAAATCCCCGGAATGCACTAAAAACTATTAATATGGGCAAAATATGCACAATCCAAAATCAAAAATACATTTTTATTTTTATAATAATAGGTATATTTTAATTAACAACGGTACAAAAACAGCTACAAACTCTTAAAATAATACATATTTTTTGTGGAAAATGAAGTACAATAAATAAATATTTTTTCAAATTTTCGAGTGCAGTAACGTTTGTCACCCGTAGTATCGATTTGTACGCCAAAAACGACCCTTCTACATCAACTGACGTCATTAGACAAGGTGCCATTTCTGGAGATACCTGTTTAGGCAGGATACAACCTGTGCCGTTGGTGTAGGCGCTAATGTTCTTCATGACTTCAAGATAGTGGTTTTTACGCAAAATAGTGTCTAATTTTATACAAACCAATAATTGAAGGAAGGGCGTTGGCGAGTTCGATCATTGTTTCCAGTATTTCTATTGATTTAAATAGAGGTTAACTTTAAAAGTTCCCTACATCGTACCTCTCGCTACTAAACGAAATATGTACGATTGAGAAAAAAATGCTAAAATATGCCGTAATTAGAGTTATATGCATTTGCATATGCAAATGCATTAAATTCGATGTCTACTTATAACTATACAAATAGAATTAATACTCATACTTTTTTATGAACTTGGATAAAAACTCTATGATTATTGGTTCCAATACCGAACACGGTGTAATTTTTGCTACTAATATTTTGATTCATACCTATTATAATTAAAAAACGTTCTGGATAAAAATGGCAACGTTTGCGTTTACACACAAGCAAACAACCTCCCACCCTAAACACCCATACCTACCTATACCTTCTCCGTTTCGTCCGTTGCGTGTACATATAAATGAAAATAGAATTCTACGTGGTTGAAGTCGTTGGCGAAAATCTTCTACTCTACATTAGGTACTATTAAATTCAGTGAATATTACGAAAAGTAGTTGTCACTGAAGTATGTCGACCCGGAAGTTAAAGTTATCGTCAAATTATAATACTACCTATTTGTCACGTCAAACTTGTCAAAGGAAAGTAAGCTGGTGCAACTGCACCCACTAGCTTACTTTAACAATAACAAGCTTGTTAAAGTACCGGTTAAGCACGAGTTAGCCAAAAAAAGAGTTTGCCAGCCAGCATGATGTCCTTTGACAAGTTTGACGTTACAAATAGGTAGCATTATCATTAGACAATAACTTTGACAGCGTTTTGGTGCAACTCACACGAGTACTTGGTACAATTACCGCGGTTCATTAGTACCGACGCGGCGACAGAGCTGCTGTGCCCCGATAAGGACGCCTGCTGTCATTTCAACATCGACTCGGTGCCAAATATTGACTCAATTATATTTACTAGTATTCGCTCGGTGGCAATCTAAATTCGTTTATCGTTATCGAAGAAGAAAACATAACATTAATTTGCATTTTCCAACGCAATAACACTCAACCAAAATAAAAGAACGGTTGACAAAAAGAATATGATAAACTAGCGGCCGTCTGCGGTTTCACCCGCGTGGTTCCGTTTCCGTGGGAATATCGGGATAAAAAGTATCCTATGTTTTAATTTAGGCTATCTACTATCTGTGTGCCAAATTTAAACTAAAGCCATTCAGTAGTTTTTGCGTGATTGAGGAACAAACATCCAAACATCCAAACCCACAAACTTTCACATTTATAATACTAGCGGCCGCCCGCGGTTTCACCCGCGTGGTTCCCGTTCCCGTGAGAATATCGGGATAAAAACTATTCTATGTTTTAATCTAGACTATCTACTATCTGTGTGCCAAATTCCAACCAAATCCGTTTAGTAGTTTTTGCGTGAGTGAGGAACAAACATCCAAACATCCAAACCCACAAACTTTCACATTTATAATATTAGTAGGATTAGTAGGACTAGATTGATTTCTCTGCTTAGTTATATTAATGTAAAATTTGTTGTTAGGTAGAGAAGGAACAGCCGTATTAGCAAATTAAATCAAAGGCGGATAATATTTATGACTAGCTGCCGCCCGCGACTTCGTCTGCGTGGAAAGTTTTTTTGCTATCCCTCGGGAACAATACTTTTTTTCGGGATGAATGGTACCCTATGTCCTTCTTTGTACCCCTGACAACGTGTATGCAAAATTTCATGACGATCGGTTCAGTAGTTGAGACGTGAAGGCGTAACAAACAAACAAACAAACGGACTTTCGCATTTATAATATTAGTAAGGATATGAGTATTTTGTAATAGCCTGTATTTCATAATCTTAATGCAAAAGTATTGACGTCCATTTGCAACTGAATCACCAATAACAGGGGTCAAAGTATGAAATTGCCGATTTTTTTCTCACACACAGAGACTCTCATATCTTCTATGATGTTAAAGATGCTCGGTTACTTGTTATTATTTCGAATTATGATCGTAACAGCCCACTATAAGCAATAAAAAGTCGCAGAGTTCTATCGCAAAGGCATAAATGAACTTCCGATTGGATGGCAACAATGCATAGATAATGAGGGTAAATATTTTGATTAAATAAATGTTACTGTTGACGGCAGAACGATTGTAAAATATGTAAATATAGTTAAGATAGTTTAAATTTTGATATTTTGTAGAATTACTTTGTTTTATCACATTATTTTCTCTTATTTGAACACTAAATTATGTTTATCTAGTATATTTTACATGTAGAAATTAAGATAGGAATTAACATCGGTGTATTCTTCACGCGCGCCGCAGGCGCGCGGGTAAATGGCCTGAGGCCGAGGCCTTTTGCCATCATGGCTTTTTACGCAGGCCGTTTACAAACGGCCCGGTCATCGGGTTCACCCCTCTCCGCTTCCCCGCCACCCTCCGCGGTCAGCCCTACCGGGTGAGACCCATGGGGGAGGCCCAGCAGAAGCGACCAGCGAGCAGGCGGCAGTTTTTCGCGGGAGGGGAGAAGCTATTTAAAATTCGGAAAATTGATGCTTAGTAGGTTTGATTTGGTTTTTCTTTGGTTGATTCTTGCTTCAGAGTGGGGGGCCCCTCCGCGGTGGCGGAGGGGGCCGATGTCAGTCCGAGTGGTGGGGGGCTGCGACCGCGCGCAAAGTGTGCGGGCGGGAGCCGGGCGTCTGAATGGGTACGGGGGCGTCGTCGGGCTGCGTGGGCGGCAGGAGCTCCCTGGGCAGGGGCCTACCGTGCTGCGGACGTTGGTATGTAGGGGCGATGCCGACGAGGTGCGCGTGCGACGATGCGTCGCTGCGCGCAAACATCCCTTCTGCGAGGCGGGAAACAAAGGCGTCGAGCGGCTCCATTTTGAGGTCGCGCTGGAGAGTGACGTTCCTCACGTAGCGGCCGGCTTTGGTAACGGTGCGCAGGATCAGATTTTGTTGCGCGCGGAGGCGCTTCCTCTGGCTTTCCGCGACGAGCGCGTACCAGGCAGGTGCCGCATACGTGAGGACTGGGCGGATGTAGCATTTGTAAATGTTCACCTTTGTGCGTAGTGGAAGGCTGCTGGTGAGGACAGACTGAAGTTTTGCGCGGGCGGTCTTGGTGCGCGCTATCACGCCGTCCACGTGCGCGCGCATGGTCATCTTGCGGTCAATGGTTACGCCGAGATATTTTGCCGACTTTAACCATGGTATCTGCTCTCCTGCGATGTTGAGTGACGGCGGGGGCTTCTTGGTCAGGCGACCGACCATAATTGCCTGGGTTTTTCGGACATTAAGGGCCATACGCCACTTACCCAGCCAGTCGGGGAGGGCATCGAGCGTGGGCTGGAGCTTCTTTACTGCGTGGGCGGCGTTGACCGATGAGGTGATGTAGGCTGTGTCATCGGCGTACAGCGCCAAACTCGCCTGGCCTACAACCGGGATGTCATCGGTGTAGGCCTGGTATAGGACGGGCGAGAGGCAGCTGCCCTGTGGTACGCCGGCTTTGACGGGGCGCGGGGATGAGAGGTGGCCCTCAATCACCACCTGCACGCTGCGGTCGCGGAGGAATGAGGCAATGATGCGGACGAGTCGGAGCGGGGCGTTCGACCGGAGAAGCTTGTATAGCAGGCCCTCATGCCATACTCGGTCGAACGCTTTTTCCATGTCCAGCATTACCACCGCGCTGTACTCCCGTTTGTTGGCGCAGGTGGCGAGCTGGTGCAGCACTCTGGTGAGCTGGAGCGTAGTGGAGTGTTCGGGCCGAAACCCAAACTGCTCTGGGCGAGGTCTTACATGTTGAGTGAGATGCGGCAGCAGCAGTCTCTCGAACACTTTCGAGAGGCAGGACAGCAGAGTTATAGGGCGGTGGCTGTCAGGGCGGGCGGGATTCTTCCCCGGTTTGGGGATCATCACCACTTTGCCCTTTTTCCACTCGGCGGGGTAGTGGCCGGTGCGAGTGATGCCGTTGCACAGCCGCGTTGCGGCTGCGATGGTGTTGCGAGGCAGGCGGCGGAGTGCGGCATTGGGTATGGAGTCGAGCCCCGGGGCTTTCCGGGGCTTTACCCGGGCCAGCTCACGGCGCACCTGATGTGGTGAGAAGATGATGGGGTCATCGGTGGCGGCGGGCTCGGCGGCCAGACAACTAATCACGTGCGACTTCGCAGCCACGTTGTGCTCGTTGTCGGCCACCGGGTTGGGTGTGAATTGCCACTCCAGGTGTGTGGCGAGGAGCTCCGCTCGGTCCTCAGCCTTGTACCTGGGTTGCCCGGCGTCATCTAGCAGAGGGCGCTGCGTCGGTGGGGCCTGGGAGAGTTGCTTACAGAGGCGGTGAACAGAGGGCATGTCGTCGCCCACTGTAGCTATGTGTCGCTCCCAGGTGCTCGCGGCGTGGTCATCCAGGGCCTTCTTGACCTTTATGATAAGGTCGTTCAGGCGGGCCTTGGTGGTGGGGCAGCGTGTCTGCTGCCACAGGCGCTGTGTGCGGCGCTTATCGGCGATTAGATCGCTCACCCAGCGGGGGAGGGCGGGTTGCCGCTCGGTGCTGGGGAGCGTGTGCGTGGCTGTAATTAGCGCCGCACGAATCGCCGTGGTGAGCTCGGCTGCTGCAGCTTCGACGTCCGCCGCATTGTTGATAGGACGTGTGGTAGTCGTACTCTCGAGCTCGCTCACGAATGCCTCCCAATTCACGCGTGACCGCGGGGTGGGGGGGGCGACACGTGAGGGTAGGTCGCCGAAAGTACAAACTACTGGCCGGTGGTCGGAGGGTAGGTCCGGAAAAACCTGCTGGGTGATGGTGGTGGGGATGGCACGGTGCACCACTATGTCCAAAACCTCGCCGTTTCCGTCGGCGTCGTAACGAGTGGGCTCGTCCGGGGCCTCGACTGTGTATCCATGATGCACGGAGTCTTGGTGGAGCGCAGTACCCGCCTGGTTAAAGGTGGTAGAATTCCAGTACGGAGATAGGAATTAAGACCTTTGATTTGTTATTTATCTTTCTTGTATAGATACTATTAGCGATTTTGTTTGCACCGTTAGAAAGAGATAGCACTATAATGTTGGAAAGAGACAGGAAAGATTGGTGCCGTGTGCAAAAATTAGTGCCGTGTGCAAACTGTATGCATTGTAATTGGCTAATAGCTATATTGTAGAAAACTAACTAGCCACTAAGTGCGAGTAAACGTTTTGTACTTAAATAAGGCTGTTTTGTATGAAAATTGTTCAGTTCAGTTCAGTTCAATATATACCTACTATGGTTTGAAAATACAAATAGTAAAAAAAAGCTGGAGTTTTAATTCTTCTGCCCGACGTCGCTGAACCCCTGCACCTGCTAAATTTACAGTTACATTTTGGAAAAAAAACGAGTTTTCATTTTTCGGTACTAATCGGCAATTTCATACTTTAACCCTTATTATTTAAATATCATTTGGCTTGTAAAAAATTTTTGATGTGAGCAGTCAATAATGTATTAAGTATTTTATTACTAGCTGGCCCGATAGACATTGTCCTGTCTTAATTATGAATATTGAATTCGAATTGGTATAATTAATTTAAAAAAATCGGGTTACACTCCGGGAGTGCTTGTGGTGCTGGCAGAAGTGAAAACTCATATTAACGTTGTGCATTTTTTATATTTTGGAATGGTAAGGGAATAATTTTGCACGAATTGCCATCTTAAGAATTTACTCTGCATTTGACTTTACGAATACAGAACAGTATTGTACGAAAGTCTTATCCATAGCTTGACAGAAAATCTAGAGTTTTGACATTGAATTAAATTTTTTGCGCGTTGCTATGGTGACACAAGTGTTTACGTCTTGAAATGATGCGCCGCCATTTTCGCCGCGCCCCGTAGAAAGAGAGGGGGATACTTCCGCCGCCGGCTGTCTACTCTCCATCCGTCACATCCGTCTTACGAATTTTCGATCAGGGTCACGTGATCCTGACTGACTGACGCGAGTTTAACATTTTTTCCCCATTAGAAAAAAGCGTACAACGCCGCTAAAGAAATTTTCACTTCAAAAAGTGTTTATTATTCTAATCTTATGTCATGTTAGTAACGTGTAATGTTTGTCTATCGACACTTACAAAACTACATATTAAATTGAACTTTTAATATTAGGCGTGATGGCTCGGAGCTCACCGTGATGAGCACTAATAGTCCGATTAACAAATTGCTCAAAAGAGTGTATAGAGTGCGTGAGTGGGAACCTTAATGATTTCTTCAGAAACTTAATCAGGGTGCTTAGGGAGAAAACATACTAAAAGTCCTGACGTCTAGGTGGCGAGGCGGAGGGAGGAGGGGGGGACAAAGGTCCCAATTTTAGGTTTTTCACCCATATCTCAAAAATGGTGCGATGTAGGGAAATATGTTTTAAAATGAAATGAAAGCTTATAAAATTCTCTACAACTTTATTTATATACTTTGTGTTCGTATTTCCAACCGTTTTTGGGCGACTCGCTCAGGAAATGTAAAAATATGGATGATGGGCAAGATGGCCAAAGGAGTTGTTCTACACACCCTCTACCAACGAATGCTATATCATTAGAAAGACCTTTTTAGACAAATATTTACTGCAAACAAACTTTATATCAGTTGTTAGTATTTTTGGAGTTAAAGGTCAATCAGCTTTCGCACGCGTCTTCGTCCACGTGGACCCCAGTGAACCTTTGATCAGAATAAAAAGTGTTCTTTGTTTTAATTAAGATTATAAATTACATGTATGCTAAATTTTATCTAAATTCGTTCAGCCGTTCTTGAGTTATAAGTTATGTAAATAAATAACCTGACTTTGTTTTATAAGGCTCTCAATATTTGTCTAAAAAGGAGTTGTAAAATTCACCTCACCTCACCATTCCGGAGTGTGTAGCTTGAAAATTATTGGGAAATAGGAAAAAGTGAATAGAATTAAAGTTATAGAAAATTTAATAAGCTTTTATTTCATGATAGAATATTTTTCGCTACAACGCGCTATTTTTGAGATATTGGTGAAAAACCTAAAATTGGGACCTTTGTCCCCCTCCCCTCCCTCCGCCTCACCTCCTAGACGGCAGGACTTTTAGTATGTTTTCTCCCTAAGCACCCTGAATACATTTCTGAAGAAATCGCTTAGGTTCCCCCTCACGCACTCTACAACTTCTTATTGATTGGCCTATAAGAAATTCAGTTTACTTAGATCCTTTTTTTAAGAAATAATAAATTAATTATTTTACATGTATTTTATCAATAAAATAACACCGACCGAAGCATCTGTTTTAAGCAACATTCCGTTTTTTCACATCCTCTTTGACGATATTTCTTCTTCTTCTTATTTTTGTTTTGGCAATCTACTTTCCTCTTGGAAGTAATTTTTGCCAGTGTCAAGTGTTGAATAGTGTCAGTGGCAGATTGTTTCACTTTACATTAGAATGTGGGTGCATCGCATTCCAATGCTGCTTGGAGCATTTGGCACCAAGTATATCAAGACAGTTTATTCAGTAAGTTCTGCCGAGGTAGCCACCACTACAGTAAAAGTCTCGGCTTCACACAACCAATATAGCACCTATTTCTTTTATCCCACATATTGTTCAGTTGCGTAGACACTTGTACCACAAAACTGCACCAATTTTAAGACACAATATCCACTATGAATCAATTTGCGAATAATTAAAATAGTCACCAAACCGAGCCCTACAAAATGGCGCCAAAAACTCCCTTGACGATATTTGCGGCACGCATTCTGTCAATTCAATGTCAAACGTCATAAGGTTACATTTAAAAAGTTTTTATTGTCCAACATAATTTTATATGGTGTTTAAGTATTCTTAATTTTCGTATTTTTCGCGCAATTTTCTTATTTTTTTTTTCATAATAACCTTCCCCTGATAATAACAAACACAACAAAAAATAATTAGCGAAATCGGTCAAGCCGTTCAAGCATGATGGCTTGGCCAAGGAAAATAGGGATTCATTTGTTTATCGGGTCATTTTGAACTTACCATCCAAATTTTAAGGATGTGTCCAGTCCATGAAACTAAACAATTTTCTCTAAAAAACATGTGTCAAATTTCGCCAGAAAATTTTGGTCATCCCATACTAAATTGATCACGTGATCTCTTTGATTTATATGAAAAGTCGATTTTTATTTTACATATTTGACCATGTGTTCCTTAGAGAAAGTTGTTCAGTTTCATGGACTGCACCCAAATGAAACATCTTCAAAATTTGGATGGTAAGTTCAAAATGACCCTGTATAATATATAAGGTCCTTCTTAAATAATGCACAAAATTTTAAGGGGTCAAAGTACTCATGCATACAAACAATTTTAAAAATAGAAAATTTAAAATGGATAAGATCAAAATGTATGAAACAGCTGATTTTTTTTCGCGATTTCAATGTTGGTACCATAGTAAAAGTTATTTGTATGCATGAGTACATTGACCCCTTAAAATTATGTTCACTATTTAAGAAGGACCTTATATAGATAAGTGCGGGTGGCTATAGAAATAACGGCGGGAACCAAATGATTAAAATTTTAGCGTGTATAAGTAGGAATCCTGTTGCACCGATTATAGCGTTAGTATGGTATGGATTTAATTTCTTAAACAAGTGTTAAAGATGATGTAACAAAGTATTAAAGTGTTTAACCATTCCTTAGACTATCTGTAACAACCTTTTATTTGTTCTAAAAAGACCTAATTGCTATTCTGCCTTTGCGAACTCTCTCAGTTTAATTAAATTACAACACTGGAGAAACTCAATTCTTAAAAATACTCGTATACTTTACCAAGGCCATAACAATTAAGTCTAGAGTAAAACTCTTCGGCGAAAGTGGTCAACTGCGGAATTACCGACGTTGTTGTCGCAAATTCACTGGTCAATTTATGGCAACTTCGCGACTGACGACCAATACAAGTTCATGGCAACCTTCTATCTAGAGGTACCTAGACCAGAATATCATGAAACGGAAGTGAAATTATTTTTACTAAAAACACATGGTCGTTGCATTACAAAAGTATTTAACTGTTGTCATACAATAACACTCATGACAAAGAAAGTAATTTTATGACTTTCTTGTCAGAATGTATGCAACCACTCTCCAAATTTTAAGGATGTGTTTAGTCCATGAAAATGAACAACTTTCTCTAAGAAACATAGGCTCAACTATGTAAAAAAAATGACTTTTTATACAAAACAAAGAGATCACGTGATTAGTTTAGTATGGGATGACCAAAATTTTTTTGCTTATTTCGACACATGTTTCATGGAGAAAGTTGTTCAGTTTCATGGACTGAACACATCCTTAAAATTTGGAGAGTGGTTACAAATACACCTTGTATAATGAAACTACTAGGTAGTTAAGAAGTGTTCGTTTATTGCATTGCATTACCCTCTGTTGCAAGATATGTCATTATAGATCAAAAATTCAATTAGTGATGCAGTAGAAACTCCGACTAATGTTTCAAGGTGGCTTCCATTTCTACTACAACAGCAACAATTATAAATTGATACAAACGAAAAAAAGTAAAGAAAAAGTCGCAATGTCACCACCGTCATTATTAAAATGAGTAGAAAACTTCACCGAAGATACCCGCGCAACAGATGCTGGGAACTCTTTCGGTGAACTTGCACAACTAATGTGCCCCCTAACGACGTGTGGTGGGGCGAGGGGAACCATTAGTCAAGCCTTAATTACTCTTGTTTGCGCGCTAACTCAAACAGTTGACAATACCCGAGTCGCTGCCGAACTTAACCCGACGCGGATGTTTCGAATCTTCCAAATAATTCGATGAGTTTCGCAACTCTTTCGGCAAACACTCGGACTTGAGTAAAGATAAATTGTGTAAGTTATTAGGAATTATTTGTAGTTGTTGTATAACTTTAGCTTTTAGCGTTAACGATTTATGAAGGCTGTACTGACATTTAAAAAGTTAATTTCAATAAATGTTTCCATAAAATCCCAAATAATGTTACCATAAATCGTTAACGCTAAAAGCTATATCATAAATAACAACATTTGTTCTACAAATTTTCCGAAAAAAGACACAAAGAAATCGAGACGTTCCATACAAACGGCACAGCTGATCGAGTTTTGTATGAAAAGTCTATTTTATTGTTTTTTTTAGAACACAAGTTGTTGTTTATGATGTTAGAAATCAACCCCGTTATCATAATAAGAGTCTTATTTTGTCTTTTACGTTCAAACTCAATTCGTAATTTGAAAGAAGTGACGGAACACACTTTTAGCTAAACAATTTGTTTATGTTTTATTTATAAGGGGGTTAGGCTACAAACTTTTGTGCATGAAATACAGCATAAATGGCATTCTTGTTTTAATCAAAATATCCCTTAATTGACCGGTCCGGCACACAAGCTAAGTTCTGATCCTGCGAAGGATCGCTATTTATCAGGAGGCTCTCCGTGAATTCAGATGAGCCGGCGCAGGCCAGTCACGTCCGAGGCATAACTGGCGCAGATCAATTCGGCTATTTATTAAACAAACCTGTGCTGAACTTGGAATAACTTGGGACCCTTTGGAGTACGTATTACTTAGGCAGTCGCAAAATTATAAGGTTCTCCTATTAAACTGCCGTTTTATGAAGGTTTTAAAAGAAGTTGCAATTGTTTGTACTCACTTTAAAAAAAACCGGTCAAGAGCGAGTCGGACTCGCGCACCGAGGGTTCCGTACCATCATATTTGCACCATTAAACCACACTGCAGAGTAGAATAATAAAATTAGTATTGCAGTTTTAGGTCAGCGCCATCTCTTGACCGATAGTGGAACTAATGTTACCTTTTTTAGAAATTTGATAATTTCTAAAAAAGTGTGCTATATTGAGACTTCGTTTTATTTTTCCTATAATCTTCATATAAACTGCTATCACATAGAATTATTTCAGATTTTTCTCTTTGCAAACTTCGGAGATAAGGGGGGGGAACGGTCATTTTTTTTACATTTTTCATCATAAGTCGAAAACCATGCGGTCTAGAAAAAAAAATGATTAAAAACGTGCAAACGGCGCTCTTTCATATGATACCCCACATGCCCTAGTGGCTCGACTTCAAATTTTTAAGACCCCTTTTCAGGCCCTGCTGTAAAAAAGATATTTATTTTTTTATTTATTTATTATTTGCAAAATAGTTGGGCAAATGTCATCTTAAACTATTCCAAATTTCAAGCTGATACCATTAGTAGTTCTCGAGATATCCAGCTGTGACAGACAGACAGACAGACAGACAGACTGAGTCACACCATAAGGGTTCCTTTTTTACCATTTTGGTACGGAACCCTAAAAATGTATCTTATTGTAAAGACATCTTGACATTGACACTCAAATTTTTTTCATAAGACAGGGTGCAGATACTTTTTATTTTAAGTCCAATTAGGTTTTATTAAGATAAAGTTAAAGAAAAAGAGAAGTAAATTAAAATAAATCAAAAACTGCTCCTGTTTGGTCACAAACAGAAAACATCTGGTGCTTTCACCATGGTGTCTAAAAAGTCAAGATTGTTGATAGAACACTTATTAATAAAACATTTAGGTACTCATTTGAACAGTGGTATTGTGTCCCTACTATGTACATTACATAGTAGGTAACACAATACAAACTATTTTAACCAAATCAATAGTTTCGATAAACTTAAGTGTTCATTTGAATCTCGGAGAAGCCTCACATGACATATGCGGCTGACTACTAACAAAAAATATGGGCGGTCAGCCGAAAGGGTCTCATGATTTGACTGCCAAAATCGGTGGGCGGGCGGCCGGTACAGTCAACTATTACTAGCAGTTAAACTACTTGATTTTAAATAAATAAATAAATCTTTTATTTCCTCATCACACAGTAGGTTACTTAAGACTAGAACATATTTGAGTGAAATACATGTAAACCTGAAGTGTGAGAAGCTGGTGCCCGCAATAGGTTTTAAAAGAAAACCGGTTACACAGGTCACCAGAGGCCGTATTACAAGCTCTTAAAACCTGCCAGGTTTATAAATTGCTGTAGTAACATCTCTTTCTCGCTGTAGGCTCTCGATTTTGGATTAAGGTAGCGATTTATTTAGCTACTATTATAGATTAGGGGGTCACAACAAAGTTGGTAACGATCGCGTAAGTGGCTGACTTTGGGTTCACAGGATGGAGAGGCACTCTCTGATGCTAAATATGTCAGCCTGCATATAAAAACACGCAACCACTTCACGCAAACAGACCGACATATTTAGCATTAGATAGTGCCTCTTCATCCTGTAAACCCAGAGTCAGCCACTTACGCGATCGTTACCAAATTTGTTATGACCCCCTAGTATATTACTACTGAAGCAAATTAATAAACTACGTAATTGAATGAATTTATTATTAAACTAGCTTTTGCCCGCAGCTTCGTTCGCGTGGAAATAGTTTTTATGACAGTTTAGCTATGCACAGTCAAAAATATTTTTTACAACCTAAGTATAGTCAACGGCACGCTGAGCTTCTACAAAGTGTCAAATTTTTTCATTCATTTTTAAACTTGTCGATTCATTACAAATTTTTGACAGTTTTGTATAGCTTGATATGCTGTACCTGAAAGGGTCCTTTCACAAGGTATTTGTACAGTAAACAAACCAGTTTTGTTTATGAAAAGAGCTTTACTAGCTACCATGAACTGTGCAAAAAGATGTTTACAGTTGGATAAATCTTATCTAGAATATCTGAATATTGATGTGAATCGTAATAGGAAAGATAAATTTGTGGGACAAAGTGCTTTTCAGAGAATGCCTTGGATTTCGAGCCAAACTCCACAAACGTTATCAGCGATCTAAATGAGCCTTGATTGTCACCAGCTAAGTTCCATTATAATCAAACTTAGACCCTCGTGCTCAGACAATAAGGCTCATAAATATTTGAGACGTTTATTGTCTCCAACTGATAATGCTTTAAACAAAAATGTACTAAATTCCGGGATTTCACTTAAGGAACTAAAATGTACTGTTTTCCTTTTGTGCGGAGTTTTGAAAGTTACTTGGTCAATTTAAAGCATACCTAATATTATTGTGTTTTTTACTACCTTAATAAATGCCTTTTGTTTATATTAACCAATACAAAGATACCTCTCAACATGTAAGATAACATTGTTTTTCAATAAATAAACAACAATAATAATTAACTTTATCAAACACTAGCTTCTGCCCGCGACTTCGTCCGTTCGAAAAATCGCTATGGAACTTTTGACCGAGATAAAAAGTATCCATGGCTATAACTATCTGTGTGCTATTCCAAATCCGTTCAGTTACGAAGTTTCAAGTCGAAATGTCTTTTAAAAAAATCCATACAAAATAAGCCTCATTTTACCCCTTTAGGGGTTGAAATATAGCCACTATGTTGGACTTAAAAATAAATGCCATTTTCGCAATCAACATCCTATAAAACCTCAATAATGACATCCATGTCGAGTTTGGGCTTTTTACCCCATTTACCCCTTAAAGGGTTGATTTTCAGAAATTTAAGAAATACATGCTTGGTCATATGTTTATAGAAGTACTCCTACGAAGTTTCAAGTCGTAATGTCTATTTTATATTTTTTCCATACAAACTTTGAACCCCCATTTCTACCCTTTAGGGGTGGAACTTCCAAAAATCCCTTCTTAGTGGGTGTTTACACTGTATAAAGTATCTATGTACAAAATTTCAAGTCGCTAGGTTCAGTGGTTTGGGCTGGGCAATAGTCTGTCAGTCACCCCTTCACTTTTACATAAGAGATTTACAATGAAAAACAAGGGTAGAATCACAGAGTATAATGTGTAGCGGGCTTAATATACAAAAGTTTTATTATATCCGTCTTCTACAAAGATCATCTGCAGTGGCTATATAGTAAAGACAGTAAATTATTTTATTTTTGAGATTCACCAACAATATATTGAGCCAAATTCAATTCAATGCAATAGAAAGCGACGAAAGGGCGAAAGGGCTGGTAAGCAGTCCTAGACTTGAATTTAAATAGCGCCTCTGAATAGCTAAAAGTCTGGATGTTCTGTCCAGTACAAGAATATAACATTAAAGGAAATAATACGATGTAGCGAAATGGGGGAAGTCCCCCAGCGAGCACCGGGCGTCCAATTGGAGCGGAAAAATAGCTGTGCACTCTCTTAAGGAATTATTTTAATAGGAAGGTTTGTGAGATAAGTACGTTTATAACAAAGATCAAATCAAATCTCTAAATACTTGTACCATCTTGGATTTTTAAATATAAAATTATGAAATCGTTTCAAATATTATTTAAGTTTACACACTTATAACTTTTTTTCTTTGTGTTACTTACCTTTAACACAGAAATTTGCAGATATATTCACACAATTTAATAAACAGCCGTAACATACACGTACCTACGAACTTTTAACATCCTTTTTTGGTAGATATGTACATTTTCCTTAAAGAAGATGATCACCAGTTTCCTGCCCGAGCGAGTTTCCGAGAGTTTTCCGACCGAGTCATAGTAAGCAGGAATATCAATTAAAATAACCTTGTAGACAATTCTATAAACTCCCTACAAACAACAATAACAATAAACGTGGGAAGCGGAAGTTTGGCGGCCCTGTATAGTACTTACAGTGTACGCGTGGCCAGAAGGAATCTATTTACAACTCCAACAATAATACATTTTGTACTTCTACAGTTCGCTTGATTACATTCAGTAAAAAAATAACCTAACAAAAATTGACTCTAAAAAGCTAGAAATAAAATATTTAAATCTGCATATTTACTAACTCGAAAGTTTGTACGCATTATCTAATATTAAACAACGCCTTTTGAAGTCGGGTGAGGGTGGGGGAGGAAGGATTTTTTTTATCTAAACTTCAATCATGTGTTTAAAAGCCCACCCGATATCACAAGAGTTGTTTAATATTAGATAATGCGTACACACTTTCGAGTTAGTAATTATGCAGATGTGAATATTTTATTTCTAGCTTTTTAGCTTAAAAAAATGTAAGCTATTTTGTTTAGGTTATTTTTAAGGTATTTTTGAAGGAGGTTTTGTTTTTCAAAAAACTTTTTATTTTAAACTTTTTTGTGGTAGGTATGTTTAGTGACGATATTATCTAAGTTACAGCAGCTTTATGTCAACGGCTCATCACCTTTTACAAAATACTACTTTTCCCGACGCTGGGGCGTTAATTGTTGAGGAGTTCTCCTGGTATGAAGTACCAGGAGAACTCCGAATGAACTATCAGCTCCACTTCACCATATGTATTATGATGGGCATAAATAGCCTAGCAACCATGTAAAAGTAATCATATCGCACCAGAGAAATCCTTAGTAAGTATTGAATAATTCCGATAATCGTCTATGGTCTTCATCATCAGTTCCACTTCACTAAAGTGGTACTTTTTGAAAACAAATGCATAAGTTACTTAAGAAAATACCGACCCTAAATGCCTACCCCAGCTCCGTATGTCTATAGTTTTTAAGATATGATGCTTGAAAAGTTTACACTCCCGGCACATCTAACCGCCCACACTCATGTTTTCATACAAACATACTCACTCCAGAGTCTCAAAAATAAAAAAGGTTGTTCTGCAATGATTTGTATATTGAAAGAGTAATCAAGTACTCATTTTTCGCATATGAATGTCAATTAATATAGACACTTCTTAACTTCGCCAAAAATGCAGTAAAGCAATGCATAATTTTAATTCCATATATCATTGTTTGGAACGAGAAAACTGGTACACCTTTCTCTCTGTTTGAATAAATTGAGAGGTATACGTATTTGACGTTCTTATTCGATAACTAGATTTCACCCGCGACTTCGTCCACGTGGACATGCGGAAAATGCCTAGTGGACCGGTATAAAAGTATGTTTCTTAATCCAGGCTATAAACTATCTGTGTACCATTCCAAATCCGTTGTTTTTGCGTGATTGAGTACTACCAAATATCTAAACATCCAAATATTCGAACTTTCACACTTATACAAAACAAAATTTGGACCCCCATTTTGAGCCCTTTAGGGGTTGAATTGTAACATGTTGCACTTCTAAATAAATGTCATTTTCGCAATCAACATCCCTTACAGCCTCAAAACGCCATCTATTTGAATTTCAAGGTTTATTTACCCTATTCACCCTTTAAAGGGTAAATTTTTGGAAAATCACGAAAACCTAAGCGTGTTTGCTTAGTTTTTAAAAGTACTACTACGAAGTAGTAAGTAATTAAAATTCTTTCATATTCATATTCTTTCATACATAATATGAACTTTATTTCTTTGGGGGTTGAATCATAGTCACCGTATTGGACTTCAAAATAAATGCCATTTTTAGGGTTCCGTACCTCAAAAGGAAAAAACGGAACCCTTATAGGATCACTTTGTTGTCCGTCTGTCTGTCTGTCCGTCCGTCTGTCTGTCAAGACCCTTTATCTCGGAAACGCGTGGAGGTATCGAATTGAAATTTAAACCATATACTAGGGTCTACGGGCCCTTGAAGCTGTAAAAAAATCAAACTTCTAAATTAACGTAAAAAAAAGATACTGCCGTTTAGGGCGCAAAAAACGCATTTTCGATACTCTCAAAGGAATCAAAATTCATAGGGTACTTCCCGTTGACCTAGAACTATGAAATTTGGCAGGTAATAGCGTCTTATACTACACTTACAGGAATAAATCTGAAAACTGTATATTTGTAATTAAATCATAATAAAATATGGTCATTAAAATACGTAATTATTAATCATCTTGGTGAAACAACGGTATGCGCGGCATTGCGCGGTCATAGTTTAACTTCTAATTACTTTTGGATTAATCGCGCCACTAATTCTTTTAAAAATATCAATATTTATTATTATTAATTATTCAAATCCTTTCAAATATTGTTATAGTTAATTACTTTTAAAAATAAAATTAAAAAGTAATAAATTTGGCTCTAAATATTTTCGCAACATGGCGGGTGTGTCACGCTGTATGACAGGGGTTCTTCTTCTTCTTATTTTTGTTTTGGCAATCTACTTTCTTCTTGGAAGTAATTTTTGCCAGTGTCAAGTGTTGAATAGTTCAGTGGTAGATTGTTTCAGTTTACATTAAAATGCGGGTACATCGCATTCCAATGTTGCTTGGAGCATTTGGCACCAAGTATAATCAAGACAGTTTACTCGGTAAGGTCAGCCGAGGTAGCCACCACTACAATAAAAGTCTCGGCTTCACACAACCAAAGGGTCCTGTTGGAATACACCCATTTTCTCTAATAACATTGCGATAGATAAAACCATTTCACAGAACATTATACAGTGTACTATTGATATACAGCGCCATCTGTTGACAATCAACAGTACTTGTATTTTATACAGGTGCGGTGGGTTTGTAATTATTTTATTTTTTCTCAAAAATGCTTGGAAATTCGAACATTATTTTGACTACCTTCTTCGTGCTAAATCAGAGTTTACGGACAGACCTAAACCGCGCCGTCAATATTTGTATGAGAATCCATTACTAACGTGTTATAATGGATTTTCATACAAAATTGCCGGCGTCTATCCAGCAATGTTTCTATTAAAACTCATTACACACGTGTAATTCAGAAATGGAGCGAACTTTTCAATTAAACACAAATATAGGTATCAAATGTCGCCTTGATGAGCGAGCACATTCCAATTTTTTTTTTTTTATATTCGATATACTGGTATCACGTGACAGGCCTTGATGAGCACATTCCAAAAAATTGAAAAAAAAAAAAAAAACTGTTTTGGTGCAATATGGGTATCAAATGAAAGGCCTTGATGAGCGCATTCCAAAAAGATAAAAAAAAATTAAAAACGGAAAAAAATTTTTTTTCTATACCTATGGGTATCAAATGAAAGTTTTTTGAAAAGTTTTTTGGAATATGCTCATCAAGGAGCATATTCCGAAAAACTAAAAAAAAAAATTAAAAAAGAAAGGCAATTTTTTTTTTGCAATATGGGTATCAAATGAAAGGCCTTGATGAGCACATTCCAAAAAAACTGAAAAAAAAAATTTTTTTTTGCAATATGGGTATCAAATGAAAGGCCTTGATGAGCACTTTCCAAAAAATTGGAAAAAAAATGAAAAACTGGAAATAAATGAAAAAAACCGGATTTTTTTTTTTCAATATGTGTATCAAATGAAAGGCCTTTATGTGCACATTCCACTTTCCATTTTCTTTTTTCAATTACTGTAAGTATTTTAAAATTAAAATAAAAAGCTTAAAACTTTTAAAACTAAAAAGTTAAAAGTTTAAAAGTACTACACAAGCCTTGGCCGCAACTAGGCATTGATGGACTAACGTATGTTCTTCAATGCCTGTCTTGAGGGCCGCTGCAGTAATGTACTATTCCATTTCAAACTTCGCCCGTGGTCAATTCTTTGTCGTAATCCCTGGAAGGGTTATTTTCTACGTGGCGACAAAGGATTTCAAATGGTTATCTATATAGCAGTCTGCTGAACGGATTTTGATGGTATTTTTTTACAGTTTGGTAGCTTGGAGTCCAACTTATAAACTAAGCAATTTTTCACATAATTCCGGTAGGTAGAACCTGGGATAAAGCTTGAACTCTCCGTAGTACAGTTTTCATATAAAAAACTAATAACTACCAACCACTTTTTTTCAAAATATTTCCTTTGTACCGACACAACTTTTCTATAGCTTTATTTTATGTATAGATGTAGGTCTGTACGGAATAGTGTTGTAAAAGAACTAAGTCTTTTAGTCCTCATTTTGCGGCTATGAGTTCTTTTTGCAGAACTCACGACTAATTAGTCTTCTGAGTCCTGAGTCTTGAGTTCTTTTAAGTCTTTTCAGTTCTTTCAGTCCTAAAATTTATCGAGTCGTTAGATTTATTCTAAGTCCTTTCGTTTTTTTCAGTCCTTTTGAGCTCTTTGAGTCCTTTAGGTTCTTTCAAGTCTGATGATTCGTGAATTATATAGCAGGACTGCAGTCTAATCAAAAAGACTCGTGTCATGAAGCTTACACGAAAATAACAACGCCATGTTGAAAATATAAAAAAATCCAAGATGGCGGCCAACTTTATTGTTTGTAAGCCGATTTAAATAAACCCGGTTTCGAGTACTAAATCTAAAGAAAGCGGTAATGTAATGTTAAAAATGACAAAAAATCAAAAGAGCGGCCATCTTTGTTTTAGGATTGATTTCGATATAACTCGGTTGAACAAAAATTCTTCTTGTCGGACAAATATATCGGAAACTATGAGCCTCCGCGGAATGGAATTGAACAGAAGAGGACTCCACCGTTCCCCTTTCTCCCCCCCCCCCCCCCCCCCCAAACCATAGCCCAAAATTCAGTAACTTATATTCTAAAGTTTACCTTGTTTTATTTTGATCAGTAAAAAAAATAGATTAGTTTTGCACGAATTAATTATTATGGGGGTAGGGGCTAAAGTGGGGGGGTTTCAACATTGCTTTATTATTTTGGTGTTACAGTACCAAAAACCGAGTTTCATTTCATCCATCTTAGATTTTTAATATTTTCAGCATTGCATTGTTATTTTCAAATCATAATAGTCCCAAAAACAAAGTTTCATCTAAATTGGCACTCAAATATAAAAGTTGGCCGCCATCTTGGATTTTTAATATTTTTAACATAGCCTTGTTATTTCGTGTCCAAATAGTACCAAAAACCGAGTTGCATTGAAATCGGGCCCCAAACAAAAAAGTTGGCGGCCATCTTGGATTTTTTAAATTTTCAACATTGTGTTGTTATTTTTGTGTTAAAATAGTACCAAAAAACCGAGTTTCATGGAAATCGGTCCCCAAACAAAAAAGTTGGGCGCCATCTTGGGTTTTTTAATATTTTCAACATTGCTTTGTTATTTTCGTATTAAAATAGTAGCTAAAACCGAGTTTTATCTAAATCGGCCCTCGAACAAACAAGTTTGGCGCCATCTTGGATTTTTAAATACTTTCGACATTGCGTTGTTATTTTCGTGTTAAAATAGTACCATAAACCGAGTTTTATCTAAATCGACCCTCGAACAAAAAAGTTGGCCGCCATCTTGGATGTTTTAATATTTTCAACATTGCGTAGTTAATTTCGTATTAAAATATAGTACCAAAAACCGAGTTTTATCTAAATCGGCCCTCGAACAATAAAGTTTGGCGCCATCTTAGATTTTTTAAGGGGGGGTATTACTGCTCGCGTCCGTAGGACTTACCACCTTCTCCTAGGCTCACCCTACACGTGCCCCCTGGGTGGTGCCAAATGAGCAGCAACAACGCCGAGCAACAGGCGGCGGTTAAATAACCTGTACCTAGGCTACCGCAAGCCTTGAAGGATTAAATCCCTTCTAAAAGAGCGACCATAGTACCTTGGGAAAGTGCTATGAGTATTTTCCCAAACTTTTTAAAATGGAAATATGAGTGATAATGATTGTGATTTGTCATGCGATCCGGCTAACGCCCGGCGCTCGCAGGTACCCGGGCCTGCGAGTGTGAAATTGGCTACCGAAGACCTCGTGGGAGTAGGCGACCAGGCTCCTTCGACGGTTAATGCTACTGGCAGCATTACCAAGAAATATATTCAGCAGGCATTCCACCCAAGCCTTTTCAATACGAGACCTAAATCTCCTTCTATAGGAAACCCCAGACCCACAAGTGGTCCAAAAGAAGGTGACCCACCTGCCGCACTCACTTCTGTAGGTGAAAATAATGGAAATTGCCCCCCTCCGTGGCAAAGAATGCCCAACCAACGGCAACGCAACCCGAAACGTAGAAAGCTAACCAATAGCCCACCCAATACGAATCCAGATGTACCTACGCAAAATGTTGTCCAAACCTCGAATAGATTTTCAGGATTACCTATAGACTTAACCGGTGAATCAGAGAATATCCAAACAAATGTCAAAAAAGTAAGTAAGCCCCCACCAATTATATTGTATGGAATTGAAGATCTATCCAAACTATCAGAACTTTTAAATCAGTCTGCGCCGATTGGCAGTTATTCATACAAAATAATTAATAGAGATCAGCTACGAATAATGACACAAACACCTGAAGTCTACAAAGATATGGTCGACCTCATCCGAAAGAATGGTCTGATTGGACACACATTCACGCAGAAAGACAAAAGATGCTATAGACTCGTTATAAAAAATCTTCACCATACAACGCCAAAAACTGCTATTATTGAAGAAATAGAAAAAACAGGGAATAAAGTCAGTGGTGAAATTGTATGTGCAATTTCGAGAAGAAATAAAAAGCCACTCAACATGTTCTTTGTGAATATAGAACCCAGTCAGAATAACCCCGAAGCAAAGAGAATAGAATACATCTATAACACAAAGGTAAAAATAGAAGACCCACGGAAAACAAACGAACTGCCCCAGTGTACAAGGTGTCAACAATATGGGCATACGAAAAACAACTGTATGCGTCCCTACCGGTGTGTCAAATGCGCAGAAGGACATAAGACTACTGACTGTCCCAAAAAAGATCGAAACACGCCAGCTACTTGCACTCTTTGTCTTGGGAATCATCCCGCAAATTACAAGGGCTGCCAAGTATATAAAGAGATTAGAGCCAGGAAAATGGTACAGCCAATGCAGAAGAAAATAACAATGCAACAAAAACACCAGACAAATAATGAAGCTCCCTTCCGCGTTGATGACTTTCCACCTCTAAAGACGAGTAGCTATGCTAGGCCTAATGGAGAAAATTCCACTTGTCCCGATACTCCTGATCCTAGAACTACTGGGTACTGGGACAAAAAACCAGAGAAAAATCAATCTCAGCCAACAAGTTCACTAGAACAGATTATCATCAAACAATCAGAAAAAATAGATATACTCTTACAACAATTGGGCACCCTATTGGGGCTCCTAACGACACTAATATCCCAGAGTAAGAAATGAAGCACCTTCGTGTTGCAACATGGAACGTCAATGGCTTGTCTCCCAACAAGCAAGAAGTAGAGCTATTCATCCATTATAATAATATTGATATACTACTTATCTCAGAATCTCACATGACTGATGAGAGAATTGTCAGAATTAAGGGCTATGATATATACTACACCAATCATCCAGATGAGACATCGCATGCAGGAGCTGCAATCATAATAAAGGAGAACATCAAACATCATGTCCTTCCAAATTTTAAACATGAATTCCTGCAAGGAACTGTAATATCAGTGGATGATTGGCAAGGTCCACTCACTCTCTCTGCTGTGTACTGTCCACCTAGGCATCGTATTGACGATCATATGTTCAACAACTTTTTTCAAAGGCTTGGCTGCAGATTTATAGCTGGGGGGGACTGGAACTCCAAACATACCTATTGGGGTTCTAGGCTGATTACAACCAGAGGAAGAGAATTAAAAAAGTCCATAGATGCGAATGGGTTCAATACACTCTCAACAGGAGAACCAACTTACTGGCCATCAGACCCCAATAAAACACCTGACCTACTTGACTTTTTTGTTACGAGGGGAATCTCAGATCTCTACACAAAAGTGGAATCATGCTTGGATGGTAGCTCTGATCACACACCGGCGATATGCACATTAAGTACCACCATCATTTGTAAAGAGCCCGCCGAAAAACTGTACAATGGCAAGACCGACTGGAAGGCTTTCCACGATTACATACAGGATGAAGTCGACTTGCACATACCTCTCAAAACAGAGGAAGACATAGAAAATGCCGCATGGTACACTACCAATCTCATCCAAACGGCTGCCTGGCTATCCACCCCTCACATTGAGTACAATCCACATAAGCAGGACTACACAATGGACATTCGAAAGATGATAGCCACAAAACGGAGGCTGAGACGACAGTGGCACACCAGCAGAAACGCATGTGATAAAAGAGCACTAAATAAAGCACAAAAGGATCTAAAAGATCTCATCAAAGAAAATGAAGATACTACACTCCAAGAAAAGCTTAAAACTTTATCACCCTACAAACCAGATGATTATTCGTTGTGGAAAATGACAAAGTCACTGAAAAGGCCAAAACAGCACGTGCCGCCATTGAAACAACCAGACGGCAAGTGGGCAAGAAAACCAGAAGAGAAAGCCGAGCTGTTTGCACAATCATTAAGAGACGTTTTCAAACCCAATGAACCACATGTCATGTTTTCAGATAAAGAAGCCGACGACATTTTGAACAGTGATCAACAAATGTCCTTACCATTACCACTCTGTACTCCTGCAGAGGTAAAAAAACACATAAAACAACTAAAGAAGAAAAAAGCACCAGGTTTTGATCTAATCACATCTGAAGTCCTGAATCATCTACCAAAAAAAGGCATCGTCCTGTTAACAATACTATTCAATGCGATTCTGAGGCTACACTATTTCCCGCTCATTTGGAAAGTTTCTATAATTAATATGATCGCTAAGCCAGGAAAGCCGCCAACGGATGTTGCTTCATACAGGCCAATAAGCCTTTTGCCCCTGCTATCAAAATTATTTGAAAAGCTTCTTTTAAAACGTCTGCTGCCTATACTGGAAGAACAAAAGACTATCCCAGACCACCAGTTCGGATTTCGGGCACATCATGGAACGACAGAACAAATACACAGAGTGGCTCATACAATTCGCCAATCCTTGGAAAGAAAAGAATACTGTTCGGCTGTCTTCCTTGATGTGCAACAGGCATTTGACCGAGTTTGGCACAAGGGCCTATTGTGTAAATTAAAAATATGCCTACCACACACGGCTTACACACTTCTTGAATCTTACCTGCAAAACCGACTATTCCAGGTAAAGAACGGTGATTCTTTGTCTTCCTTATACCAAATAGAAGCTGGAGTACCACAGGGTTCTGTCCTTGGACCAGTTCTGTACACAATTTATACTGCAGACCTACCAACATCCAAAGACGTCGTTACCGCAACATACGCAGACGACACTGCTATCCTGTCGTGCAACAAAAGTCACGTATCTGCATCTTTATTGCTTCAAGAGCACTTAAATGAAGTGGAACTATGGCTTAAAAAGTGGCGAATCAGAGCTAGTGCTACAAAATCTGTCCACATTACCTTTACCCTTCGAAGAAACAACTGTCCACCGGTAACCTTCAATGGAAACTTACTACCACAGGAAAATACCGTGAAATACCTAGGCATGCATTTAGACAGAAGGCTTACCTGGCACGAACACATAAAAAACAAGAGAGACCAAGCAAACCGAAAATTCAGTGACATGTATTGGCTACTGGGCAGACAGTCCGCACTTAGTTTGACTAATAAAATGATAATCTACAAATGTATACTCAAGCCTATATGGACCTATGGCATAGAACTCTGGGGATCCGCAAGTCACTCAAATATAGAGATACTACAAAGATTTCAAAATAAAGCTCTAAAAACGATTAGCGGCGCTACTTGGTTCACAAGAAATACTGAAATACATGAGTACCTACAGTTTCCAACAGTAAAGGAAGAGGTAGAGAGATATACCAAAAGTTACAAACAAAGGCTTCAAAGGCATAAAAACCAACTTGCACTCTCACTGCTGGACAGTGGAACATCTACATGTAGACTGAAGAGGAAACGAATAGCTTCAATATAGTAAATCTCACAAACAAAAACCAAATATGAGGTGACACATCACAGGATGTGAATATACCCGAACTACAAAAAAAAATACATACAATCTGATTAAAGCTAATGGGCTGATCGCAGATGGAAAAGAAAAAAAAAAAAAAAAAAAAAAAAAAAAAAAAAATCTTAGATTTTTTAATATTTTCAACATTGCGTTGTTATTTTCGTGTCATAATAATAGTACCAAAAACCGAGTTTTATCTAAATCCGCCTTCAAACAAAAAAGTTGGCTAGTTCTTTTTAGGAAAGCTAAGTTTTTATTGATAGGACTTAGTCTTGAGTTCTTTTTGTAAAGAGTGAGCTCTTTTAAAAGACTCAGTCTCTAATTCTCTTTGGCAAGACTGGAGTCTATTTTAAGAAGACTAAAAACTCAGAGAGGCTTGAGCTTTTACTTATTCTATTTTGACTTGAGTCTTCACAAAAAGACTCGAGTCTCAATATTAGGACTAAATGACTCAGTTCTTTTACAACACTAGTACGGAACCCTCGGTGGGCGAGCCCGACTCGCACTTGTCCGGTTTTTTTACAATTAACATCCCATAAAACCTCAATAACAACATCTATATCCATTTTTCCGGTTTATTTACCCAGTTATCCCCTAAGCTAAGGGGTTGAGTTTCGGAAAACCAAGAAATACTTATTTGCTTATTTGTTTTTAGAAGTACTCCTACGAAGTTTCTAGCCACATGTCTACTTATTTAATATTTGTCTCTGTACAAAGTTTTAATCCCTATTTCACTTTTTTAGGGGTTGAATCATGTCACCGTCAAAATAAATGCCATTTTCGCAATCAACATTCCATAAAATTTCAACATCCACATCGTTTTAGGATTTTTTACCGCATTTACTTGAAGTACGTGTTTGCTTATTTGTTTTTAGAAGTACTCCTACGAAGTTTCAAGTTGAAATTTCTGTTTAATATGTTTTTCCATACAAAATTTGTACTCCCATTTAACCCTTTTAGGGGAAGAATTTCCAAAAATCCTTTCTTAGACTATATAAAGTATCTATGTACAAAATGGGGATACTGTCCGTACGGTAGAGTCCAAGTTCTTCAAGACCCGCCGTCCCAAGTTAAAGAAACTCTCCGACCACACACTCCTACTCATGAATCAGAGACGTGAAATGAGGCTCCAGAGTACAGTAGATCGTTATCGGCAGCTTAATAGACAGATATCTAAGTCTTTGACGAGCGACCTTCGCCAATTTAATACGAATCGTATTAAAGAGGCCATCGAGCGGAACAAAGGCTCCAAAGTGTTCGCGAGAGATCTGTCTATTGGGCAAAGCCAGATGACGAAGCTGAAAACTGACGACGGACGCATCATCTCAACGAAGCCTGAAATCCTGAGGGAGATCGAAAGTTTCTATGGGCAGTTATATTCCACGCAGACACCTGTTGAAAGCAAGGCTAAAGACCCCAGAGCCAAGCTTACCCGACACTATACCCAAGATATCCCGGACGTCAGCATGTACGAGATTAGTATGGCTCTCAAACAGCTGAAAAACAACAAGGCGGCAGGTGACGACGGAATCACTACAGAACTTCTGAGAGCGGGCGGTAAGCCGATACTTAAAGTCCTCCAGAAGCTTTTCAATTCCGTCATCGTCGAGGGCAGAACGCCGAAGACATGGAACATAAGTGAGGTGATAATGTTCTTTAAAAAGGGTGACAAGTCCCTCTTAAAGAACTATAGACCCATCTCGCTTCTGAGTCATGTCCATAAGCTGTTTTCGAGAGTCCTTACGAACCGTCTCGTTCGCAAGTTCGACGACTTCCAACCTCCTGAACAAGCCGGGTTCCGAAAAGGCTTTAGCACCATAGACCACATCCATACGCTGCGGCAGGTCATACAGAAGACCGAGGAGTATAATCTGCCACTTTGCTTGGCGTTCGTGGATTATGAGAAAGCCTTTGATTCGATTGAAACCTGGGCGGTGCTGCAGTCTCTTCAAAGGTGCCAAGTGGACTACAGGTATATCGAGGTGTATTTATACAAAAATGCCACCATGTCGGTCCGAGTACAGAACCAGAGAACAAATCCTATCCAACTGCAGCGAGGTGTGAGACAGGGAGATGTTATTTCTCCGAAACTGTTCACAGCTGCGTTGGAAGATATCTTTAAACTCTTAGACTGGAAAGGACTCGGCATCAACATTAATGGCCAGTACGTAACACACCTTCGTTTTGCCGATGATATAGTTCTTATGGCTGAGACCTTGGAGGACCTGAACACAATGCTCGAAGATCTCCGTAGTGCTTCCCAAAGAGTGGGTCTTAAAATGAACATGGATAAGACGAAAATCATGTCGAATGCCCATGTTGTGCCCGCTCCAGTTCATGTTGGGAACATTTCATTTCATTTTCATTGTCATGATTCATTTGCTAAGAACAGCAATATTCACCAGTTTAATACAAGAAATAAAGATAAACTTGCCGTTCCAAGATTTAGGCTTGCAAAAACTAGAGGTTCATTTATGGGGAAAGGCATAGCCTTTATTAATAAAGTTCCACAACAAGTGATTGATCTTCCTTTGCATGAATTTAAAAACCATGTTAAAAAAACGCTCATGGGTAAAGGTTATTATAAAGTAGACGATTATCTTAAAGATCAAAATGCGTGGAAATGATGTAACACATAACTTTGCTACTATAAGTACTTTGTTGAAGTAATATAACAATAAGTCTATGTTGTTGCCAATAATCCTGTCACCCTGTTGTAATTATTTGGTAACGATATATTAAAGTTTGTAAATATCGTTACTTATGGCTGTTACAGCTGATAAGTTTCTTGCGCCCGTTCTTCTTGTCAGCTAAAAAAGTCTGGAACGGGTGGTAGGAAAATATAGACGATTCAAAAGTACTTAATAATTAAGTTTATTTGAATAAAGCTTATTTGACTTTGACTTTGACTTTGACATTACACTTGAAGTTGTTGACCATTATGTATACCTAGGACAGGCAGTCCAGTTAGGTAGGTCCAACTTTGAGAAGGAGATCTCTCGTCGAATCCAACTCGGATGGGTAGCATTCGAGAAGCTCCGAAAAATCTTCGTGTCCGATTTACCTCAGTGTCTCGAGACGAAAGTCTATGACCAGTGTGTGTTGCCAGTGATGACTTACGGCAGTGAAACGTGGTCGCTAACTATGGGTCTCATAAGGAGGCTCAAGGTCAGCCAGCGTGCAATGGAGAGAGCCATGCTCGGCGTTTCCCTGCATGATCGAATCAGAAATGAGGAGATCCGCAGGCGAACTAAAGTAACCGACATCGCTCGAAGGATTGCTCAGCTAAAGTGGCAGTGGGCTGGACATATAGCGAGAAGAACCGATGGCCGTTGGGACGGAAAGGTTCTTGAATGGTGACTGCGCACCGGACGACGCTCCGTGGGTAGGCCCCCGACAAGGTGGACCGACGATCTGGTGAAGGTTGCCGGAAGCCACTGGATGTGGGAGAAGCGCAGGACCGATCGTCGTGGAAATCCTTGGGGGAGGACTATACCCAGCAGTGGGTGTCATGCGGCTGATATGATGATGATGATGATGTACAAAATTGCAAGTCTCTAGGTCCAAAGGTTTGGGCTGGGCGTTAGTCTGTCAGTCACCCTTTCACTTTTATATAAGAGATAATATTCAATAACTGAAAAAAAAACAGTTTTTCACGTATTACACAGGTAGCACAACTTTTTTTATAAAATAGACATTTCGACTCGAAACTCCGTAGAAGTACACCTAACTTCTACGAAGTTTCAAGTCGAAATGTCTACTTTTTATTTTTTATATTCAAAAATTGAACCTAGATTTCACCCCTTTTTTATTTTTTTATTTATTTATTAATTTGGAACTCCAACATTATATGTATTTCATATACATTATATGGGTTTCTCTTATATTGCTTCGATACTTAAACATATAACAATTATAGGTGTACACATATTATACAGAAATGGACAAAAAAAATACTATTTTTATTAATTAGTAAGGTACATTTGCGTCAGTGAAAAAGGGATTGAATCGTGTCCACCATGTTGGATTTTAAAATGAATGCCATTTCCGCAATCAACATCCCATAACTCCAATAACGACACCCATACCACTTTATCTGAATACAAATTTTATCAAATGATCAAAATCTAATTTTTTGGAGTTTTGATTTTTTTTCATTTTCGAAAATAACCATTTAGTGATTGTAAGGGTCATATTCAAACAATAATAGCTCTAGAAATATGCAACATAGAGCAATAAATTTTGTAGTTGTTTTGAAGATAATATCTCTGTGTATTCGAATAATGTAAAAAAATTTCATTAATGTCCTAGTTTTTGAGATATGTTAGAAAAACTAAAAAAAAAACACACACATTTGGTGTAAAATTTTACTTCAGTATTTTTTATGACGTATTTAAGTTGAAAGTTGACACATATTTTTTGTATTGATAGGTAATATTATTGTTATTCGAACAGTATTTTTGTTATTACTGTAAGACTTCTAAATCCGGAGAAATTAATATTTTTCTGCAGTTTGATCTAAAATAAAAAGTCAAATTTAAAAAATGGCGGCCATTCCAACAGGCGTGGGGATAGACCCCATCATGTGAGTGTTTTTGTCGATAAAATTAGGTGTATTTCACGCCTTTAGATTATCGCTAGTTTAAGACCAAAGGCACTGTATTAAAAATAATACAAAGATTTTAAAAGCTATAGTAATTTCCTTTTATGAAGCAGTCTTCCACGGAGTATCCTTAAGGTGCTCGGAGTCACGCAAATGCCCTCTCAACGAAATATAAGTAAATATCTCTTAAGCCTGTTATCAGCTCACAGCACTCGGCACTTACTTATTCGCCCCTAATGAGCCACTCATTGTAAGTAACATTTACGTTTGCCAAGCTATTTTTTGTTTCAGTATTAAACATACCCTAACTCTAGACATTATTCTTGGGTCGGTCATGGGATGGGTGACCAACTTATTATCTCGAGCTCCTCTGTACTGCGGAAGGCACGTTGAGTTAGTTATACAGTCATTAATCCGCATTAGGCCCGCGTGGTGGGTTAGGCCCATCCTCCTTTATTACCCATAAGGTAGGCCTGTGCCCAGGGAATGTTAACGTTATTTTTGAATATAACGTTATTTCTTACTTTTTTTACCGTTAATTTTAACATTAACGTTATGTCAATAAATAACGTTAACTTGAGAAATAACGATAAATTTAACGTTATTTACTGAAATAACGTTATTTTAACGTTATTTCTTCCTTTTTTTACCGTTACTTTAAAATTAACGTTATTCCAATTAATACCGTTAATTTTTTACCGATAATTTTACTGGTACTAAATTTAATGCTATATTTAACGTTAATTTTACCGGTAAAATATTTTTAACGTTAAATTTACCGGTAAATTTACCGATAAAATGTTATAACGGTATTTTTAACATTATTTTTTTTATATCGTTATTTTTTTAACGGTATTTCAATCCCTGCCTGTGCCCCAGCAATGGAGTCAATAAAAATGGCTGATGGTCCAACATTATTTTAAAAAAATAAGCATTTTGGTATATAGCCAGTAGCTGATGTTGATGAAATCGGCATAAATCTGTATGATACTGCTCTATTAGCTATTAGCATATTTCAAGTATGATTGCCACAAAGCCTCGTTCACTTGGGGGCTTGTTGGGGGATCTCCACATTTCGCCGTTTGAGGGAAATTAAATTTTCTTTATAAAAGAAACAATTGCCTTTGAAGTTTTCCCCCACTGTAGGCGGTTCGACTCATGAAATTGAAATTGATCAAAGTAATTAATTCGTTGTTTAAGTACAAGATGCGACTCATTTAACGGAAGAGCTATATATAATACTGTCGGTAATTGAGCATATTTATTGTTGCTTTTTATGTTGTTTTGATGTTTTTTTCTTTTGTTTGTTTCCTTATTAATTATTTTCATAAATTTTAGACGTTTGAATTTCAACAAACAGAAAATGTGTATATGTTACAGTCAAAACTCATAACCGGTCAAAACCACTTTGACTGCAAAAATCAGTCAAAAGTGGTTTTTCTATCCTCTACCAAATTAATACCAAAATTTACTATATTGATAGTAAATTTTACAAAAACTTCGTTTCTGACCACTCAATAAATGAAACCTTTTAAATACAAAAAACTGCATCGAAATCAGCCCAGTAGTTTCCGAGGAAAATGGTAACAGAAAAACATACATACAACCTCTAACCCCAAACGCGTATACCGCCTCCGTTCCGTTTCGTCCGTCGTGATGAGTAAAAAGGTCTTGAACGGCTGGTAGGAAAATATGGACGATTCAAAAGTACTTAATACTTAAGTTTATTTGAATAAAGCTATTTTTGACTTTGACTATATAAATGTCCGATAGTCTGAACTTGAAATCAGGTGAAACCACTTGTGGCTAAGAACGTTGGTCAAAACCACTTTTGACTTCGAAAGTTAGCCAAAACTGTTTTTGGCTAATAGCCTCAGTCAAAACCACTATTGCCTAATTTTAACAGTCAAAAATGTTGGCATTTAATTATGCAGCACAAAGCGTCTGAGCACTGGTTGCTTATCAGCGACCATAAATAATTTGTATACTCATAGATGTTTTCTATAATTAAACGAAAAAAATAGATACGTTATTTCTGCATACATATTTTTACTGCCTTCTTTGCGTCTTTTACACCATTTGACTACACAGGACGTCATTTCTAATAAACTTTACTCAAAAAAGCTTGTAATATGGTCATTATTTTGACAACCTTCTTTGTACAAAGTCGAGCTTGCCGGTGTTCTCCGATGGTGACGCAACAAAGTTGTATGGGATTTCATTATTGTCGAGTTTTAGCCACCAGCAATTTCCTTTGAGAATCCATTATTGTCAAGTTTTCTTTCAAACATAGTTAGGTGAAAAATACACTTTACAACCCGCGCAGATAAAGAATGGGATTAGAAATGGCTCTCAGTCACACTCGTTGTGGTAAGCGCGGTGAGCCGCCATTTTGAATCCCATTCTATATCTGCGCGGGTGTTGTATTGTTGTACCTAGATGATGTTTTTGTACTTTTATATAAAATTAGTATGGAAAAATAAAAAAAACTCGCACTTGACCGTTTTTTGACCTTTCATTCAATACCTCTTATCTACTTCTGGGGTTACAAAGGGGATCAAAAAAAATATTTTTTGGCTCCGACCCACCGTTTCTGAGATATTTGAATTGTTGTATTTTTTCGAAATTAGGTTATAAGTACCTACTATAGTAGGTATATAGTAGGCAGTATTCGCATTTTTTGAGTAAAGTACTATACAAGCCTTGGTCCACAATGACTGCACTGCCGGCCACGTTATGATGGCCTCGAGCTAAGCTTACCTACGCTCTCGGCCTTCAAGCTTGGTCATCATTGCAGCCCTTGCTGTCCGCGCTATAAAGGCCTCGACCTCCGGTCTCGGCCTTTATTCTAGCTTGTCCATCAAGGGCTGCAATGCTGACCGCGCTGTGACGGCCTGGACCTGCGCTAAGCTCCGCTCTCGGCCATCATCATCGCTGCCAGCAACGCAGTCATTAGTGACCGCGGCAGTAATGTACTATTATCTTTCTTTTTTCTACAATACAAACTGCAATTATTATTGTAAAGAACGCTAACGTCAGTCACCGGGTGCGTGGGCCCGATAAAGCTGAGCGGATTGTACTTTTTCGGCTCCGTGGTGCCATTTTTTAAGCAATATTTGTTTTCAATTACACTTCCATAAATTTTAGTTCGCTGACTGTAACATATATAAATGTATGTTAAGTGGTTTTAGTGATGATGTAGGTAATATTATGGGTACGTATCAGAATGTCTAAAGTTAAAATGTCTAAAGTTAAAATGGCAAAGTTCAAAATGTCAAAAATCAAAATGTAAATGGTTTAAAATGTCAAAAATCATTATGTATAAATTCATAATAGCAAAATTCAAAATGACAAACGGTTCAAACATCAAACTAGTTAAAATATCAATGGTCCATAAGTCAAAGGTTTACAATGATTTGAAAACAACAATTCGACTTTTTTTTATTTATGGCCTTGCAAAATTTTGTGAGCAATTCTTTGTAGTTTCTAGTAATTGCGTTACAATTTTTAAATTGTAACATGGAGGAGGGTATACTTACGTTTTCGAAATTTGTGATTATTTACCTAAGATGTAACATTATTACACTATTGTGTAAAAAAAAAAGTTTTTTTACTATTATAATATACTATGTTTACTGTGATTATTTAGGTACTTAGATGTAAAGCTTTTATATTATGATGTAAATATAAATGATGATTTGTTACCTCTTTATCATATTTATTTTCTATTATTTTAAGGGCATGATTTTATCAATTACCTAATAAATGCGTTTTCAGTGACCTAGTTAATAATATTTGTTCCTAAAGTAGTAGATCTCTCACCTAAATCGAATCACCAAATAATGTTAAAACGATTACCTAAATATTAATTAAAAATTACTTGGAAATAATATCAATTATCAAAATAATAAAAGTGTCACTGAAATTGAATCACCAAACAATATCAAAATGGTTTTAAAAACTCCGTTATAAAAACTCCGCCCCTATTAGGAATTTTTCTATTAATTAGGTAACAGACCTATAATTTCGATAATTGAACGAATTAATCGATGCTAATAGTTAGATGATTAGATTTATAGTGACAGGTTTATTATTTTAGGTAGGTGTATTATTTCTGCCCCTAACTTACTTTTTAGAGCATAGATCTTAGGTATATTCAGGCTATAGAAAAAAGTGATCAAGCTATAATTTAAGATACATATTTACATTAATCCGATGATTTATACTTTAGAGACAGTTTTGGTAAATATGATAACTAATATATTTCTTGGAGATAGATATTATTATTAGGGTATTGCAGATTAGTGACTCATCTAAACTTAGGTGACAGAAAATTTTGTTCCCTTTTATTTTCACTTTTGCTATAGTATGTACCTGTGCGAATCAAGTTCGCATACGTACACACTATGACCAGCTATTTTCAGCACAGGATAATATTTTTTTTTGCTGCAGGTTCGTGAACCTAAGTGAGTACCCACCTTAACGTGCACCTATTGTCCTCCAGTTTTTTGTGTGCATTTCTTTGATTCATTGCAATATATCAATTGGATGCACTCGCCGAGATCACCAGTCAAGACTAAGCCACCACGAGACGCGGAGCGCACGCCGCTCGACCAATGCACCGCGCCCGTGTTGTGCACGCGCTGACGTTGTTGTAATCAAGTTGTTATTATTGCTTAACTTATTCAAATCACACTTTCTCAACTTCAATTTTGGTAGACTGCTACACTTATCACCAAACATTAAAGCAGGATAATAAGCGATACCCTCCATGAAAAAAGACTCCGGCAAACAGTGAGCTTTCCATACAAACGTAATACATAATTATCTGTGGTAGGTAATACCAAAATGATGTACTGGCTTACCTCTTACTGCCGGAACACAACAATTTTCAAAGTCCCCCTAGACTATGGCTATGCTGAAACGTCAAGAAAATCCAAAATCAAACCAAATACTAACTAATTATCAAACTACTTTTAATAAAACCGCAAGAAAACCGAGCTAGTATCCGTTACTCCGGCGAACCGTGAGCTTCCCATACAAAGTATTAACATAACACCAAAATGATTCGCAATTTAACCATAATTAACTTTTTTTGTGATGTTATTAATTGGATAAAGAAAAACATTATTTATCTAGTAATATTTAACTAAATAAAAAATCCAAAATACCAAACCAAACAAAAATTATTGCGATTTACAGTTTTGTATGAAAAAATGTAATTGGAATTTATTATGAGTTGGTAATTTGAATATTAGACATTTTAAGTTTTGATCATTTGAACTTAGACATTTTAATTTAGGACTATCTGACCATTTGACATTTTCGTTTTTGACATTTTGAACGTTTTACATTTTAATCGTTAGACATTCAAATTTTTGACATTTTGAACTTTGCCATTTTAAGTTTAGACATTCTAACTTTAGACATTCTGATACGTACCCAATATTATATACAAGGCAAATAAAACGAAACCCATAGGTAAGTATTGATTTTACAAGGCAAATAAAACGAAACCCGATAACACAAAAGTAAACCAATTAAAATCTAACTTGGAATACTGAGAATATTGAATACAAAGGATTTACATATGAAGTACCAAGTCGTTATCAAGTTTTTACAATCTGTCGAATTAATTCTTAAGCTAGATAAGTACCGTTAAGTGCTCAGCAACTCCGCCATCGCGATTTGTCTTAATTAAATGAGTACAAATAAGTTTAATGCTCACGTAGCGGCGTCAAAATTCTCTTTAGCAAAGAACGTTCTAAATTATTCGGGTAATGTGTGAAAGACGTGGCGGCAAAGAGCTCGAACGTGATGAATTCGGCTGGTTACGTCTGAATACTCAAGGCTGGCCACATACAGGCGGAATTCCGTACATACGTAATTCCGAACGCAGCTAATCCATACAATTTTATGGACCTACCACACATTATCGATATTCCGTTCGGAATTCCGAATCGGGATTTCGTCTGTATGTGGCCGGTCTAAAGCCGACCACAAACAGACAAAATTCCGATTAGGAATAACGATAATGTATGAAAATTCCGTAGGTAAAAATCCCATGTGTGTGGTAGGTTTGTATGGATCAGCTGCGTTCGGAGTGGCAGGATAATTTTGCCGATTCATTCACAAATCGTCCACCAGTCGGCGCACTACCACTAACTTGGCGCTAGTGTAGATGTAGATAGTATCAATTTTTGGATGTTTTGGAAGCGATTTCTCGTAAATATCTTTTTTTTTCTTCCATACACAGTGTCCATCGTTCTGGCAGCGCCACGGTCTCCGATTTGCGTGATAAAAATTCAACATGTAGGCCGATTTTTTGCCAGTCGGGAAAAAATAGGTTTGATTTTTTCCCTCCACTGGATCCAAAGATATACGAGGTTTTTTGTGGCGCTGCCAGAACGACGTCGTCCTGGCAGCGCCACGGCTATATCTCATTCATTACAAAAGCTAGAATAAATCTAATTACACACAGATTTCCCAAGTCGCCCAATTTGAGACTATCGCAAAATACGAAAAACTAGTCGCAATTTCGGTCGTGAGGTAGCCCAAACAGCATCAGATGTGCGTGATTTATGTATGTCATTTAATTGACAGCTTCACAGCTTACTAAGTTAACGCCTCATTCACACTTTCCCGCTTGACTAGCCAGCTGTAGCCCGCTTTCAAGCATGCCTGCCGCTATCATCACAAATGCATTTTTTATTTTTTTATTTTCATGTTTGTTGGTGTTTGGTGTTGGTGTAGCCTTATAAAGCCGGATATTGTAGATATAGAGACCATCAAACTGAACAACTTTTACTATGGAACCAACTCTGAAATCGCGAAAAAAAATCAGCTGTTTCATACAAAAATTAATAAACAAAATATCCCTATAATGGTCCCTATCTACCATATTCGGCTTTATAAAGCTATTACCAAACACCCTGTATAGTAAAAACTGGTTTTGGGCACCGGATCGGATACTTAAATAAAATGCTAAAACAAAAAGCAATTTATAACTTTTCTACTCGAATGTACCAATTGTATGGAATATTGAATCAAAGGCTTATTTCTCGGAAAGTAGCTGTGTTATACACGTTATCAGATTTTTTTCCGTGTTCGCTATGGTGGTACTAAATATTGGCATACTCAGTTTGGCGACAGGTGCCCTGGATCATGTTGCACTGGGTGTGGCGCTGCCAGAACGATGCCTAATGTATGAACCAAATCTAAACCTATGATTTCTCTGGAACGGCTAATGCTGCGATGGTGGTTTATTTTTTTCTCTTTATAGGAAGATAAGGGAATGCGCGAATGTTATTTAAATACATCAATTAAAGGCGTTAGAGCGAAACATTTTTTTTTGAGGTTATAATTTCTCGATGCCTATAAAATCCTTAAACCACGATGAAATGTAGAAATTCATTTTTTCCGTGCCTTATGACGAAGGTATTAAATATATTCCCACACCGTTTCCAGGAAAAAAATCAAATTGCTAAGATTCAGCCGTGGCGCTGCCAGAACGACGTCGTTCTGGCAGCGCCACGAATGACCCACGATTATTCTTGAATCTGTTGACATTCACGGGTGGATGTTAGCTTGTGTGAAATGAAAAAAAAAGCCAAAAATCCGTGTTTAATCAGATTTATTCTAGCTTTTGTAATTAATGAGATATAGCCGTGGCGCTGCCAGGACGACGTCGTTCTGGCAGCGCCACAAAAAACCTCGTATATCTTCGGATCCAGTGGAGGGAAAAAATCAAACCTTTTTTTCCCGACTGGCAAAAAATCGGCCTACATGGTGATTTTTTTTTCACGCAAATCGGAGACCGTGGCGCTGCCAGAACGATGGACACCCATACACAACACATTTTGGCTTTCTTCAATCTTTAATTCGTTTTCTGTCTGACTTCCATAATAATGATTTATTAGCATCAACCATTTTAGGGTTCCGTACCCAAAGGGTAAAAACGGGACCCTATTACTAAGACTCCGCTGTCCGTCTGTCTGTAAATGTATTAATGTCCTAGTTTTTGAGATATGTTAAAAATAAAAAAGCACACAAATTTCGTGTAAAATTTTACTTCAGTAATTTTTTATGACCAGACCCCGGATTTGCGGTGGCACGCATAAAATGACGTTTAATAGTGCGTGGACAACTTGATTATCTATTTGTGTAATTTATCGTTAAAAAAATTATAATTATGTAACGTGATATATAGACTTACTGTCGGAAATAATAGAAATTACCTACCTACATTCAGAAAAGTGAAAATCGTGAAATGTATAAATAATAAAATTCACTGCAGTTTTTCTTGATGCAAAAATAGCAAAGTCAAAGTGAGTGAAGTAGAATGTCAAATTTTTAAGAAATACATCCTCCTTGGTAAAATACAAAAAATAAATACAGACTCGATCAAAGAAGTTCCACTACAAAAATATTTTCAAAACATCGATATATAAAAACATTTACGATAATTTAGTAATCACTAGCAAGTTTGTATTCCTGCCACCGCAAATCCGGCCTTTATTTGTGACGTATTTAAGTTGAAAGATTACAATTTTTTTTAATTGATAGGTGGTATTATTAGCTTTCGAACAGTTTTTAGGGTTCCGTACCCAAAGGGTAAAAACGGGACCCTATTACTAAGACTCCGCTGTCCGTCTGTCTGTCTGTCTGTCTGTCTGTCACCAGGCTGTATCTCATGAACTGTGATAGCTAGAAAGTTGAAATTTTCACAGATGATGTATTTCTGTTGCCGCTATTACAACAAATACTAAAAACAGAATAAAATAAATATTTATGTGGGGCTCCTATACAAAAAACGTGATTTTTTTGCCGTTTTTTGCTCGATATTAATAACGACAACAGGTAGACAGTTGAAAGGAGATTGCGATGGAGCTTGGGGACGAACTTAGGATTTTTGTACATCAACCAAATAAGCACAAGAATATTGCTTATATTCTTAGTATTCAAAATATATACATATATTTCCTCAACATCCGTACTGTCTGCACAAAGTTATTTGACTTTAAAGAAACCATAACTACTTACCACTCTCAATACGATCCCAGCTACCTGTACAACTACTTGAAGCTTAATATTGTCTCTAACAATTATTGTCAACAGTTAACAACTGTTTAACATCCTCAGGGAAAGGAGGGAAAGCCTTAGAATAATTACACCTAGAACGATAGTTTCCCAGAAAGCGGTCCGTCAAAAGTGAGGCACAAATGAAATTTATGTGTGCGTAAGGTGCTTGTGTTTACGCTCGACGAAACGCACACAGCAAAAAAATAATGTTACCATTACATGAAATTTTCCCGTAAAAGTAGGGAAGTTGAAACCATCGTCGTACTTATAGTTGCGATTGTATAAATTTCACCATTTAACTGTAACTAGAGTTTGCTTATCAAAACTAGAGATGGGCAAGGGTTTAAGTCCAACCAAAGTATATAATACCTATAAAATATTTTTTAAATAAGATGTGAGTGTACAATGTTAAAAATGTCAAAAATTAAAGATGGTGGCCAACTTTTTTTGTTTGTGGGCGGATCTTGATGAAACTCAATTTCGGGCACTATCTTAACAAAAAAACAGCAACGCAATGTTAAAAATATAAAAATCCAAGATGGCGGCCAACTTTTTTGTTTGTGGGCCGATTTCGATGAAACTCGGTTCAGGGTACCATTTTAACAAGAAAAACGCAACACAATGTTAAAAATATAAAAAAACCAAGATGGCGGCCAACTTTTTTGTTTGTGGGCCGATTTTGATGATACTCGGTTCGGGAATCGGGATATTATTTTAACAATAAAACAGCAACGCAATGTTAAAATTTTTAAAAAATCCAAGATGGCGGCCAACTTTTTTGTTTGTGGGCCGATTTCGATGAAACTTGGTTCGGAGCACTATTTTAACAAGAAAACAGCAACGCAATGTTAAAAATATAAAAATATCAAAGATGGCGGCCAACTTTTTTGTTTGTGGGCCGATTTCGATGAAACTCGGTTCGGGATACTATTATAACAAGAAAACAGCAACGCAATGTTAAAAATAAAAAAATCCAAGATAACAGCCAACTTTTTTGTTTGTGGGCCGATTTCGATGAAACTCGGTTTGGGGCACTATTTTGACAAGAAAACAGCAATGTTATGTTAAAAATGACAAAAGGTCGAGATGATGGTGATAAATTACATATTCCATACCAAAGTCTGAAATTATATTCTAAAAATTCATATTGCATGGCCATTTATATGTACAACAAACTCCTATCTAAATTGACAAGTTTAACGCTATTTAAATTTAAAGATAAATTAAGGCAATTATTATTGACGAAAAATTATTACTGTGTTTCTGACTTTTTAAGTGACAAAACAATTAAGTTAATAATTATATTCTGCGGTATTCAATTATTTCAAAATTTGTAGTAAGAGTGGTTTTTTTTATAAAACTAAATGTTTTTTTTTTGCCATTATATAATTACAATTATGACGTAGCTGAAATTTGTAATGAATGATACTTGCCATTTACTTTTTTTATTTGCTATCAAATAGCTATTAATCATAGTTAATATTTCAAATATTTGCACGCCGTTTGCATACGGCAGCATGTAACGGCACATTTTATGTTTAAGACCTTTGTCAACCACATGTTTGCAAATAAACGACTGATTTGATTTGATTTGTTATTGGATTTATTTCGATGTAACTTGCTTGAAAAAAAAAACAAATAAAGAAATCGGATGCCATTTTGGATTTTGTTTTTACTTTGCGTTGCTGTTATTTTAAAATAAAGTACCCGAAACCGGGTATCATCGATATCAGCCCACAAAGAAAAAGTGTGGACGCCCTCTTGGATTTTTTATGTTTTGAAACATTGCGTTGCTGTTTTTTTTTTGAAAAACCTAATAATAAATAGTACCTAAAACCGGATTTCATTGAAATCAGGCCACAAACAAAAGATTTGGCTGCCATCTTTGATTTTATTATATTTTTAACATTGCGTTGCTGTTTTCTTGTTATAATAGTACCCCGAACCGAGTTTCATCGAAATTGGCTCACAAAAAAAATTGCCCGCCATCTTGGATTTTTTTATATTTTTAACATTGCGTTGCTGTTTTTTTGTTAAAATAGTATCCCGAACCGAGTTTCATCGAAATCGGCCTACAAACAAAAAAGTTGGCCGCCATCTTTGCTTTTGTTTTATTTTTAACATTGCGTTGCTGTTTTCTTGTCATAATAGTATCCCGAACCGAATTTCATCAAAATCGGCCCACAAACAAAAAACTTGGCCGCCATCTTGGATTTTTTTATATTTTTAACATTGCGTTGCTGTTTTCTTGTTAAAATAGTACCCTGAACCGAGTTTCATCGAAATCGGCCCGCAAACAAAAAAGTTGGCCGCCATCTTGGATTTAAAAAAAAAATAACATTGCGTTGCTGTTTTATTGTTAAAATAATATCCCGAACCGAGTATCATCGAAATCGGCCCACAAATAAAAAAGTTGGCTGCCATCTTGGATTTTTTATATTTTTAACATTGCGTTGCTGTTTTCTTGTTAAAATCGTATCCCGAACCGAGTTTGATCGAAATCGGCCCACAAACAAAAAAGTTGGCCGCCATCTTGGATTTTTTATATTTTTAACATTGCGTCACTGTTTTCTTGTTAAAATAGTATCCCGAACCGAGTTTCATCGAAATCGGCCCACAAACAACAAAGTTGGCCGCCATCTTGGATTTAAAAAAAAAATAACATTGCGTTGCTGTTTTATTGTTAAAATATATCCCGAACCGAGTATCATCCAAATCGGCCCTCAAACAAAAAAGTTGGCCGCCATCTTGGATTTTTTATTTTTTTAACATTGCGTTGCTGTTTTCTTGTTAAAATAGTATCCCGAACCGAGTTTCATCGAAATCGGCCCACAAACAAAAAAGTTGGCCGCCATCTTGGATTTTTTATATTTTTAACATTGCGTCGCTGTTCTCTTGTTAAAATAGTATCCCGAACCGAGTTTCATCGAAATCGGCCCACAAACAACAAACTTGGCGGCCATCTTGGATTTTTTACATTTTTAACATTGCGTTACTGTTTTTTTTGTTAAAATAGTACCCCGAACCGAGTTTCATCGAAATCAGGTCACAAACAAAAAAGTTGGCCGCCATCCGCTACCGCTATGGTCTTGGACTTCTAAGTAAATGCGGGAGATTTTTTTCCCCGTACTGGCAACATTTTCATAAAATGTGAAGTGTCAAGTTATGGTTTATTTTGATGAATGTTTTACGTAAAAAATTAAGTTCAAACGCATTAATAATACGTGAAATGTAATCTACAATCTTTCGTGTATTGTTCCGATGTAATGTGAACTGATTGTGACATCCGTTTATTGCGCAAACCCTCATTTTTAATGAAATTTTCGGGAGTTGTTTTCGACACGAATATCACTTGAGCACTAACGGGCCGAATAGTCATACCAAGCCATTCTGGCTTAGTTTGAATTGCCTCACCATACGGACGCGGACTCGCCTTCTAGGTGTAATTATTCTAAGGGGAAAGCAAACAAAACAAACCTAACGAAATATCCCCGTCGAGTCAATACTTCAATAGTCAATTGAAGTTGAACGATGATGACATTGACAGTATGACAGTGGGTGCATTCCAGAAGACCAATCGCTAAGTCATCGGCCAACACAATAACATTTTAACATATATTGTGGAAAGTAATTTGTTTTTTAATACTTTTCATGGTTAAAATCACAGTTTCAAGAAAATGTTTTTTAAAGTGAACGCAGACCAGGGGGCTAATTGTCAAATTCAAAAAATCTATCGCAATCGCTTTCGTTTGACAGATAGATGTGACACATTGGTGCATTTCTTTGGTAAGTTTTTATTTGTCCCAGAAAGAAGCTTCAGTGTGTTAAATCCTGAAAGCGATTGCGATAGATTTTTAAATTAGACAATAGAAAGGCTGGAACCACACGCGCTGCAGTCCTTTTTTGTATAGCAGCCGCAGCGGCTGCGCAGTCTGTAGACGCAGCGGCTGTCGTACAAAAAAGGACTGCGGCGCGTGCGGTGCGGAAATGTCTGCGTTCACCTTTAGTGGTTTAAATGTACTCTTTGGCGGTCGATGACTCAGCGATTAGTCTATTGAAATGTACCCAATGTCAGCAGATATTTCTTTTTCAATGTTCAGCACCCTGATTATCTAAAAAGAAACTATTTAGCGACCGGTTTCATTCCACATACATTGCTACTTTTCTTTGGTATGTTTTTTTTTAATCCAAAAAGAAGTAGCAATGGATCACTATCATCTATGAACTGCAACCGGTCGCTAGGTGGTTTCTAATTAGATAATCAGCCCGCCGAACTGTATTCCTGAAATCTGGATTACATATTTTGTTTTAGTATTTTTCGTTTGTATAGTTTTTAGTTAGTAATTAAATCATTGTTTAGGTAGTTAAAAAAGTAGATTTTAACATTATGAGTAAGTTGTAATAATGGTAATAACGTTAATACGCGCACATTGAGAGTTTATGTCAACGTTTCGGAACACCGTTTGACGAGTGTTGCCATAACGAAAATAATAATAAGGAGATGAAAGAAGAAGATGAAAGAGGAAGAATGAAAAACAAACTACATACTTTTAATGTATTGTACATTTTTCAGAGAGTACGAAAATTGGTGAAACTTCGCGATAGGTCGTCATTATTTAGATAAAGATTTTTGGCAATATTTCCACTAGTGTACAATTGAGATATAAAAAGCCCGAGTTTGCCCCATCTCCTTTTCACAGAAGATGTATTTTTGTTGCCGCTATAACAACAAATACTAAAACCAAAATAAAATTAACATTTAAGGGGGGCTCCCATACAACAAACGTAATTTTATTGCCGTTTTTTGGTACGGAAACCTTCGTGAGCGAGTCCGACTCGTACTTGGCCGGTTTTTTAGATATAATTTAAAAAAAATGGTAAAATCGGGGATAAATGCGCGTACAAAGGTTTCTAGCAGCAGTAGCGTCACCAAGCGGGATCAATTTTGTGACATCCCTTACGTATGAACGGAATTCCGTCTATATGGACATACTATTTTTAACATATAAGTAGGTCAAGTTATTAACATACTAGCTTCCACCCGCGACTTTGTCTGCGTGATAGTATTTTGTCTATCCCGAATTTAACTAAAAATTAAGAACAGTTCCTTTTTTCGGGATGAAAGGTACCCTATGTCCTTCTCTGTATCCCTGAAAACGTGTGTGTAAAATTTCATGGTGATCGGTTCAGTCGTTAAGACGTGAAGGCGTAACAAACAAACAAACAAACGGACTTTCGCATTTATAAGGATAAGTAAGGATTTGAACATAGTCAATTTATATCAACAACACTAAAGTAACGATAATCTACTAGCTAAACACACAGATAACCTCCAATAGATACCGCATCTTGGCCATTTTGTTCTAGTTTAAAGTCACAATTTTAGGAGGTAAGAACGGGTTGCGGGGGACGTTACTGCAGCGACGCTATTGGCTATTACAAGGTCACTCATTCATCTAGTGAGGTACAATTGTATTGTGCCATGTCGATAGTTTTATCGATAAACTAATAATTATGTTATGGATAATTAGAATTTAATATAATTTTATCACTGAATTCAAATTAGAAGCAATATTAGTATATATGTTACCGCTAATACCCGTACGTGCGGCTTAACCTAGTTTTAGCCGGCTAAAACTTGGTGTAGCCAATAGCCGTTGTTTTTTTGGCACATTCAAGTATCCTTAGCACTCCAAATAAAAAAATCATATCACTATAATAAAATTAATATCATCGGATATTTTCATAAAATCAGCTTACATAATTGTTTTTTTTTTCTACCAAAAATGTTTTACACGACCAGCGACACTGACAATGACAGTTTTGATCACAAGATGTAGTCGCGACAACGTTCGCTCCTACGCTTGGATAAGATTAAAAATATATTTTATTAGTTTTAAATGCTCTAAAATAAAATCTGTATTCATTTTTGATTGTTCTAGTAATTGAATGTATGTAATTTTATATCATTATACTAAGTAATTATCGAAATAATTCTTCGGTAAAAGTTGTGTTAAGTATTCTTGACAAAGTCATATGGTTAGGTTATGTATACTTAACAATTTTGTATGATGTGATTTTAACTTATGGTATTAAATAACGAGTTTATTTATTGTATTTTATGGTTTCGTACTTCCGGGGTCTGATTTAATATTGTAACTATCCTAACAAAAGCATTTTTTTTGTTCAGCGTTTTTTATAACATTAATAACTGATTTTGAATGTGTTTTGGTTGGTGTTGGGTTGCACTTGCATATTACTGTTTCGGTTTTCAGAACACTTGATCTGATAAGAGATACTGGCTTTGGTTTCAAAGGACAATCCACCACATACGTTAGTGGCCCGAGTCAAGATGAAAATGACTTCCCCAACCTCCCTATGAGTCTTTTTCCAGTTACACTACTTCCATAGATTCTAGTGATGATTCCATTTCAATTCTGCATACTAATGAAAATAATAGCTCTCGGACTCAATCACTGCCAGATTTTTCCCCAATTTCGAATATACTTTCTATATCTACATCATTTATAATCAATCAGGTGGTATATATTTTTTTGACTTTGTTAAGTATTTTTGACACAAAATTACGAAGTTGTATGTAACTTATACGTCGAATTTTGTTAAGCAGACTTTACACTATATATTTATGTATATATTATGTCTAGATTTTTTCTATTACTTTTTACATGATCTATTACATCATAATAGATCATATAAAAAATTTAAACATTTTGGTTAACTTTTATACTTTTGCCAAATAAAGGGTAACTAGGTGTAACCGATCTCTGCCGTATCACACCGATCTCACCTATCTCAAAAAATACTATTTTGGGAAAATCATTTAGAAGTATTTTTCCTAGTTTCTTTCATATTGGATGAAATTAACTGAATTTTGTATTTATTTTTTTAATATAGTCGTTGTTGATATTAATGTCTACCAAAGGTTTTTTTGTTAATGCAACATTAATTTTATCCTATTTATAACTTGTTTTTGTTTTCATGCGGCTCAGGATCCCATACAAATCCTGTAACGCATTGCGCGTATCTTGACATAAGAGAGCCTGCCCATTACTAGCTTCATAGAAGGAAAATCATTTATTTTAACGGTCATCTCTTGTATCTTTAAATACGGGAAATTTACTTTACTAGACTAGAGAATTGTTATGTTGTTTTAAAAAATATAGTAGTTTTTATTAATCTTTAGATACCTAGGTATGTGATTATCAAAGTACTAAATGTAGGTACTACTAATTGAAAAATAGAAATAAAACACTAGTTATAAGAAAACAATTAAGCTTCGTACAGACTGAGGCGAATTCCCTCGCGCCAGATTCGCTCGCGCCGATTGCGTCAGCCATATCCAATATTATTATGAAAAAGCATTTAAAAAATTAAAAATGGTTATGTACCATTTAAACGATACCCTAATAATTCAATTTAGCTTTGTTACGCGTAACTAACCTATCTCAAGATAAGTGAGATATGTGTGATACGGCAGATCTGCTTTTCGCTGTTTTAAGTTTGACAGCTGTCAAACTTTAAACAGCAATATTTCAAAAAGTACTCATCCTAGACTGGTAGTGTCTTAGAAGAAATGAAAGGTCTTGGTGAGATCTTCATTTTAAGTGACAGCTGTCAAATTTAAGTTTGTCACATAAAATGAAGATCTCACTAAGACCTTTCATTTCTTCAAAGACACCGTCAAAGAAAAACGCAAAGAATATTTTAGTTTCGCATCTGCGTCAACACTGAACTCTTTACACATTTCCCCTCTCCCGCCCCCCAATACCTCAGCCGACGTACGTCCGCGTTGTGAGACAATTTTTTATTTTGACCAGCTTGTCTATGTTATTGAAGTCTGTGTGTAGCATTGACCCATTTTGATTTTCTTTCAGGACACTGGAAATCTAAAGCAAATTAAATTCAAACAATAACATTTTTTTTACGTTTTGCAATATCGACATTCGACACATTACGTATACACAGGTGCAACACTATTGTTACACATGTCTATGCCAGAACAGGATAAATATAGTAAAATGGGTAATGAGAGAAAGGGACAGTGACAAAAGACATCAACGCGTGCAGATTTTTTTTTACTCCTTTAAAAAGAAATCAGCACGCGTTGATGTCTACCATTTTAATGTCCTCCGTAACTTGAGCTCCGTTGCGAATAAATTAGTATTTAATATTACTTACCGATAAAAAGTTATGCCATCTTTCTTAAAGTTTGATGTCCTGGAATTCTTTCCACACCATTTCACGCAACAAGATGACATTTTTAAGTTTAATTATGCATAAAGAACTATTAAAATATAAATAAAAGTGACTCCGAAAATACTTGTGCACAGGTCTGATTTTTGGTCGGTACTGACGTTGCGCGTATATGTGCGACTTTACATCAGTGCAAAATCATAGATGTCTAGGAGCACGTCGATTCTCTTAATGCGGTATCTATTGGAGGTTATCTGTGGCTAAACAGTATGCAAATTAACTAAAAGGAATCTTTTTAACCAGGCTGTGTGCAAATTAAAAAGAAGCCGTCGTTTTATGACAGTTTAAAAAACGGTATAATAAAGATTTATTTAAAAAAATGAATTTTCGTAAAATAAATGTAACAAAAGATTTATAAAAAATGCATTTTCGGAAAATAAATGTAACATACTGTACAGTGTTGAAGGGGTATTTGTTATTAAGTGAGTCTAGTCACGAATCTAGACCAATAAACGCACTTTTATACACACTAAAGTACTAGTCTTTATCGTTTAGATGTATCAAATCGCCTAGTACTCTTGTCAGTCAACAAGATCATCGGACTTGCATTCTTATTTTCTTTTCTATACACACGCCCCAATCACACGAGTGGAGTCGGCCATTAAACAAATTGCCGTACTGTCTGCGCATTAACTGTGACTAATGTGACATTCATTTAATCCTGAGACGCGGGACGCGCCTCGTGAGCGCTCGCGATAAATTCTCCCGACAAATAAAATTTTTGTCACAATGAGTTAACGCATTATGAAATATATCTCCCCGTTTGTTTCTCACCATGGAGAGGGCTGTCGAGTCGTCTCATGTGGAACATTCGTGATCTTGGGCGTACCGAGGATAAGGCACAAAGGCGCAGCTGCCTTTTATTATGGGGCCAACTTTTATTATGAGGCCAACTCTGACATCGCAAAAAAAAAAACAGCTGTTCTATACAAACGCGCAATACCTACTCGACGTTAATGTCTACATAAACAATGTTAGTGTTCAGGCATAGTTTATTTCTTTTTATGTGGGTAAACCGCGAAATCCGCGACCCTGCAGCGAGGACCAGCCGCCCGCCACACACAGATGTCTCGGCGGCCGACGACGGCGCGTGTTGCGTGCAGTTTTCGGATCGATTTTCATTATTAGAATACGGAATTTCTGCAAATTATAACTTTTTGGTGTTATTCTCATGTTAGACAATTGGAGTTGTGAGACTTGTGAGATCGAAGAGCGGACGTTGAAAGCGGAGCACGTGGTGGCATTTTGGATTTGATTCCTGTTTTAATTCAAGCCAAAGCTGTCGGCGTCAAGGGGTAAGTGGTTCATCCCTTAATGAGGAATTTCTATGTCTGAGCTTTACCGTTAGAAACAATGGATCAGTGACTTTTTTGCCTCTCGGTTGTGCTATCGAAGGTATTCTCGCGAAAAGTTAGACTTTAATAATAAAATTTATGACAAAAAAGATGGTAATGCTAATGCAGAGATTATGCGATTACTATTCACAGTGATCTGCTGCAACTTCACTCGATAACTTATGAGAAATAAATAATTTAAATATAGTACTTACATATTTTAATTTATGTTTATTTATTTGACTAGGTGCTTACTAAAAATCTTACTTATCCCCTTTCCCCAGCCCAGAACCTGGGTTCACCCATGTGTTTGTGTTCGTTGTCTTTGTAGTATATTCATTCTAGATTTTTGAACGGCAAAAAATAATAGTTTTCAAGGGAGGAAGAGGTGACGTGGTTAGCGGGAGAGTAATATAATTAAAATATTCAAAATAAAACGAGCAGAAGTGAAAAATATTTTGATACTTGACACAGACTTTGACATACATTGTAACCTTGACAGCGACAGTTTTTATGATTTTTGTTAAGATAAAATCATTTTTTACACAAAGGAGTGTAATTTTTAATATTCCTTCTGTAGGGGGGCAGGAAGCAGAGCTCCAGTGGAACAGAAAAATAGACTTTTCTTCGTCAACCGTTTATTATTTTAGCATAACATTTCTTCAGGTTTTATCAGGACAGAAGCCTTTTTGTGACAGCCATAAACAACAGTCACATTTGAATATTCTTGACATACAATTTTTCTTAAATCAATAAGCATATTACATGTGACCTATTTCCACACCTTCATCTTGATGATACAGGGTTTTTTCCACATATTTCATTAAATAATTGATCAAAAACCCCGAAAAAATATATTATGTACGGTGTCAGAAATTGAAAAACCTGGAAATAGTTTTCGATTTAAGGGACCTTGTAAAAAATGAAAACATGTCAATTATACGTTACCTACTGTATTCGGATTGACAAAACTATATTATAACTACCAATTAAGTACTTTCTGATGGATGAGATTGATTTGGTAGCTACAGTCATAGCTAAAACTGGCTAAAACTGGTTGTTTTTCACAATTATAAAAAAAAAATCAAAAGAAAAATTTTTCTTTGCGCCTTCGACTGATCCACATTTTCGTAAGTCTAATCTAGTATATTTTCCAATACTTACCTTAATATTTATTAATGATAAATCTCTTAAACAATCATTTTAAAAAAAGCAAATTTAAGGTGACCAAACATAGAAGTTAAATCGTTCCGTTAAGATTTTTAAAGGACCCGAATCTCAAGTTCTCAACTTCGCGAAATAATAAATCAATCGTAAGATATTTACTGGAATTTGTAAAGTCGAACAAAATTACCAAGAATGTCAAACATCAAAGACCAAAGATAGGTATCGATATCTTAAATAAAATTTTAATAGAATAACTAAACATCTATTTCGGTAAAATTCGGCTCCCGAGAATATTAAAACAAGAGCTTTCCCTGCGGTTGGCAACACAGTCGTGGAGCTTTTAACTTACAAAGTGAAACCTCAGAATTTTGTTTCGTAATTATATTAGATAGGTATTTCTTTAGTGTTTTCATGTTAATTAACTTGTGTATTAACTTCCTTTATTTACCTTCTTTGTTACAAGCTTTTATTTAAAATATTTCTGAAAAATATTATTTTGTGCCAAATATTTAATAATTTATGATAACTTGTTTTTTTATATCGACCGAACCCAGGACCTCAGAGATAATTGGGTGTGCAAGCCACACATTCTGTTACCACGTAACTTAGAGCAACGCGGCTTCGTAAGCATACGGAAGCTCGCGTTGCTCTAAGCCACGTAAGAACTTTAGCTAAATTCTAAACCGTGAAGGAAGATTTCTACTAAAATCCTTAATTATTGCTAGTATGTATATCACAACACAGCACAATATAGGTACCTATAAAATTTATGTATTTTTTAGACAGAAAGCCCCTCTGGCCATATTCGAAAACGTTGTGTTATTTTTGATGTGAATTCGATGAACGTCATAAGGTCTCTGCCCACTACACCATGACCGTACTAGGAACGGAACGTATCAGGCAAAAAAATATTCTTTGTATTGAAAAGTATGAAAAGTGCATGGCCGGTGCGTTGACGGAACGGTCTAGTGGGAATAGTGTCATACTTTTCAATACAAAGAATATTTTTTTGCCTGATACGTTTCTTAGCACGGTCACGGTATGGTACAGTGGGCCAGAGACCTTTACTCCGAGGTGACTCCCAGTCACGGCGGAAAAACGAGAGGCACACAGAATTGTGTACTTTGGCGAGCCTGCTGCGCCTTACACATTTACGCCATGTCGTTGCCAATGGTACCAACGTGTAGCTTATTTTTTCGACTACATGAACATAAATAAATAACCCCACCTTCTCTTCAGGGTGATGACGTAACAACTCTCATGACAAATGTCGATTTTTGAACCGATGTTAATTTTCTTTCGACGCATAACTACTCAACCGATCTTCATGGAATAAAGTGCAATTTAATCCTCTTGTTTTGCTGAAATATTATACTCCTTGGTAATCGTCGAGTTCACGAAAAAAACTAGCGGTAGTAGCCCGACTCCCACTCACTTCATTTTTTTCTCGGTTTGAAGTGCTTCGAACAGCTTGCTGCTGCCTCAGTCACTGACTAATCTGACTATAGCCATAAGAATAAATAAAACTTACTAGAACGGACACTCCCGCCCCGAACGGGCTCAAAGTCACGATATTAGCCTACTTGTTAAACAAGAAACTCAGTCGGGCTGCCACGGCCGGCGCGTCGCCGCACACGCGTTTGCCTGTTTGTGCGTTCCGTACGATCTTGGAAACAAATTACATTGGCGTCAAGTTACTGGGGTGTGTTTGGTCATACAACCTCCTTAAAGTATATTCTTATGCTATAGCCTGGTTTGGCCTGAGAATGCCTGTACGTGAAGTCTATGAGCGGTATTTATTATGACTATAATATTTTACCTTTGAAGGAGGCCATGTTGGTGTTGCCCGGTCGCCGCGTCAGTTCTCATTTATCTCTGGCTGCGAGTCCCGTCTGCTGTTACTCGCGGGCACCGCTCACCCGCGCTCACCTGCCGTACAAATTTATTGCTCATTATTTTATTCATATGTTCAGGTAGGTAACAAAATAAATCTCATGCATACAATAAAGTTAAAGCTTCATCTATATATATAAAATTCTAAGTCCTGACTGACTGAGATATCAACGCACAGCCCAAACCGCTGAACCCAGAGACTTGAAATTTTTCACACAGATACCTTATACAGTGCAGGCATCCACTAAGGAAGGATTTCTGAAAATTCCATCCCTAAGGGGATGAAATTTTGTATGAAAGTCCCTTTGTTTTAAAGCTAGGATCTTTAAATTTTGTGTTTAGGCTGATCATTAAAAATTAATAAATACCTGTCTCAGCGTTTTTCAAAATTCTACCCCCAAAGCGGTGAAAAAGGGGAGGAATTTGTGTTAAGAAGAAATTCATTCATTTTCCAAGTAAAAATCGCTAAATTAGTAATTTAGGCTTATGGATGGAAATCTAACGCAACGTATATTGTTATTGGTAGAATTTTAACCCTATGGAGATAAAATGGGGTAAATAAACCTGAAATTAGAAATGGATGTCGTTATTGGTGTTTTCTGGGATGACGATTGCGAAAATGACATTTATTTTGCAGTCCAACACGGTGGACATGATTTAATTCCTAAAAGGGTGTAAATGGGGTTCAAATTTTGTATGGAAAAATAATATAAAATAGACATTACAATTTTAAACTTCGTAGGAGCACGTCTAAAAATAAATAGACAAACATATATTTTGTGAATTTGAAAATCAACCCCTTAGGGGGTAAATGGGGTAAGTAAACATGAAAATCGATATGGATGCCGTTCTTGAGGTTTTATGGGACGGTGATTGCGAAAATGACATTTATTTTGAAGTCCAACACGGTGGATATGATTTAACCCCTCAAGAGGTAAAAATGGGGTTCAAATTTTGTATGGAAAAAGAAATAAAATAGACATTACAACTTTAAAATTCGTAGATGCATGTCTTAAAATTAATAGGCAAAAATATATTTTGTTATTTTGAAAATCATGCCTTAGGGGGTAAATGGGGTAAGTAAACATGAAAATCGATGTAGATTTCGTTTTTGAGGTTTTGTGGGATGGTGATTGCGAAAATGACATTTATTTTGAAGTACTACACTGTGTGTACATGATTCAGCCCCATGAGACGGGGACGGAAACGAAGATGGGACGGGAACGGGAACGATATACCTTCTAATATCTATGGACCCAATTCTGATTATTGTCATAAACTAGCCTCCGCCCGCGACTTCGTCCGCGTGGATATTAGAGAAAATTCTTAGGGAACCTTCAACCAGGATCCGACCAGCCGTTTTTACGCGATTAGACGGGTCACCACCAAGCGAGCAGCCACGTGCGAGGCAAGACGTTTGCCGCGCCTCGCACGAGGCAGATACGCGAACGAAGTCGTGGGCGGAGGCTAGTAGGTATATAAAACCTCATAAGAGTTGGCTGCCGTTTAACGAGATGTCACTAAAACTCAAGGGCCCCAAACCCTGGGGGCCGATTCTCACACTGCGACATTTCTCGAAATCGAGATTAGCTCTAATCACAAATCTCTATTAAAAATGTCACAAAAATCTCTATTGCATCCAAAAACGTATTCTCAGTGACTTTCGACATTAAAAATCGAAAGTATTTGTAATCTCTACGATTTCTTGACTTTTTTATAACTATGTCACGCGCCCGAGAATCACCTCCTACCTATAACTGAAAATGTCTAAATTTAAAACGATTTAAACTACGTTAGAGTATCATTCTAAACTCATGAATCAACTGTTTAAAAAATTCAATAAAATTTCACTTTATAATTCAATTTTGAAAGTGAAAAATGGCTATTTCATCAATTCCGTTTTACACCTGCCAATTTCACCGTGTCGTTTCCATTTAAAATTCATTCCGATATGTCGATTGGCAATTTTCCTGCATGTCGCACAGAACGGCGGCGTAGAAAGCGCGCGTAAAATTTGACAGCTGTCACTCAGAGAGCGCGTTCTGTGCTCGTTACCGGAGGCGGAGTAAGTATTTAACTTTTGTCACAGAATTAGTATCTTTTGTAGCAGTTTAATTAATACAGAGTGATAATACAAATTTCGCCGGAGTTTCAATTTCGAAAAGATGTAGATAAAAATTGAAGTGGGGGTTCTATGAGTTTATTTGAAGCACGGTTGTTTAATATGATTACAAAATAAATTCAGGATTTCATCTATTTTAACATTAGCAAAGTTAAACTTAAATGGCACCAGCTAGACCTAGTCCTAATTTTTCACAATGCCTATATTTTAAATGATCATTTCCTCTTTTAGTCGTTTTAATCCTTTAAGATTGTTCTCCCAATGCAACTAAACATTTTTTCAAAAGAAAAATGGGTCAAAAAACAAAACAAAAAAATACTTTCCCATACTAATAATGTTTATAGAGAGAGAGAAAATATTTTTTTTTTGTTTTTCGACCCATATTTTGGCAAAACGTTATGTTCGTATATATATGTATTTCCTTTGTGAGGACTAGTCTCTTATTTAAAAAACTGTATGAATGTCTCTTCAAATAAATAGCTTTTATTGTGATTTTTTAATCAAAATATACCGTAATATTTCTTTGAACTTTCGAAATGCTTGGTAAAGAGAAATTACAGGTATTTCCTGTAGCACAGAATTTTTTTATATAAAATCCTAGAACGAAAATTCGGATTATTCAAAGACCTCTATGTTGTATTTACGAAAAATATTATTTTATGAAGACTATAGCCATACTCATGTCATGGCCCAGACTGGCAATAAATAGAGCCACCTGGATTAGTTTGAAGCAGGGAATGATAACGTTATTTCTTACTTTTTTTTACCGTTAATTTTAACATTAACGTTATGTCAATAAATAACGTTACTTTAGATAAAGTTAGATTGAAATTAACGTTATTTCAGTAAATAACTTTAATTTTAACGTTATTTCTTACTTTTTTTACCGTTACTTTAAAATTAACGTTACTTTTTTTACTGATAATTTTACCGATACTATTGTTTCGGTAAAGTTTAACGCTTTATTTAACGGTAATTTTACCGGTACAATATTTTTAACGTTATTTTTGGCGTAAATAGACCGATAAAATGTTTTAACTGTATTTTTAACGTTATTTTTTTTGTAACGTATTTTTTTTAACGGTATTTCAATCCCTGGTTTGAAGGAGACTTTCACCACTAAAGCGGGCTTTACACCTAATAAATACTTACGTTGGTTTTAAGCACAAAAATTAAGATTACTAAGAAATAAATAGTGATCCCTTTTTTCATAATGTTTTTTATTCATAATTTGTTTAGCTTAGCGAATTTGGCATATTTTACCATATAATTAATACTTTGCCATAATTGTTCTTTGGCATACTATTTATATTAGCATAATTTATCATTTGGGCTAATTTGTTTTAGCATAATTTTATTAGGCATATTGTCTATTCGACTAATATTATCTAAGGTCGCATTACTCATCTCCCAGCAAAAATGTAAACAAAGGTGTTGCCAGAACAAAACAACTCAAGAGGAAATAGTATATTGCTAAGTCAAGAAATAAACACACCTACATGTTTTTTCATCACGAACCTAATAAAAATAGATTATATAAATATTCTGAATCATGAGTTTTGCGGCAAAAACAGTAATATAATTTAACATTTCATAATAACAGTTTTATTGTAGAAAAGATATTCATGATGCTGTGCACACATCAACTGCAAACCGTGTACATCAACCTTTGGTTCATTTTATAAAATTTCATAAAAAATTGTAATAATAGTAGCTGTAGTAGTAACATTTGTCTTTTGGTATTTGGGACGACGACGACAGGCGAAGATGCTAAGACGTTCTGCCAGTTCTCGATTAAGAATGTATGTATAGGATTATAAAAATTGTCTTAAAATAAGGTCAGTTTAACTTGGATCCAACATTTTAATAAGAATACCTAAATAATCTTTACATTTATTTCTTATTCAAAATAGTTTAACAAAAACCATAAACATTTAATTCGTAGGGGAGACATAGGAGGGATGTGACATTTTTTTTACTAACCGACTTCAAAACTACCAAACACTGTGAATAGATAGTTATTCGTTGTAATTATTTTTTCTTGAGGCGGCGCTAGTAGACGCACGATGCACCTTTAAGTATTTGGTTACTAATCTTGTTGGAATTTATTTGCTTTTGCGTAGGAAGAGGGGGCGTGCGCACTCCATAATAGTGTGGTGCCACCCCAGACAGAAAACCTGATATATTGCCCTTCTATACTGCAACGAGGCTCTAGCACGCACCCCCCTCCCCCATTAGTTTTACCTCCGAACTGGGGGCCAGCCCCCCCCCCCTGGAAAAATCTCTAGATAGGCCAATGTATATTTGGTAACGATATACTTAAGTTTGTAATATCGTTACTTATCCATGTTAAAGCTGATAAGTTTCTTGCGCCCGTTCTTCTTCTCAGTTGAAAAAGTCTGGAACGGGTGGTAGGAAAATATAGACGATTCAGAATCTCTAAATTTTTTAGTTTATTTGAATAAATATTATTTTGATTTCGACTTTGACTTAATTTGGCTTTCAATACCGGCTTTGCATTGCAGAATAGTCTTTTATATCCATTTTGGGTCAATGGGTCTTTTTCGGTAAAAAATATCACAAAATAAATAACTATTTTCCCATACATTTTGTTCTGAACGTCTACTGTCTTAAGAACAAGCGTACGCAGCGACATCTACAATTAGCTTTGCGTTGCCAACCCCATTGATTGCAATGTCCTGTTACCTAAGTATTTTTGATAGTAGTAATATCTAAGTTTAGTTTTCTTATCAGTTCGTATCAATAATTTTTAACATTAAAAATTGTTTAAAAAAACAAAAAACCGACTTCATAAAACCTATCTCTAAAAAGCAAGAAATAATATTCGTAATAATAAAAACACGTCTATTGAAGTCGGGTGGGGCTGGAGTACAAATTCCTTTTTTTTATTCTAAAAGCCCCACCCGACTTCAATAGACGTGTTTTTATTATTACGAATATTATTTCTTGCTTTTTAGAGATAGGTTTTATGAAGTCGGTTTTTTGTTTTTTTAAACAATTTTTTATTTTTAAATTTTTAGTGTAGGTACCTTTTGTATTAGGTAGTGTAGGTATATTATTTAGGTAGAAAAATCGGCTCAGCCAAACGTGAGTTAATCGCGGAGAAACATACATACATGCGGGTCAAACTATGAACCTCCTTTTTTAAGTCGGTTAAAGAACTACACTTAAGATATCCCTTTTCAAACAAAAAAATAATTATCTTCTTCAGTTCATAAACAAAGAAGTTATACGACTGATCATCGAGGTAGTTCACACAAAAATCATACTATTTTCGTGCTTTTTTCAAGATTACTTGAAAAGCACTGAACCGATTTTAAAATTTTAAAAAATGGGACCAACTTGGAAGTTTACCTAATCTAATAACGTTTGAATCATTTCAATCGGATCAGCCGTCTTCAAGTAATCGGTGTACATACAAAAAACAAAAAAAAAAAAAAAAAAAAACGTGTCGAATTGAGTACCTCCCTCCTTTTGAAGTCGGTAAAAATGGTTACGATAGGTTATAAAGATAAAATTTCTAATTACCATCATACTTTAAATTACCCTGGATAACATTATATTTATTATGACTCAAAATATAATAAACAAATTAAAAAGTTATAAAAGTGACCAAAGGTTTTCAATATCTGAAAATGTCACTCTCAGGGTCAGTTTATCAATTTGACAGTGACGTTTCTTTGTTTACATTTTTGCTGGGAGATGAGTAATGCGACTTTAGACAAAAATATTAAAAACAATAAGAATAAATGTTTTTACGTATTCTCGATTTAAGTTTTATTATTATTATTTATAAGTTTTATTTTCGTTCAAAATAGTGTTTTCATAAAAAAGGGAGTAGACACAAAAGTGGGAGGACGGAAAGTGGCATTCGCACTCCGCCATGAAAAAAGTCAAAGAGTTCATTAGGTTAGGTTACGTTAGAACTGCGACCAAAAGTGCGCGAGCCGAGCGAGCGGAGCGAGCATGCCGCGGCAGTAGCGGCGCCAGAAACGACGTTTTTATAAAATGTATAGCTCATCGCACCAACATACTGTAAATTACAGTATGTTGGTAGGATCCAGCCCGCTTTCGCGGGCCGGACTGTTGGTGCTCGCGGGCCGGGGCTGACCCGCGGGCCGTAGTTTGGAGACCCCTGATTAGACTGTTATGCTTAAACGTATGCATAAGCTGTTATGCCTAAATAATAATGCGTAAACATTTTTCGGATTATTAATTTAAATCAAAGAATGCTATGATATATTATGGCTTAAATTTATACAGGGTATTAATGCCCTTAATGTACCGTCTCAAAAATCCACCCTGTATATGCAAATACATAGGGAACCTAATAAATAAGTAGGTACACAAAATATTAAACATATATTAAAAAATCCACATGTAAGAGACAAAATAAAGCTAAATAATAATAATAGTAATAGTCATATCATAACTTATGATAAAGCACTATAACTCTAAAATCGGTTATTACAGTATTCTCAAGAACCCTAGATTTGCGATAATACACTCAGATTTGCCCATACTTTCACTGTACCTAAAATCCTATCTAAATATTAATCATAATACACTTTACTTATTACTCCTAAACTATGCTTACCTTTCTAAGTAATATTGTCTTATGTGCAAACTTTCAGATGAACATTTAAATGTCTACAACGCACAAACATGAAAATATATGGCTTCAGTGAAGCATCGCTATTCGCGACTATCGTTTTGGCAAATATTCCGGTATGCCGGCCATGCGATGTGACATAAGAAGAGTTTTCGACGACCAGGAAATTAATATGGTTCCGTTCAGTTCTTTTCATTCTTTTTCCTACTACGGTAATTTCAGACATACGACCTCTATTTTATCATTACACTTTGTACACCATGATGACATAATAAAAAAAAATCGCGGGTTGCGTGCTACAGGCAATATTAGGACAAACTGTGCTATATCACAAAACAAATATGTATACTGTAGCTATATTCAGTAATGTAGCAGTTCCCAATGTTTTCAAATAAGGCTTTTAATAGACAATCAAGGGGCAGTATCTAAAACCCACTGACTTTATATTTTGTGCCATGATGTGCTAAGTAACAAAGTGGTGAATAAAAGCTTTTCAAGTTTAAAGATCGTAACGAGATGTCAGATGACGTAACTGAGGCACTCTCGGAACCCTCAGGCGCCCAGACAACCGCTGAAGTAGTGTTTGTGTGTTCCTACCGATTTCTTGTGGGTCTGTTTATTACGGGTGCCTGTAGGAAAACCCTTTTCCGTATAAATGTAAAAACATGTAGGTACGAAGAAATACTCATGGTGTGTTGACAAATTACCTGTTAACAACTATGTTGTATCGCCAATTTATAGTTCGTACACTTTTTATTTACTAAATTTTACTTTATACTTACATTAGTTACAGGAAAAAACTTAGGTATTTTTTTCTAATTTATTAATTATCTTAAACACTTATGTGTTTTATTGGGATGTTCAGAGGCTACTTGATAGATGAATGGCTTAGATAATCCAGAATATAAGTAAACAGTTGTAACAGAAGTCTCAAGATGCTCGATGTCAACCCAAACCTAGGCATTGTTTAGTTTAAGACAATCTAAAATCTTTTCCAGACTTTGTTTTGTTTTAAAACCAAGTGTGTTTAAATATCAAATAATATAACCTTCAATCGTTTATTCCTTAATATAACCTATAAGCACAATTGATATAATATAACCTACAAGGTGCTACAAGCACAATAGTTTAATCTCCAAAAAAACAGATTCAAAACTTAGCACAGATCCTTAAGCCCCTCGTTACTGTCTGTCGGGCGTGGAGTGGTGTTTGTGCAGTCGCCGATTCATTTCCTGGCGGCCGTCCGCAGCCATTTTTATTTTCTACACGGATTTTAGTACACCGTTACTGATGGAAATTAAAAAGTATATGCCCACTTTTACTGCTTCAAAGCGTTCTGTTTAATATTTTTTTACTTGAGTTCGTAGAATTATTCTTAGTATTTTTAGATAGGTACAATGTGTAAGAATCGTACGTGAAATAAAGTAATATACCAACATGGTTTCATTGGCATGTCATATGCTGCATAATTGGCAGGTTTTTTATTGCGTCTACTTAGAAGAGGCGCTATTTTCGGGGAAGTAGACCATAGAATTTGATACAAATTTCATCTTAATATCTCTACATATTATACATTTCTGAGAAAAGGGGTTTTGACAGACGAACGAACAAATACTCAAACGAATTTTAAAGTTAAGGCCACCTTAAATTCAAAAAAGTTGTAAGCTTTGACAGAAACTCTATGAAACTGAGAGCTTCCTTAAAGTTAAGGAGACCTTACCTAACTTAAGATTTTAGTTAGGAAGCCTTTGAGTTAGACATGCATAGGACAATCAATAGTGCTCCCTTCCCCAAAAGTTTTAATTTTTGAAATAATTCGTTTTCTCTGATGAAAGAAAACAACTAGCAACATTCTTTCCGTGAAGTAATTGCTTAGTTACTGGCAAGTAGCTGTAATATGGGGGTGATGAAGTTTGTTTGCGCTAGCCAGCGACGACGTGACGTCTCGAGATTGGCTCCCAATGTTTGCACTTTTGTTATTCGCTGTCAATAACGACATAACGACAGACTGCAGACCCGTAATGAACAGTCTACCCTAAGACCTTTGAGGTATCTGTCTACTCAAAATCATAAAGATTGATTTGGAAATAACCTTAGAGTAAGACGGGCTTCTTCGTGATGAAACGAAGCCTTTGTTGCTCGAAGGAAATAACAAATAACAATGAAGAAAAAAATGGTAAAATTTACTTCAGTTTACTTAAAAAGTAGTCTGAACAAGTGGGTTATTTTTGTAATAGGTATGAAATTACAAAATAGACAAAAACAGTTAATAAGTCACGTTTAGGTTCATAATATCTTTGCCAATAGGTGGGAGGAATTTGATCGTCAATTATTACAGTATCTATCGAAATAAAATTATTTATTAACTACTACCTATTTTAATTTAATCTGGCCTTCTGCAAATAATAAACTCACTAATTAAGTTTACCTTTATCTTAAAGATAGCAAGATCATGAAAAGGTCTTAAGTGCACTTCTCAAAGTATATCTATCACTTTTTATCATGTTTTCAGCGGGACATATTTTAATAGCTATTCTGTCTCACCCAGAAGTCTAAAGCTATCTCAAAGCGCAGACCATTTTCCCCATCACGTCGCTGTCGCAAAGTTCTGGCAAGTAAAGCCGGTGGGAGGCTTTGGAATATCTCCGACATTCGAAAGCGCAGCTGTTTGCAGTTCCGACCGCGGCTTTCCAACGGCAAAACACTTCACCATAAAGCTACACTCACCTACAAGACTTCATAAGTTAAGTACTTTATTACTTTTATATCACAATAAAATGAGTAAGAAGTGGTGAAAAGGCAGCACTTTTTGTCTTTTTTGATACCCAAATTAGTAACTAGTTCCGTGAGTTGTATTTTGTTTAAAAACAAATAATATACGCAGTTTTCAAATTTAGAATCTTAGCCAGAAATGTTTTGATTAATTTTGAACTATGAACTTTTGAGTCTTCTAAAAATAAGAAATCAAAATTTGCTTTGCACCGCTAACAAAAAAAATCACAGATATCGCAGTCCCCGTAAGAATCGAAGCAATGAAAATATACAAAAATTTACGAAAAACAAAATATACTTAATTATTTTTACGATTGTCACACAAGGCGAAGCCAAGCCGTAAAAACTTGCCGCAAAATCGATTTACAAGCGTGAGGCAAAGTGCTTTTTTAATTTCTAACACCACCTTTTAAAATAACAAAGAAAAAAGAAATAGAGTGACAAGGATGAGACTTTTAAAATTGATATGACTGTGAGAAAAGGAAAAACAGAATGTTTTATGTTGTCGTTGTCATATAGGATTAAAAAGTATAAAAAAATAAAATACACTAATATACAAGGAGTTTTGAACAAGTATTGTTAAAAAAGAAAGTTGATAATTCGAAATAAAGAGCATGGTCAAACTGGTCGTATGTATGAAATAAATATAAAATAAGTAAAAAATAATGAAATTTATTAACAAATTAGTGTTATATGATTGTAAATAAATAAATAAGACGAGATATTAATAAATAAGATGTGATGACTTACGGCAGTGAAACGTGGTCGCTAGCTATGGGTCTCATAAGGAGGCTCAAGGTCACCCAGCGTGCAATGGAGAGAGCCAGCGCAGGACCGATCGTCGTGGAGATCCTTGGGGGAGGCCTATACCCAGCAGTGGGTGTCGTGAAGCTGATATGATGATGATTAATAAATAAGAGAAAAACACAACGAAATGTGATTGACTTTTGTCTTTAGGTAAGTATATTAACTATTTTTTTAAGAAAAATCCTTCACATATTCGACATCGTCGTGTGATTAGATTGACAAACCACAAAATCATGAGTATTGTAATCAGATTTTTCTGAATCTTAGTAATTGTGAATGTGTGATACTTTCTGTTTGTCCTTAACAAAAATTACCACAAAAAATGAAAAATGAGAAATTTTATTGAATATTTTTTGCCTTTTCTTCTTAGTACTCTCAACAAATACAGACAGGATTTAAATCGTAGCAGCATTCTTGTATCGCGTTCTACGGCACAATGCGCTACAGCGACGCTCGACTGCACTCAAGGGGAATTATTCGCGCCCGTGTAGGCGTACTGCATTGCCTACACTTGATTGCCATCTTTCAACGCTGTTTTCACTTCTACACCGATAGAGATATAAAAATAAAACGATTAAGAAAAGTGCGCTTACGTTTGATCATAATATTATCATTGACCGAGCGAGAAATTTCGTAGGTCTGTCCGGCTGTCCCACTGTTCTCCTCCTATCTCTCTGTCTCTCTCTCTCTCTTCAATTTTGTGGGCAGGAGCTGAAGACCTCACAAAAGGTCTACAGCTCACAGAGCCACTAGTTGATATTAAAAGGAAAACATTTGTTTAAGCAGAATTGACATCATTGCGTATACGCTCCGTCGCGATAGCGCCCACGAGCAACATTTGTCTCCTTAACTAATTTGTCTCTCACATGGTTTGTATGAATAATCGCCGGTTGTCGCATCGCTAGTCGCTACGTGTGCGCACTTTTATAAAACCGTAGACTTGATGAGAGAGACAAATTAATTGCGGAGACAAAAGTCGTGTGCGCCAGAGAGCTAACATAATAATTTTAGAATTTTCGCTTGTTTGTATGTCTGTATCTAAGTTATAGTAAGCGCATCGTGGAAAAAGTACGGTACGAATCGGTATTCACAGATGTAGGTTCACCTATTGCTAGAAGTCTAACTTAAAATCTGGTGCATCCTGGAAATTTAGTGAAAATAATTATTTGCCGCTGGCCAAAAATTAAAAGACTAAGAAAAAATAATTTCTATTCTATTTCAGACTCGTTGATAGTCACAGACCATACAACAATACTAGTTACAGGGCACAGTCATTCTGCGCGTGAGTATGAAGCACTCGGCATCCTCTGAGAGGACAAATTTCATACGTCAGAAAAGATAAGACCTATACGTGATTTAAAGAAATGAATGTTTCGGAGCGAGGGGAGCGCTATGCGACCTGAATTGCACTTTATTGTGTCGGAGCAAGAGTAGCAATTTATTTAAACGATTTTGCGGAGTGCAACTTCTGTACGCTAGTTTTATCTATTCTGTGCTAAATAGATATCTCACAAAAATAATTTTCATGTATAGTGTTGCCAAGACCCCATATGGCTTGCACTGTCAAAAAGTTATCAGACCTTTTGTAGAGCCAAGCTTCTAACTCTACGCGCCCTAGCTCTACAAGCCCTAACTTCAAAAACTCTTCACCTTAGTCAAAATATGTGGCTTGGCCGTTTCGTTTCTACAAGAACTATTATTGTTGAAGAGTGAATACATTTTTCCATGTAACGAAATGGCCAAGCCACATATTTTGACTAAGGTAAAGAGTTTCTGAAGTTAGGGCTTGTAGAGTTAGGGCTTGTAGAGTTAGGGCGCGTAGAGTTAGAAGCTTGGCACTACATAAGGTCTGATAACTTTTTGACAGTGCAAGCCATATTAATTAATGACAAACAGTACGGGTTCCAAAGAGGGCGTAGTACCTCGCAGCTGCTTTCTCGATTTGTCGATGAGGTCAACCATCACCTGGATAATCGGAATCATGTGCTGGTTGTCTTCATTGACTTCAGTAAGGCATTTGATGTTCTGGATTATAGTATGCTTTTTTCTAAGTTGCAGCAGATTGGTGTGCGGGGCCCAATGTTGGAATGGTTTCGAGATTATCATAAAAATAGGCATACATTAGTCAGTGTAAATGGGGACACCAGTAATCCTATTCCCACAGAACAGGGCACGGCCCAGGGTTCAATCCTGGGACCTACTGAATATCTGGTCTACGTTAACGACATGTGCAATCTCTTCCAAAATGGCTCCGTGTACCAATTTGCTGATGACACATGTTTGGTTGCGCACAGTAGGGACATTTGTGAGGCACAGAAAATTATGCAATACAATTATGACTTACTATGCAAATGGACGCACGATATGGGTCTTGTTATCAATGCCAATAAAACAAAACTTTTGCATATAAGATCACCCTACATAAAATATCTTACTGATCCAACTGTAATATCACATAGCCACCAATGTTTGCATGACCAGCCTGTCTCATGTAGCTGTGAAAAACTTGAAATAGTGAGTCAGCATACTTACCTGGGCCTCATCATTGATAAACATCTTAATTGGAGACCTCATGTAGAATACATATGTAACAAATTAAGATCACTTCGAGCTAAATTTTCTATCCTTAAATTTAAATTACCTTACAATATACTAAGAATGTTGTACTTATCATTAGGTGAATCAATAATAGGTTATGGACTCAGTAGCCATGGTCGAACATATAAAACTAACATTGACTTAATATACAAACTTCAACTAAGCATACTTAAAACAATTATCCCAAAATATTTAAGAAAAAAATATAAAGAAAATGAAATAGGGTTGTTGAAGCACTGCAGAATTATGTCAGCTTACAATAAAATTAATTATCAAATAGTACTTGAGGACTACCATAACATTGAGTCCCTAACTGCTAAAGTTAGGCATAGTAAACTGCGCAAACTAAACAGTACACCAATGTTTGTTCTACCTAAATATAATAATGAATATGGTAAAAGGACGTGGAAATATACGCTACCCAATATATTAAACAAGCTTCCGCATACATTGCAAAATAGTATCTTAAAGAATTACAAGACCTGTAAACATTTATTAAAAAAATACTATATACTGGGATCGAGTGAATGATTATAAATATAATGCTGTAATACGACTCATTCGTGCAAGTATAAACCTCAATTAGGTTTTAAGCGCGTCTAGTTTTTAACTTCTGTAATTGTTATGTTATGAACAAATAAAATAAAAAATAAAAAAAAAATATATAGAGTCTTGGCAACACTATACAAGAAAATTATTTTGGTGGGATTTCATCCCTTTTTGCAAGTAACTTTCCATAAACCGGAAAAGCAAGGTGGGGTCAGAATTGTGGTCTAAAATCATGTAAAATTCGAACAACATCAACCAGCGTACTTGTACTATTATTTATTTTATTCTGTGATAGAACTAATTCATTTATGCTGTGATATTATTTTACCTTTTGACGTAGAATGTGACAGTGCAAAGAGCAAAATAGAGTATGCGTGAGGTTTGCGCCACGAAAGAAGTAGTTTTGAAATAAACACAATTCCTTTTTTAATGAATATTTTTTCCGTTGCTTTAACAGTGATTTACTAAGTCTTAAAAATAATTACTAAATATTTAAAGATTTTTCAGATACATATGTCTCATTTTTTCAAACCTCTAGCATCAAAATTTGCGGAAGTCTCATACAAACTTCCATCCCCTAGCTAGTTTAAGGGGTTGCGGGGTAAAGTTCCAAGTTTTATATTTTTTTTGTTGTTTGTGTACTAAAACTAGCTTACATACCAAATTTCAGTTTTCTAGGACTTCAGGAAGTACCCTAAGAATTTTGATAATTATCAGTAAGTTTTGACGAAATCGGGGTTTTTTAGATCTCAATAAAATCCAAAGTTTAAGAGCTATGCAATTGAAACTTTGTATGTTTAATAAATCTACTACTGACATCATATTCCGAAAGTTTTATTTTTCTAGTGTAATCCAAACCCAAGTTATGAGGGTTAAGCGGTTGAAGAGTTAAAGTCCAATTTTATATTTTTTTTGTTGTGTGTCCTAATACTAGCTTACATACCAAATTTCAGCTTTCTAGGACTTCAGGAAGTACCCTATGAGTTTTGATGATCATGAGTGAGTCAGTAACGAAAACGGGGTTTTTTAGATATTAATAAAATCTATATTATAAAAGCTATACAATGGAAACTTTATATATTCAATAAGTCCACTACTGACATCACATTCCAAGAATTTTGTTCATCTAATATACTCCAAACCCAAGATATGAGGGTTCAAAAAAACGTCGAAGCGCTTCGAGAAAAGGTAGGTAGGTAGTGCCCTTGCGCTTCGCTTCCTCGTCTTGGCGGGAGCACTGCCGTGCTCCCAGATAATGTCTGTGTTGGTAGTTCACAAACAAAGCGTGACAAATGATGATCAACAGCTTCCGAAAACAATACAGAAACGCAGCCGCAACTAGTTATCTCGATAAAAAGTTTTCGAGATGCTTAATCAAGTCGGGTAATCCGCAATCGCTTGAGCAGTGAACGGCCGGCGATTGCGATTTATGCTCCAACTCTCTTTGATTGCTTTTGAGAAACTGTGGCTCAAGCCAGTTGAGTCGGATACAATTTTTTCTCTAAAACGAAGACAGCGTCTAAAAGCAATTTCTGTGATGTATCTAGAACTATTATGCATTTTATGACAAAACTTATAATTCTAAGGCAACATCGTAACTAGTAGGGAAAGAATCTCTTCATAATATAGTATGTGCAAAAATGGGGAATACTTACTTACTTAAATTATGAATGTGAAAGTCCGTTTGTTTGTTTGTTACGCCTTCACGTCTTAACTACTGAACCGATTATAATGATACACGTTGTCTAGGGTACAGAGAAAGGCATAGGTTAAAGTCCATTTGCTTAGATTGTGTCGGTACACACGCAAGCACTTGTGTTCAGAGACAGGAATACCGGTTACAAATACAACCTTTCACTAGGCATTTCTATGTAAACTTGGATTTTGGCCGCACGCAGTATCCATTGTTTATGTGGCGGCATTATTTAACAAGAAGGGGCACGTGCAAAGGCGGCGCGATAAAAGGGCGACACTATCTAAGCGAATGGACTTTAACTTCCATCCCGAAAAAAGGAACTGTTCCCGAGGGATAGACAAAATACTATCCACGCAGACGAAGTCGAAGGCGGTCGCTATTAATTAAATATTTTCTGACTTTTCCTTTACGTCGCTCAAATTATTAATTAAAATTGTTACCATCCAGTCGTCTTTGTATGCTTATTACGTGCTAAGGATGAGAGGATTCTGGATTCTTTGAAATAAAGTTTGTAAAATGATTATCGCCAGCTCTTATAATTACAGAAAAACTTTTTGATATATTTTCAATTACAAAACATAATATTATATACTAAATTGACCGAGCGACTGAAAAGCGCGAGCGAAGCGTCCCGTTTCAGCTAGGACAAAATGCTTTCGTATGTTTGTCCGGCTGTTTTCCTCTATTGGTCGCATTTCTCAACCGATTCTCGTGAAATGTTGTGCTCACAACATTTCGATTCGATACTATATTTTCCAAATCATATTTTACAGACATTTCGCAATAATATGTTCAAAAATGTCACAAACGCAAGCTTCAAGACTACAGCTGCTATACAGTACAGAGCCACTATAGTAATAAAATTAATGGAATAATTCATGAATGTAAGTAGGAATTCGTTTCAAAAATATGACCATAGGTATACACGATGTCAAAAAACTTTGCCACACGGAAGGAAAGTACCTTTAATATTGAATAGAATCTCTTTATTGTCCTATTGAAGATAGAAAATTTTACTGAAAGAAGACTTCATTTTGTTTTAAAAAAAATGGAACTGCATTCAAAGATTTTTTTTTAAAAATCGCATACGATTCGATACAAATTGTTACAATCCGTAATAATTCAAATTAAAATTTTAAATTGCATGGTCATCTTTTTGTTTAAGATGCTGTGCCACTTAAGAAAAAATAACCCTTATGAGTAAACCCGTTCTTCTTGTCAGTTAAAAAAGTCTTGAACGAGTGGTAGGAAAATATAGACGATTAAAAAGTACTTAATAATTAAGTTTATTTGAATAAAGCTAATTTTGACTTTGACTTTAAACTTTTCGATTGATATCATAAAAATAAACAAAATATTTTTTTGCTTTTTTGGTGGGTTCGATTCCTGGCTAAGGCAGGCAATTTTTCAAAAATCTTTGAATGCAGTTCTAATTATTTTAAAAAATCAAGATAAAGTCTTCTTTCACTTAAATTTTCTACCTTTAATACTTAAGGTACTTTCCCTTCGTCTGGCAAAGTTTTGGGACACCCTGTTTATTATTATGCCAATACGCATAATATGCATATAGCTAATAGATAATACTTCAAAATTGTGTCTGAACTACTCGAGTTTTTTTTTAAATCCCGAAGCAATTATTTAAATCCCTCACCACATTGTGCACTTCCAGGAATTTCGAAAAGTTGTGACATAGATCCCACGGGAGTAAAGAAATATACCACGTCAGCCGAAGCAGTACCTACGCTTGTTGAATATGTGGGATAATTTCTGAATTTCCCGGCGTGAAAAATTCCCTTTTTTCGTTCAAGTTTCCCTGAACTTTGGAAGAGGGTGTGTTCTTCACGTGAGGCATATTTGTTTTTATTTGGAGTCTTTAAGGAAAGTTTTGAGCCCGATGCAAAGTGTATAAGAAACTAAATTGGCTCTTTGTTATATTTCGTTCTAAAGCTTTGAAGATTTGTTAGAGAAAAACTTCACTAAGTTTGTTGCGGCTGTGGCGAGAATAATTTAGATTTGAGGTTGTTCTCGATACATTTTAACAAAAAAATGTCCTTCTCTGTACCTCTGAGAAGTCTCTTATATTTTTTGTCCTAGTTTGAAGAAAAAAAATTCAGACAGCGAAAAGGCCTGACAACAGAAAGGTCTAGAAAAAAATAACAAAAAATACTGCTTCTTTTGATGTCTCTTCAAATTATTATTATTTTTATGTGTTATCGCTAAACCCACCTTGCTAATGTTAAAGGTTGCTAATTTTTAATGAAATGAGATAATAAAAATAAATAAATTTAAAAAATATTAAAAACACGACTGGCCTGCCAAAACGAACTAAAAAATTAAATAACAACAATAACCGTTTGGAACAATTTTTAATCGAAGAGGTCCCCTGACTGCAATGACACTTGTTTGAAATGAAACCACAGTAATAACGGTGAAATACTTTTACTTTCTTCCCAGGAATACACCATGATTATTATTAACTAGGTTATAGCAACAATACGTTAACAGTTTTCCCTAACTACTTCTCTTCTCAACGGTTGGACAGTGACTGAGCCTGCAACTCGCTTTCGTTGACCGTTCCGCCGATTATCCCCACCACATTACCTCCTCATTCCACTACAAAATGGCGGGAAAATGTGGCGGGAAACGGTGGAGCCAAGCGGCGGTGTTGCCAGGCTAATAAACGAAGATACTACTATTATCCTTTCAATTTCATTTAAAATCATAACAATAAAAGGGATTTATTACTACTCCACGACAAAACGTCACATTCGTCCATCCTGACGTCGTGCGTGTCCTCATGCACGGCAAAATATCGTCACATTCGGCAGGTTGTATGTTTAATTATATTGCATTAATTTGATATTTATAAAAAGTTCAGAAATCTTATGTTATACAAAAAAATTAATGGTTTAATTTATTGTTTTATTTTAATTTTGTGAATTGATAATTGCTAAAAAGAGAATCTACTGAATCTACCACCATTTCACAAAATTGGGAGGCCCCTTCAAGAAAGAAATGGCGAAAGAAAACTTGGAGGGTTATTGACCTCAGTCTTTTATATTTATTTATTTAAAACTAATTGTATCATTAGATCCTGCTGTGTGTGTTTGGGGCTATAATTTTTGACTAATGGGGCCCAAGCTGGGATGGAATTATCCAACTATCACCTCAATTGAAATTAGGATATTTATTGATTTCAATTCAATAGCCTTGCGGAGTATTCTAGAAATAAATCTACGTTCCATGATCCCGAAGCTATGACATTTATAAAAGCCTGTAATATTGTATAAATCCTTAGAAACCCACAATAAAGCAAATAAATGACTTTCATGTAAGTAGCACTTATTATTAGTTCATTCTACTAAATTATGAATTTTATTATAATGTTAAATGAATACAATAATAAAAAGAATATAGCAGCCAACGACAGGGTAAACAAACTCAATCACAAATTGCAGATTTTTGACAGACTGATACTAAACTAAAATTATCAATGATTTTAATACAAAGTTCAATTTTATTCAATTAGCAATAATTCTTACTATCACGGGGAACATAAAAGTAACTTCCTTTCTTTGCTTTGTTACTACATAGTAAGTGTGCACTTCATAAACAACGTTCAACGGCTATATAGGTACAATCTTGAGTCTTATTAAAAAGGAGAAAATGAATGTTACCACTTTACAGTTTGTTAAGGTATTAAATTTACAGATATACAATATTTTATTAAATTATTCATTAATTAACTACACATGTAAATCATATAATGACTAAACTTGTGTTGCAACAATAAATTAAGATGCATTCTTATTTATTTACTTCATAATTCGCAGCATGACTTAGGTTAGGTACCTACCTAATATATTTATAGTGTCCGTGTTACCTATAATATTTAATTTAGTTAAAACTACCTACTTTAACAGGTTCTAAATAAGATTTAAATATTATATTTGATATATCAATTCATAGAAATTCTGTTCTATTTCTAAGTTCAACCAGAAGATAATTGTAGCTGAAACCTATAATCTGTCGCAGCCCGTTGCCGTCGTGGCGTAGTGCCGCCAAAACTACTGTCAGCCAATAACGCAACCGTCGCGTCGCGTCGTTTCTACCAGTCAGTCATCCAAAAATCTTCCGTAGCACATCCTTCAGCCTGCTGCCGCCACCTAGCGTCCTCTATAGCGCATTGGCATCTTGTTAGATGCCACATAATTCTGAAATAAATAAAACATAATCGACAGTAACCGTTCATATATGATAGTACAAATTTCAACCAAATAAACATCAGGGTAAAATATTTGAATCTATACATGAGAATTGGGATGATGACTAATGAATAAAATAACGAAATACCTACTAATAAAAATCGTAAACACATTAAACTTTGAGAGTAGCTTGTATACCTCTTGGTTTTGTATATTGCATATTATTTGTTTTATGACCCTTCAAAGTTGGGTGGACAAGTCTAAGTACGTAAGTCCAAAGACAAGTCCATTAAAAAAAAGTATAAAATTTATTACAATAAATGGTACTTTTAATTAGTCCGTAAAATGTCTAGTAAATTTGTCTAAGAAACCATTTTGATAAACACAATATTTAATATGGCTGCCAAACAAATTTCCTATACTCAGGCGTGACATCATAAGTCATAACTGAGTAGCCGTTAGTATGGAGCGTTTTTGGGTGAGTCCATTTGTGTGCTTTTCAAACTGTGATATCTCGGGCAGTTTTCATGCTAGCGAAATAATTCTTTCACCAATGTTTCTTTTTTTGAGAGGTAATTTGTGTAACATAAAATAAATAAAAAAAATATCATGCCTATTGTTTGAGATAAGAACGATGTCGTAAACTAATTTGTGACATACAAATTCACACATACAAAACGATAGATATCCATTTAATTGCATTGTTCTGAAATTATAATAATATCAAAGTAATATAATTACAATTTTGCTTTCTTTATTTGATCATAATAAAAAAAATAGTTATCGCTATAGACAGATTAATAATGATAATATATTTATTAATTTCTCTGAACTGAAGCTATTGAATTATCATGATAACTCATTCATTTTATTTCACAATTTGTGGTTCTCAGACATTTTATATATAATGTGTTCAATTCTAGTAATGGCTAATGTTGATACTCGGGGCTACCGTTTGCCACTATGTGGACACGGCCTGCCAAAGCACTGATATTCCAGCCAGGGCTACCGTTAGTCATCATGCGGACAGGGCCTGCCAAGACACTGATGTCTGATACTCAGGGCTACCGTTTGCCGCCATGTGTTCACGGCCTACCAAGACTTGGATATATTCAGGCCAGAGCTATCAACTGAGGACACACATGGCCCATAGATGCGAACACTTGACCGCTTAACAATTATGCTTTAGGACACACATGGCCCATAGATGCGACACACTTGGCCGCTTAACCATTATACTTTAGGACACACATGGCCCATAGATGTGACACACTAGGCCGCTTACTAAGTACTACACTTTAGGACACACTTGGCCCATAGACGCGACACACTTGGCCGCTTACTAAGTACTACACTTAAGGACACACTTGGCCCTAGACGCGACACACTTGGCCGCTTACTAAGTACTATACTTAAGGGCGCACTTGATCGGTATTTAATTGTAGCTAACACCTTGCTATGTACACTACCTAACCTTGTACGACTTATTTTCTCCAACATCAATATATTGTATTCCAGTAGCATCGAACTGCAGCTTAATAAACCACAATTCTCCACAAAAAAAACGCGGACTACATAGAGTACCTACTCATCTAGTGACAGAACTTTGTACATGTATAATTGAGTACCAATTTTTCGTGAAAATACCCCATTATATTTACTTAAGGGCCTGTGCATTAAGCTAAACAAAAACAACTTTAATAATATTTTACATATGACAATTTGATTACGATTAATAAAATTGCTTAACGTGATCAAACAAGCGTATTAAGTTAAACGTAGCCTTGTAAACTGAAGGCGTATCTAGCCTAATGAAGGTGTCTCTAGCCTTATGACCTGAAGGTGTCTAGCTATCTAGCCCAGTGTTGCTTTCAAAAAGCTGTACAAAACTGTAAAAGTCCTTAAAAAGCTGTAAATCTACAGTTTCTTATCTTGTATTATTTAATAGCAGTAATCAACAAAACAACATAATAAAGTAAGAAAAATATACTTGTACTTGTAAATCAACTTTAAATCTTAACAAATTAACAGTATTTCTACTAAAACTTCCTTTTTATTTTTAAAATCTTACATATTTTTATTAAATTTCTTTAAATGGTCATTGGTAGTTGACTATTTTATTGACTGTTACTTATGCCGTACCGTACGGTACCGTAGACTTTACTAAAACCAGGTTGGTATGGGTTATCAGCGAAGGAAATAGATGACGCTAGCATAATAAAGAAAAAAACAGTAGATTTGGAAATCTGAACTAAAAACTGATATCGAAAAACTGTAGATCTACAGTTAAAACTGTAGAGCTGGTTACACTGATCCAGCCTAATGAAGGTGCTTCTAATCTCACAAATTGCACGCGGCTAGTCTCGAAAGCCAAAGACATAAATTTTTATTCATAATAATATCGAAAGCTAAACCTTATTTGTAAGCCGGAGGCACGTTAAATAAAGATTAATAACTTTAACATGCATGTTTTTCTATCACTCATTTGACGCCAATTAATGCAAATAAATGACAAGTCTGCGTAACGACAACCACAATTTATGGTGATGTGCTATAGTACTAATAGTACTAAATACTACTAGTGCTAATAATACTAAGAATGCTAATAAAAATCTGAAAAAATTAATGTGTTTTCTTACCATATATTTTTAAGAATAAAATTAATAATTTTGTTCTTTTGTTCCCATATCCGTTAAGAAAGGGTTAAGATCTTTTTAGCTGACAGGCGCAATAAAATTATCAACTTTATCGGAAATCAGAAGTGACAATATTTACAAATATATTACGTCGTTAGGTACTGTATTTAATTTTATTTAAAGTAAATAAATCGTATCTTGTAAACTAAAGGTAGCCTAGCCGTGTATGTGCCGGCTTAGAATAGCACTACCCCCTCTCATCCCGTGGGTGTCGTAAAAGGCGACTAAGGGAACACAGCCATCAGGAGACGGGCAGCAGCGTCTCCAAAATTCTTGGCCTACTGCGATCGCCAACCCGCCTGCCAAGCGTGGCGATTATGGCAAACCCCCTCATGAATGGACACACAAATAAATTGGCCCCCAGTCCCCGGCGGCCCCGCTATTCCTAGCTACGGTAGCGGCTATGGTAACGGCGGGGCAGGGGGTGCTAAGAATCCCCGGGTGCGGATCGGCTACCACCAATCACGAAAATTGCACCTGGCAACCTATAACACGCGCACACTGAGGACCGACACGAAGTTAATCGAGTTGGAAGAAGTTATAAGCAAGTTACGCTGGGACATCATTGGGTTATCTGAAGTCCGAAGAGAGGGAGAGGACTCGATAATCCTTAATTCCGGTAACTTGCTATACTACCGGGAGGGCGACCAACAGTCCCAAGGTGGTGTCGGGTTCATCGTCCACAAGTCCCTTGTCAACAACGTGATTACCATCGGAAGTGTGTCGACCAGGGTGGCGTACCTTATACTCAGAATATCCAAACGGTATTCGTTGAATGTCATACAGGTTTACGCACCGACCTCGACGCACCAAGATGACGAAGTGGAGGCTATGTATGAGGAGATCTCTAAAGCCATGCATAGCTACAAAACCCACTACACCGTTGTGATGGGGGACTTCAATGCAAAGTTGGGGAAACGATGCGGTGATGAGCTGAGAGTGGGGCAATTTGGAGTTGGGCAACGGAATGACAGAGGCCAGATGCTAGCCGACTTTATGGAGAAGGAGAACCTCTTTATGATGAACTCATTCTTCAGAAAGCCGGAAAGCCGGAAGTGGACTTGGGTCAGTCCGGACGGTACAGTCAGAAATGAGATTGATTTTATCATGTCGACGAAAAAGCAAATATTCAATGATGTCACTGTGATCAACGCCGTTAAGACGGGGAGCGATCACCGATTGGTACGTGGCACATTGAATATCAACATAAAGCTGGAAAGATCTCGACTGATAAAATCAACACTCCGACCATTGCCGGCCCATATCCAAAACCCCGAGAGCTTTCAACTCGAACTCCAAAACCGTTTCGAAGCCCTTGAGAACAGCATAGATGTGGACGATCTAAACAATATGGTGGTGGATACTGTCCGTACGGTAGGGTCCAAGTTCTTCAAGACCCGCCGTCCCAAGCTAAAGAAACTCTCCGACCACACACTCCTACTCATGGATCAGAGACGTGAAATGAGGCTCCAGAGTTCAGTAGGTGCTAATCGTTATCGGCAGCTTAATAGACAGATATCTAAGTCTTTGACGAGCGACCTTCGCCAATTTAATACGAATCGTATTAAAGAGGCTATCGAGCGGAACAAAGGCTCCAAAGTGTTCGCGAGAGATCTGTCTATTGGGCAAAGCCAGATGACGAAGCTGAAAACTGACGACGGACGCATCATCTCAGCGAAGCCTGAAATCCTTAGGGAGATCGAGAGTTTCTATGGGCAGTTATATTCCACGCAGACACCCGTTGAAAGCAAGGCTAAAGACCCCAGAGCCAAGCTTACCCGACACTATACCCAAGATATCCCGGACGTCAGCATGTACGAGATTAGTATGGCTCTCAAACAGCTGAAAAACAACAAGGCGGCGGGCGACGACGGAATCACTACAGAACTTCTGAGAGCGGGCGGTAAGCCGATACTTAAAGTCCTCCAGAAGCTTTTCAATTCCGTCATCGTCGAGGGCAGAACGCCGAAGACATGGAACATAAGTGAGGTGATTTTGTTCTTTAAAAAGGGTGACAAGTCCCTCTTAAAGAACTATAGACCCATCTCGCTTCTGAGTCATGTCTATAAGCTGTTTTCGAGAGTCCTTACGAACCGTCTCGCTCGCAAATTCGACGACTTCCAACCTCCCGAACAAGCCGGGTTCCGAAAAGGCTTTAGCACCATAGACCACATCCATACGCTGCGGCAGGTCATACAGAAGACCGAGGAGTATAATCTGCCACTTTGCTTGGCGTTCGTGGATTATGAGAAAGCCTTCGATTCGATTGAAACCTGGGCGGTGCTGCAGTCTCTCCAAAGGTGCCAAGTGGACTACAGGTATATCGAGGTGTTGAGGTATTTATACAAAAATGCCACCATGTCGGTCCGAGTACAGAACCAGAGAACAAATCCTATCCAACTGCAGCGAGGTGTGAGACAGGGAGATGTTATTTCTCCGAAACTGTTCACAGCTGCGTTGGAGGATATCTTTAAACTCTTAGACTGGAAAGGACTCGGCATCAACATTAATGGCCAATACCTAACACACCTTCGTTTTGCCGATGATATAGTTCTAATGGCTGAGACGTTGGAGGACCTGAACACAATGCTCGAAGATCTCCGTAGTGCTTCCCAAAGAGTGGGTCTTAAAATGAACATGGATAAGACGAAAATCATGTCGAATGCCCATGTTGTGCCCGCTCCAGTTCATGTTGGGAACACTGCACTTGAAGCTGTTGACCATTATGTATACCTAGGACAGGCAGTCCAGTTAGGTAGGTCCAACTTTGAGAAGGAGATCTCTCGTCGAATCCAACTCGGATGGGCAGCATTCGGGAAGCTCCGAAAAATCTTCGTGTCCGATTTACCTCAGTGTCTCAAGACGAAAGTCTATGACCAGTGTGTGTTGCCAGTGATGACTTACGGCAGTGAAACGTGGTCGCTAACTATGGGTCTCATAAGGAGGCTCAAGGTCACCCAGCGTGCAATGGAGAGAGCCATGCTCGGCATTTCCCTGCGTGATCGAATCAGAAATGAGGAGATCCGCAGGCGAACTAAAGTAACCGACATCGCTCGAAGGATTGCTCAGCTAAAGTGGCAGTGGGCTGGACACATAGCGAGAAGAACCGATGGCCGTTGGGGCGGAAAGGTTCTGGAATGGCGACCGCGCACCGGACGACGCTCCGTGGGTAGGCCCCCGACAAGGTGGACCGACGATCTGGTGAAGATTGCCGGAAGCCACTGGATGTGGGAAGCGCAGGACCGATCGTCGTGGAAATCCTTGGGGGAGGCCTATACCCAGCAGTGGGTGTCGTGCGGCTGATATGATGATGATGATGAAACTAAAGGTACGTCTAGCTCAGTAAACTGCAGGCGCATCTAGCCAAACTGATGGCGCCTCTAGCCAAACCGATGGCGCATCGAGCCTTATCTCAAAAAATATTAAGAAACAAATCCACTTTAAGAGGCGTACAACATTGGAAGCTATTTACATAGAAAAAAATATCGAAATTATTGTCAACTGTTATTCACAAAACCAGCAAGCTAGCTAAGGTTTCTTTTTTAATATAGATTTAAGATTAAAGATTTATTATTGGTTGGCACTTCAGTAATGAACTACAAAATTAGATGTCACTTTACGATATTATTTTATTTTAATCGAAAAAAGTTTGAGCTATCACGTTTCTGTCAATCACAACCGAGTTCTCTAATCTATTTTCTTTAAACCAAGTAATACTATGTGAAATCTTTGTTCAAAAGAGTTTATTGAACGTTGTACAGCCCCCCAAATAAGGACAACTAAATAGTTTTCAACATTCAAGAGCCCGTTCACAAAAACCGCTAGAAATCTGCAAAATCTTATCATTTCGACGTCGTTAATCTCAAAAAATGGTTGCATTAATCATTTCTGTGGTTGATCTATGATGGATCCATCTATGTCAACGTTATTTTAATTTAAGACCTTTTTGTCATATAGGTACTTCTTTTAACATTGTTTTCGTCACCCTGTTGGGTACGGAACTCGGAAGCAATATTTTAAAGCGGCGACCACTATGTTTAATTAAGAAATAAACATAATATGAATGGATGAATGAATTATTTTATTTGCACAACCATACATTACGAAATTATTATGTAGGTAGCTTACAATAAAAATTTAGAAGCAGTAAAGGGTAGGTAGGTGTACCCACCCATCTTATCTACATTAAAATTGTTACAAACTACTGTGGGTACCCACCGCAAACAACTTTGTTACAACAATAATTACTAATGGACCAACAAAAACTATAAGTAGAATCAATGACACGGCAGTACAACTACTACCCACACTATCCAAACTAGAATAAGTTCCGTCCATTTAAAATAAAATTAAGTACTTTAACTATCATTTGAAAACTATATAATATTCCTTGCAAAACTAAGAAGTTAGAACAAATAATGTATTCCAAAGTAAACTTACATCACTTAGGAATAACTACATAAATAAAATCAAAATTATAACCTCAATAGACAATTTATACATTAGATCAAAATTGAAATCTTTTATATTATGCATTAATAAAAGGAGATAGGTTTACAGTTTTAACTGTAAGGTCACTTCTTTAAAACAAAACTTAAATTAATTACCCATATCGGCAAACATTTTGTGAACGGCCTCCGAATAGAATAAGAATACTACCTTTGAACTAAAATAAAAACTGTATAACTACTACTATACTATAGCGTTATGGTATTACCAAAACTTTTTTTACGTCAACATAACTTAGTCAGGTTTATGTTAGTATCATTATATTCTGTGGTTAGGTGCTAATTCAGTGAGTATCATGTTAGCCGTTTTATTCTCCGTACCCGTGTATATTCCCAGGGTACAGTGTCAAAGACGATTTAACTACTAACGGCAATTACAAAGCTATGAAACACGAAAAACAAACTTAACAATTTCGTCCGAGATGAAATTACACAGTTAAATAGATATAAAAAATATACATAGTTCCTATTTTCATAATTCATTAACTGCATTTCCAGAGTTTAAATCACGAAAGTTACAGTTGGGCAGTAAAGATAAAAAAACTTTCATTTCACGACCTAGTTTTATAAAATCATGAAAATTACTATTCCAATGTCAATGCACTATTTCATCATGGAGTGTAGTTTTGTGTGCAGTGTATGCACGACCGAAGTGTAGCCTCGACCACGTGCAATGATTGTGAATAATGGTATGTATGCACCGCCGAAGAGTTGCCTCGGCCACGTGCAATGATTGTGAAGTGTTTATACACTGTCGAAGAGTTGCCTCGACCACGTGCAATAATGTTTGTGAGTAATTGTGTGTATGCACGGCCGAAGAGTAGCCTCGGCCACGTGCAATGATTGTAAAGTGTTTATGCACTGTCGAAGAGTTGCCTCGACCACGTGCAATAATGTTTGTGAGTAATTGTGTGTATGCACGGCCGAAGAGTAGCCTCGGCCACGTGCAATGATTGTAAAGTGTTTATGCACTGTCGAAGAGTTGCCTCGACCACGTGCAATGATTGTGAATAATGTTGTGTATGCACGGCCGAAGAGTTGCCTCGGCCACGTGCAATGATTGTGAAGTATTTATGCACTGTCAAAGAGAGAAAAATCTCTTGAGTGAATTAAAACTTGAAACTACCCAACTTAATTTCGTAATTTTAGCTCGGTTTAAACCGTTAGAAAAGTAAGAAATTCGTGAGCGTACATACCTTGGTTCTTCCACTGCTGATTTGAAATGAAACCACAGTAATAACGGTGAAATACTTTTACTTTTTTCCCAGGAATACACCATGATTATTATTAACTAGGTTATAGCAACAATACGTTAACAGTTTTCCCTAACTACTTCTCTTCTCAACGGTTGGACAGTGACTGAGCCTGCAACTCGCTTTCGTTGACCGTTCCGCCGATTATCCCCACCACATTACCTCCTCATTCCACTACAAAATGGCGGGAAAATGTGGCGGGAAACGGTGGAGCCAAGCGGCGGTGTTGCCAGGCTAATAAACGAAGATACTACTATTATCCTTTCAATTTCATTTAAAATCATAACAATAAAAGGGATTTATTACTACTCCACGACAAAACGTCACACTTGTTATTTAACTTTTTTAGGTCGTTTTGGCAGGGCAGACGTGTTTTAAATATTTTTGAAATTTATTTATTTTTATTTCACACATTTTAGTGACAAATTATACACGGTTAATTTTTAAATATATCTAAAAATGAAATGGGGATTTCAGACCACGTAAATGAACAACTTTTACTATAGGGGCCAACCACGAAATCGCGAAAAAAAAATCAGCTGTTCCATAGAAAAGTACAACATCGACTCGACTATAATGTATGGAACAGCAGATTTTTTTTCGCGATTTCGTGGTGGGCCCCATAGTAAAAGTTGTTCATTTACGTGGTCTGAAAACCCCATTTCATTTTTAGATATACTTAAAAATTTACCGTGTATAGTTTTGAAATGTGCTCATTAAGGCCTTTCATTTGATGCCCATATTGTAATTTATATTCGACAAACACCACCTTCGCCTTTTATAAAGTAGTTGTTGTATAAAAATACATAATCCTATTCAATCGCCCGCTGCTGGGTATTAATCACATAGGCATTTATCGCGCCACGCACCTGTATTGTGCCGGCGGGCGGTGCCGATAAATTTAATTTTCCCGACCAATTCCATGAACAAAATATCTGCTGCCTTTTAGGGTTCTTTGAACGAGTAACTTTTTTGAAAAAAGTTGCCAGTTCATCTACAGACTTGCTTGCCCTTGAGTGTCATCCCTGGAGCTACATTCCTGGTGGTTATAATTTCTTCGACATTCTATACTTTATCTTAAATACCGGGTGTAACAAAACCCTCAACGAAGCCAAGGTCTACGTATTCTGCCCATCATCAGGACCATTTCTGTTCAAAATTATTGCTGGGAAATGATTTTAATTTTTGGTGTTAAAAAGCATTGCAAACATTACTACGCAATGTAACGCGTACAACAGACCGCGCCTGCGATTTTATGCTACACAGCTGCGTGCGGTCGAGTTGAAAGGCAGCGTTCATGTGCGTGCTCATGAGATACATTGAGTGATGACGTTTTGAAGCCATTGTTTGTTACGAAATACTAAAAATTCTGATATGTTTCTTTGGACAAAAATTAGGAAATAACGAATAAAATAAGATTGCTTTTTTTTACTTTGACCTTCAATAACTTCGTAGCTATCGGTTTCCCAGGTATAGTCTAAAAAACAAAAATGATCCTGATGATGGGCGGAATGCGTGTACTCGGCTTCGTTGAGGGTCATGTTACACCCGTTAGTATTGCTACTATATTGGGTCGTTGCCTTTTAATTTGTATTCAATATTCTCTGCTAAGTATCAAACAGCGAGCAATTCGGAAGTAGGTACCTAGTATGTCAAATCGAACGAATTGAAAACTCTTTGTTTCTCTCGCGCTTGACAGTTTTCTGGGAGGGAAAAGAAATCGATAGATTTTCAGTGTGATAAAAGATCGTGTTTTGGACTGCGGAGTCCTCTGGTCGAGGCATTAACGGCTTTTCCATTAAATTGACGTCCGATTCTCTCCCCATTTATGGGTGGTTGATTGCTGTGTGTTTTTAACGACATTTTTAGTTTTTTTTTCTTTAAATTCACACAATTATATTCAATTTTCTCACCAGTTTCATCGTGATATTAAATGAGGAAGTAAAGCTTTAAGGCGATTAGTGCCCTCACAGTGGCACCCTTATCGTGAAATTTAAATCATTTCGTTCCCGCAATGGGATGTTTCCTTTAATGATTACAAGCCACTTTTACCATGGGGCCAACTCTGAAGTCACAAAAAAAAACAGCTGTTCCATACATTAAGGTAGAGTAGGTATTGCGCTTTTGCATGGAACAGCTGATTTTTTTCGCGATATCAGAGTTGGCTCCGTAGTAAAAGTTGCTTTAATTTTGTTGCACTCATGAGAGTGGAATCACTCCACTGTGAGAACCAAATGATTAAAATTTCAAGGTGTATTAAATTTATTGCTCGCTAAGTACATAATGTATCGAAAATTCACACTTACAAAATGAAGTTCTATAGTTTATTTATAAATAATAACCTCTGTAAAATTTAGATCATAGTAGTAGAGTAGGCAAATGTGCCAAAAGTGGCCACTATTTGCTCTCTTGCCTACTACAGGACTACAACAAACTATATTTTACAGTGGTTATTAATTGTAAATAAACAATAGAACCTAAGCTTTGATCTGTAAGTGTGAATTTTCAAAACATTATGTACTTACCAAGCAATAAATTTAATTAAGATGTGAACACCACTGTGAAGACACGAGTCGCCTTAAACAAAAAGCTTAACTGGTCATTTATAATTTTTAAATTTGAGATTTTTGCATTTACAATGCTATTTTTAAACAATACTAAATAATATACTAGAAAAAATACGACTCGCACCAGATCAATACTCAGACGGGAATCGAACCCGCGATCGCGGTCAGAGCATTGGACCGGATATCCAAAGGTCGCGGGTTCGATTCCCGTCTGAGTATTGATCTGGTGCGAGTCGTATTTTTTCTAGTATATTATTTAGTATGGTCATTTATAATTATTGTCTTTTCATGATTAAATTATTAAATCATATGTCAAATATTCTGCTTTGCTTTGAGTCTACAACGACAACTTGAGAAAGCCTATTTAATAACAGTATTGAAAAAATACGCTAAATGAAATAGGTTTAAGTAGGTAGGTACCTATCTACATTTATTTAATAATTTCATTTCAATATCACTTCAAAGCAAACCGTTTCTGTCAAAAGAAAATAAAACGTAATTTATATGAATATTTTAAGAGATGCATTTTGATTTAATAACCTTCTTTTTTATAAGTGACTAAAATATTTGGATATAGGATTTTGGTGAATTTAAAATTATTAAATACCTATTTAGTTCTGTGAACAAATAAATGGCTAAGTTGAGTAAATTGAATCGTACATAGTTTGCTTGATTCTCACTAAGTGTCATATTAGGGGGGAAACAAACAAAAATATCCAGCACAAGGTTACCAACAATTTGATAAATACGACTTAACAAAACGTTACTCTATCTTTAAAGTTGTTGTCACAGAATATTTGATACGTAATGTTTTTTCTTTGTTCTGTGGGTACTGATTAGAAAATACTTCATTTTTTAAATTAATAAAGTATTCTTGAAATTCTCAACTACGTCGTTTAATGGGTACAAAATAAAAAAAAATACATAGTTACATAATATATGTAGTTGACGTGGTATAACCGACAGCTAGGTATACCTCTAGACATTAAATTTAACCCCAGATGCTATTTGAACTTGACCCAAATCGCCAAGGGTCGTTGTTGCTCAGACTCCAGCATGTTGTCCCTTTCCCACGCCCCCAACGAGAGGGATGCCGATTTTCGCAAGACATTCTAGGGGAGCTAGGCCGACATGACTTGAAGGTGTACTTAAGCAGCAATTTGAAGTTTATTGTGTGGAATTAATGCATGGTATTCAAATTTAAACCGTTGGCGATATTCTTGAAATTTTATGTTATTGTATATTTTTTGAGTAAGTCGTAAAACTTGTTCTCAAAATAATTGGATGTGCTAGGAGGTAAAGATTCCAAAACACCTTATTTCGATTTTGAACGAACTGATTATCTGGCTATTAACTATATTTACGATACAATAGAAATTTTCAGAATTTGAACCTTTATTAAAGAACAAGATATTGATAAATTGACGGCTTTATAATAAATTAGCAATAAATATAATATTTAAAATTATAAAGTTTAGTTTCCAACTTTGCGCGAGTCAGGGGCAACTCTGGGAATGACAAATGGCTCCGATTTTTGGAAACTTCCAACCATTTTCAGATGTTAAGGTGGAACTTTGGAGATGAATTATGGGATTAATGGCAGACCATTGGAGTACACGAATCAAGTTATTATTGATGGTTTCCCAAAACGAAAGACAAGAATGAGTTCGCTATAAAAACAAAATTTTGCATTTCTTTTTAGGTTATCCACGTAATTTACTTCCAAGTTTGTGTTAAATTTACTAAATCTATTTATATTACTAAATCAAGTTTATCAAACCGTTGCAATTAAAAGTAAAGTGGAGTAGCTTTCACCTATGTATACATAATTATAGAACCCTTTTTAATAAAGTAACCGAATCGCAAAGAAATATATTTATCTACTTTCAAAACACAATAAGCGAGCTCCATCTAAAGTATTTTATAGCGTTTTCAGCTATCAATCAACTGAACAAACAGAAGTTAAGAAACACAATGCTTCTTTCCCCTTTTGAAGTACATCGATCAACTCTTGAAATTTGATAGACATACTCCACGCTTAATGATTTGTAACAGGAGAGGAGTGTGCAACTATTTATTAACAAATAACAATCCAAATGATATCATAAGTCAGTCCCACAAGGCTCTGCCTGCGGACCGATATGGCTTTGTTAATATAACAATACGTTTTCATGGCCTCAACCACAATTCGCAAATCCGACGTCCGCGTATGCCTCTAAACCCGTATACGTACGGACTAATCCTATTATAATTAACACAATACAACGATTCCGGATAACGCAATCGAGCCAAGGAATCGATGAAGTTAGTGGAACGTTAACGTTGTACCAATTATTCATATTGTCAAGTTAATTGACCGAGCGAGCACGAAGTGCGAGCGAAGCGTCTCTGCTTCAGCTTGGGAAAAAAATATTTCGTATGTCTTTCGGTTCTCCTCTACAGGTTGCATTTCTCAACCGATTCTTGTGAAATTTTGTGAGCTGGTTCGAAATTACATAGATTTTTTGTCAAGCCAGTTTTTCAATCTTTTTAGGGTTCCGTACGAAAATGGTAAAAAAAGGAACCCTTATGGTGTGACTCAGTCTGTCTGTCTGTCACAGCTGGACATCTCGAGAACTACTAATGGTATCAACTTGAAATTTAGAATAGTTTAAGATGACATTTGCCCAACTATTTTGCAAATAAGAAAGAAATAAAAAAAAAATAGTTTTTTTACAACAGGGACTGAAAAGTGGTCTTAAAAATTTTAAGTGAGGTGACTAGGGCATGTGGGGTATCATATGAAAGAGCGCTGTTTGCACATTTAAAAAGATTTTTTCTTTTTTCTTAGACCGCATAGTTTTCGACTTATGATGAAAAATTTAAAAAAAATACCGTCCTCCCTCCCCTTATCTCCGAAGTCTGCAAAGAGAAAAATCTGAAATAATTCTATGTGATAGTAGTTTATGTAAAGATTACAGGAAAAATAAAACGATGTCTCAATATTTAGAAATTAAAAAAACAAACAAAAATTCTTTAGTTTCACTACCAGTCAACAGATGGCGCTATCCTAAGAATGCTGACCTAAGAAAAAAAATAGTTTGACTATCGGTCCAGAGATGGCGCAACCTAATACTACAATAATAATTGGTGGCTGGTTCTAATATAATGAGCTACTATTTGCCATACGAATAAACGAAGAATAAGTTCCTACTTAGTAATATAAACAGTTTGCAATGTGGAGTGGCTGAAACGTTTTTGAGTCACCATAAGCAGCTGTGGTTAAGATTTGTAAATTAACTGTCCGCCTGTTCGCTCTTCCACCTGTCTGCCATTTATCCTACTTTTTTAAAGACTGTACTAAAGTAAGATATCCAAATATATTTATAATTGTACGGAACCCTCGGTGCACGAGTCCGACTCGCTCTTGACCGATTTTATTTAAAATGGTGAAGATATGTAAAAAATACATATTCCAGTCTGGCTTTCCGGCGCTGTCTGTTCTCCTCTACCTGACTCTCCTGATCCTGGTAAAATTTTGTGAGCATGTTTGATAAATATACAGAATTTTTTTGTGAAGACAGTTTTTCGAAATTTATTTAAATGACGGAGATATGTCAGAAAAAATATTTCAGTCCGGCTTCAATTCAAATTCTTCAATTCAATTAAAATCAAAGGTTCTAATTCAAGTTGAAAATTTGCCGTTTCGTAACTCTCCTATAAACGTAGGAAAAAATGGATTGCACTAAATTGACCACCACCTAGCTTTTCAAACAAAACCTTTTGCAACTCCGTAATATGTCCGACTGCTCTTTCAACTGATCTACCGTGGAGTTGATCGAGATAGAACTAACATAAAGATTTTTTTAAATAATTTAAGTACAATTTTTATTTTATACAACTTGTTAGGTACAAAAAATCCCTAATGCCGAATATGGTACATAGAGACCATCAAACTAAACAACTTTTACTATGGGACCAACTCTGAAATCAAAAAAAAAATCAGCTGTTTCATACATTTTAATATTTTTGTTATTAATTTTTGTATAAAACAACAGAATTTTTATTTTCATGATTTCAGAGTTGGTCTCATGATAAAAGTTGTACAGTTTGATGGTCCCTATCTTCCATATTTGGCATTAGGAGTATTTTTGTAACACTTTGTATAAAGACATTCGCCTTTGTCTATTTCATTATCACCATGTTCTGGGTCGATGTGTTTTAATTCTAAATAACCGCTACAAAAGTTTTGTTATACATTTTTACCGAGACATACATAACATATCAGGTGGTTTTACACGGGACTGTGGCGCGCGTCTCTTCTTGTAATTACAGCATCTCATTTACATATCTACCTTTTTTTAAGGGTTCCAGAACTCAAAAGGAAAAACGGAAACCTCAAAGAATTAGTGCGTTGTCTATGTGTCTGTCCGTAGACTGTCTTCTTCACAAAAAGCGTGGACGTATCGAGATGATTGACATCAGGGTATAAACGAGATCGGGTTCACATCAGGAGTGAATAAACGTCAAAATCTGTTATTTTGGTGCATAGAAAACTGTTTCCATGGTTGCCTTTGTACCGTTTTGACATTTACTCGATACCAATTCGATCTCATATTCTCCATCGCGTTCGGGAGTAACCCTCAGGTCTATAGGTCCCTACAAGTTGTAAAAATATCCAGCTTTTAAGATACATACAATCATAAGATACATACATACGGCCATTTATATCGTACATTGAATGAAAATCCAACAGGGTAATAATTTCCCAGAGAGCACAAGTTTTGGAAAAAAAAAAACTTAGGTATTATTTAAATATATATCACGTAAAGAATTATTTGAGTGTAAGTCACACTTGTCCGACTTTTTTTTTTGTTGAAGCGAAACTATTATGTTCAACATCTTAACAGTAACTGCATTTTTTTTTAAGAAAAGGTTCAAACTACTTCGACACGCAATATTATAAAAAAATACTATTCTATTCTAGTTGAGCGAGCGAGCAATGTGCGAGCGAAGCGTCTCTGCTTCAGCTTGGGCAAAAATTTTTTCGTATATCCGGCTATCTGTTCTCACCTACAGGTCGCCTTTCTCAACCGATTCTCGTGAAATTTTGTAAGCAAGTTTAAAAATTGTATAGATATTTTTGTCAAGCCAGTTTTCCGATTTTTTTTAAAATGGCGGAGATATGTAAAATAAAATCATATTCCAGACCGGCTTTCTGGCGCTGTCTGTTCTCCTCTACAGGTTGCATTTCTCAACCGATTCTCGTGAAATTTTGGGAGCAGATTTGAAAATTATACTGAATTTTTTTGTCAAGCCAGTTTTTTTTTAAATGGCGGAGATGTGTAAAAAGACATATTTCAGTCCGGCTTTCCGGCGCTGTCTGTTCTCCTCTACAGGTCGCATTTTTCAATCGATCCCGGTGAAATTTTGTGAGCAGATACGATAATTGTATATAACTGTTTAGACAAGCCAGTTTTTCCAAATTGTCTAAAAACAAATATTCATACATTTTGAAAAATGATCAAAATTAGAAGCACCATCTAGCTGCGAATGCTCACGTATGTGTACTTTGAAAACTTCATGGCGACATTTTATTTTTGTACAATTTGAGCCACTTTTTATCGCGAGGTCTACAGCTCACGGAGCCACTAGTTATAATTTCTCGATAAGATCCTACTAAATGTAACGATATATCTTATATTATTGTTTTTCTTTCAGTTTTTAATGTTTTTTAAGTTTTTTTTTGAAGACTTATTTAATACTACAATTTAATCTACCATAAAGTATAAATATTTTCATAATCTGTTATATTTTGACATTAATTTAGTTTTTTTTGTAAACTAACGTTTAGATTAAGTAAGTACACCTAAAAAAAAAGCCAACAACCAATAAAGCATAATTAATACCATTATTTCTTTTGGACGAATAACATAATATAAGAAAAGATTGAACAAAAGAAGCTTCGATTATAAAGAAGCGACAAAAGAAGCAAAAAGCAAAATAAAGCTCGCAATAAAAACATTTTTTTTTTCTTATAAAAATCATTGGTGGTTAAAAAACATCGGTACACCAAAAAGTCCAGCAAAGAAAACAAAAAATCACAGACAATCGAAATTCAAAAACTCACCCATCAGATTCACTATGTTCGAATTTCAAAAAACACGTAAAACAAAAAAGGTACGTGTGTGAGCGCTGGGCCGGTGTGGACCGGGCGCGTGGGGCGCGCGGCCCTGCCGCTGGCGTGACTGTGAGGCGCGAGGCGCTAACGGACACGTGCCCCGGCGGCGCGCGTAGGCGTACGTCTGACGGGTGCGCGCCCTCCCCGCCCCGCCCGCGCCGCCCGCCCCCACCGCACCGGGAAAAAAGGATTCCATAACGTAATGCGCGTCTAAACACTAATAAACGGTTTCGTTCGAGGTTTTAGTTGCGCTGCTTTTTCTATAATTTCAATAGGAAATTTAAATAATCTTTGTTAATACAAAGTCTGGAAACGATATACATACATACATATTTGAAAATATCGTTCCATCTGATAACGCTGACAAGTTTTTTGTACTCATTTTTCTTGTCATCTAAAAGTCGTCATAATGGGTGGGTGGTAGGGTAAAAGATTTGACGATTTAAAAATGCTTATTATGTGAGCTTATTTAAATAAAGATATTTTCATTTTTTTATTGCAATTAGAAGAACGGAAAAAATTAAATCCCCTGTTTCGTTACACCCAGTTAACCCTAAGTAGACAACGGGAAAAAAATACCCTGGTACGCCCAAGTGAACACTGGTGAATCACGGACGGCGGGCGGTAGGGTACTGCAAATTCATCACATCATTATTATAGCCCATAGTCTACTAGTGGTACGTAGACATCTCCTGTGGGAAGTTGAAGAAGAAGTACGAAGACCCATGCTTAGCAAGCGCGTTGAGATCGCAGTGTTGGGATAAAAATAAAATATAAAGGTAAGGTAGGTACTGTAGGTACTACCACAGTATATAATATTAGTTTTTGTAGGTATATTAAAGGCACCGGTACTTATATTTTCCTTTAAATAATTATCAACTAAAAAACGATTCCGATTATTACCAACGTCTTTCCATTGAGTTTTCAGGGAAATCGAACAATTGAATTCCTGAAACACCCGTTACAGAAACGTATTTACTGCAGCTCGCGGAAGTTCACAAGTAGGTACTAAGGGCAACAGCGTCGCTTAACCAGTTAGTAACAAAATTCGTGTGCGCGCGTATCGCCTCTGCACGAACTATACGTATGTGACAGCGGGCGCGGCGTGCAAGCGATTTTAACCTTAGCAGTGGTTAAGCGACGCTGTTGCCCATGGTACATTTATCTGCGAAATATTCTGTAAAATATTTTTGTATGGGTAACATATTTATATAAAGCAGTAAAAAAAAACAAATAAAAGCAGTAAAATATCAATGGAAAGTATGGAAGGTCGTAGGTTTAGGTAGAATAGGTCATCAATGTCGGAAGTGTAAAAAATAAAGGCGTATAATAATAACAGACGGTTCCATTCCATGTAGAGAGCAAAAGCTTACTTCATTTAGATAGTCCTGACTCCTGAGATAAACTTGAACATGATAAACATTTGGTAGATTCTATGATTTGGGTTTCGATTTACATAATAAGCCTAAGGGTTGAGGAATAAGTTTTTGGTTAATTTTAAGTTTTGGGTTGTTATGTTTAGCTTGTGCTTTATTATATCCAACAGAAATCTGGTGGATAATGCGTAGGCGTTTATTTACTCATGTGCGTAGGCGTTATGTTAGTAGGCGAGGCGATGATCTTTCTCTCTATGCTTGAAGGTGGTATTCATTATCTACCTAATACGAGTGTATTAAAGTAATCGGATGAAATTTAGAATTATTGGTAGGTAAACCATGTACTATGGGCACAGAATAGATATAACGTTGGTTTGGATGAATAGGGTATCAACTCAAAAAATTAGATTTTTTTACTTTTTAATGCAGTCCTAATCAAAAAATCGAGATCTCCGTACTTTTCACACTTTTAGACCCTAAGCTTTGTTTGACTAACACAGTCTTATTCAGTCTTACACCGTGAAGCTACAGTAAGAAAAAAAAGGTCGTCGTCGTTTCTTGAAGAGGGTATTAAAACTAAAAAGTGCTGTGTTCATTATAACTAAAGTTTTTTTAGAATTTTTATTTATTTATTTATCATATTTTAATAGGCTTATGCCCAAATGGCCAAAAAAGGCTTATACCCAGCAGTGGGTGTCGTGCGGCAAAAAAATTATAACTTTAAATTAAATATTTATTTCTATTTAATTTCCTTCTATACGATAGCTTTTAATTGACCTTTTATGGTTATTATACCGTATAAGGTACTTACTTTTTTGAGATGCTACTATGTTGCTCAAAGTTTAAAAAAATAATAAGTTAAAACTTTCTTTTTCGAATATTTTATGTTAAAAACGGTATTATTATACACCTTTCTCAGGATTTTCTCAAAACTACTTTACTGAAAATAAGTAAAAAGTATTAAAAAATGTTGTCAAACGTATAGGCTTTAATATAGGTCATGTGAGCCAAATAATAATAGCGGCTTAAATAATTCCAGAGGAAACTTTAAAATTGCTCTCCTGAAAAATCTCTGTTTTTGAGATAATACCCTATTCATCCGGACCAACGATAAGTACTACGCAATGGGCAACAGGCATAAAATCCGTTTGCACGTGTATCGCCCCTGCACAAGCTATCCAAAGAGGGTGCCACGAGTGACTCCAGATAGTTAGTACCTACTAATAAAACTTTAAAAAACATATTTTCTGACGGCGGGAACGGTGCCACCGATGCGTGAACATCTGGTGTTTAATTGTTGGTAATCTACATGAATTTTAATAAAAATAAACACACTCGTTACGTGTTTGTTGTATAATGTACTTGATTGATAGGCTGAATCTATATTTGAATCAATGATTCTCATATCCTCGTCGCATAGTTAGCGTAGTAGTAACCACACCAATGCCGTCATACCGTGTTTTTTCATACTAGGTTCACACCGCAACTTCAGAGCTAAATATTAGCTTCACTCTCAACGCAATGCAGCCTGCGTTCATGTCGGTGCTAGGTACGCGTTAAGGTTGACAATGATACAATACAACTGTAGACCCATCTTTATGTGTGCATTATCCACTCGTGGTCGTGGTACCATCTATCGAAATCACGAGGTTGTTCATCAAATCGTTGTAAGTCGCAAGTTTCGAACATCGGCTCGCGAAGCAAACGCGTCTCCACATTACTTGCGAAGCTACCAGCCTTGCAATGTGGATACACACACAGCATAACATGTACAGTTTAGCAATTGATCCACCAGTTTTGACATAATTTCCCGTGTAACCAAAATGGCGGTAAAGTTGACATAATTTGTTGCGTGGGAAAATAAACTTTGTTGTTTTATGACATGCAAATTAACCTCAACCTTAGGGTGGTAGACCATATTATTGTCTGACTGTACATTGATTATACTCGTTACTCGTTACGTGTACGTTGATTATACTCGTTGCGTACAGGCGCGCTCCAAGGGGGGGGGGGGGGGGGTCACAGGTGACATGACCGCCCCCCCCCCCCCCTCCAAAATCGTACACGTCACATAGAATAAGCATCTAAAAATTTACAGAAAAGCAATTATTATTATTAGTGACCCCCCCCCCCAAATTTCAGGGACCGCGCCTGGTTACGTATACATTGTACTCGCCGCGAGATGTCGCATATCGTCCGCAGATCGACGAGTGTCGGCATCACCGGTGCGTGAGAGATAACGCGTATTCAATTCCATTTATTTCCGTCACCATGTCGCTTACAATGGCCACTGACGGACGGTCGATGTTTGTTACGAAAGACTTCTTATGTGTGAAGTTATCGGTGTCATGTAATAGTAAAAAAAAATAGAAAATGCTTCCTCACGTAAACCTCTTGCATTTGGTATTGCAAAATCGCTATTTAACATACTATTTTTTACGCTAAATCATACTAAGCTGAATTTGTAAACCACAAGTGCACAACAGCAGTAACAGTTTCCCAGTTTACAGCTCCTAAGGTTAGGAACCTATGTCTGCGTTTGAGTAGACTCAAAATATACACATCTACTTTGTCTAGGGATACAGGTGTTATTTTCATAGAAATAGAAATAGAAATAGAAATAGAAATAGAAATAGAAATAGAAATAGAAATAGAAATAGAAATAGAAATAGAAATAGAAATAGAAATAGAAATAGAAATAGAAATAGAAATAGAAATAGAAATAGAAATAGAAATAGAAATAGAAATAGAAATAGAAATAGAAATAGAAATAGAAATAGAAATAGAAATAGAAATAGAAATAGAAATAGAAATAGAAATAGAAATAGAAATAGAAATAGAAATAGAAATAGAAATAGAAATAGAAATAGAAATAGAAATAGAAATAGAAATAGAAATAGAAATAGAAATAGAAATAGAAATAGAAATAGAAATAGAAATAGAAATAGAAATAGAAATAGAAATAGAAATAGAAATAGAAATAGAAATAGAAATATTTATTCTGCAAGTAACATGGTACACACACATACAAACGAGGTAACTTTGAAGCCTTAGTTTTCCGCCAGGGACGTACCGTGCTGTAATCTGATGATGGCCATCCAAGGACTAAATGGAGTAGATTCAGATCGCTATACACACCCAAATAATCTGATCAGCATTCTAAAAGATTAATGGGTTATAGTTCTCAGTTTGAGGATTTCCATACATTTTCATGCTATTTTCGCAGTTTTTTTAAACATGTCCATTTCGTTTTTAGAATGCTGGTCAGATCAGTTGGGTGTGTATAGCGATCTGAATCTTCTCCATTCACTCCCTGGATAGCCGTCATCAGATCACAACACAGTACATCCCTGGCAGAAAACCAAGGCTTCAAAGTTACCTCGTTTGTATGAAAATAACACCTGGTATCCCTAGACAAAGTTGATGTGTGTATCACTCATACTGATTACTTTTATTATACTGATAGGTACTTGATTAGTCATTATGATAAATACTATCAAGAATTCCTGGAAGTTTATTACAGGTAAATGGCTAAAATGTAATCGTGGGAAAAAATATTCCCACCTCAATCACGGGTCATCGCCCTTCCCCGTAACTCAGCTGATGGCTGGCCACACGTTGTTTGTTCACCGCATTCTGTTTACCCGCACATATCCGCTGTGATGCCCACATTCTGATTCACTCACACGCACCCACACACATGCACGTGCCATTCTGTGGCAATCAAAGGATGCCGTTTTAATTAATTTGTTGGCAACATTAATGTAATGGCAACATTCTTTGTGGTGTAGTGGATAAATACGCTCCAATATCAGTAAAAATAAATATTGAAGCGAAGTATACATTCAACATTATTAACTAAATCTTTGATTTCAACATTCTCGATGTTGCACTTTGTAAACCATAAACGATCCTATCATAATAGTAAGTAATTTTTATTAAGAATCCAGTCCACCTGAAAAGTTTGGAAAATTGTAAAATGTATTATTTTTTATTGTAAAGCCAACGTTATCCCATCTTAAGTTAAGATTATACGTTATACCTAGAAAAAGTAAAATAACAGTGTTCATAAAGAAAACACTAGACAAAACAAAACATAATGTGCTCAGTTCAATCAGCTGCACCGACAAGATCAGCTGCGGTGACGTCACGCCCCAGTAGTACTACGCGGCCGCGCCGCCGTAGCGCCGTAACGCTGTAGCACGCCCACGCGGCGTGGCTGCTACGGCCCGTAGTTAGCTACGGCGGGCGGGGTGGGAATGGGATTATAGATCTACGAGGAAAACCGTTCGTTTTGAGGATTATCGAAGTATCGTGTTTACTAATATCAAAGGGTGTCCAAATAATAATTTTCAACTTTACTTTTATTTAAAAGGTAATTGCGATGTTTGTTGGAGTTGTTTTTATTGGATAATAAAATTTAATCATGCGGGTGTATGTTTTTAAAATAATGGACTTATTTAGACGAAATGCCATATGATCACCGAGGATTTGCAATCACATCACGCCGAACCGCTTTAAGCGTTTCATCATTTCTCACTGTTTGCGTTGCGCTTATTACTGGTCCTTGTTCACGACAACTAGACCCCGTACTCGGACAATCCCGTATTCGCTGAATGTTGAACTCTTGCGAACGCCTTATGCGCTGCAATAGGGAAAATCGTTTTTTTTTAAATGCCTCTACAGTATATACGCGCGATGCACTGCCGACCAATGATCTGTCTACTAAAATCCGCACGAGATGTATTGCGTAGAACGAACACATTTTTCCGCACTTCCGACACCGCACGCGAGTTTTTAATTAAAATTATTTAAAGTTGTAGATTCTCTCGTGGACACCCTATGTAAGTAGGTAGCTCTTGTTATTGAAAACATATTATTGCCTCATGTATATTATAAACCTACATTAATATTGTCTTAATGATTATGATATAATAGATATAAGCTACTAACAAACACTGTGTAGGCTGCATATTGAAATAGTAAGAGTTTTTTGTAGGAAAATTACTTTTCTTAACTGGGAAGGAAAAATAAAATTCTATTTTTACGATATCAAATAATTCATAAGAAATATAATTTAAATAAATAATAAGAAAATTAATGCTTGTTACAAAACTCTAAAATAAAAAATAAATAAAAAAATTAAATAACCCGCCTGCATAAAAAGACAAGTCAACTGAAAAGATGGAAACAAGATTAAATATAAAAGGCAACATAATGTCATGCAGTTGCAGGCATGCATAAAGAAAGTGACATTATAAATGATTTGAATTATATGCCTCCGACTGCATGTTATTATGTTGCCTTTTATATTTTTGTTTCCATATTAGGGTTCCGTACCAAAATGGTAAAAAAGGAACCCTTATGGTGTGACTCAGTCTGTCTGTCTGTCTGTCACAGCTGGATATCTCGAGAACTACTAATGGTATCAACTTGAAATTTGGAATAGTTTAAGATGACATTTGCCCAACTATTTTGCAAATAAGAAAGAAATAATAAAATTTATATTTTTTTACAACAGGGACTGAAAAGGGGTCTTAAAAATTTTAAGTGAGGTGACTAGGGCATGTGGGGTATCATATGAAAGAGCGCTGTTTGCACATTTTAAAACATTTTCTTTTTCTTAGGCCGCATAGTTTTCAACTTATGATGAAAAATGTAAAAAAAAATACCGTTCCCCCCCCTTATCTCCGAAGTTTGCAAAGAGAAAAATCTGAAATAATTCTATGTGATAGTAGTTTATGTAAAGATTACAGGAAAAATAAAACGATGTCTCAATATAACACACTTTTTTAGAAATTCAAAATAATAAACAAAATTTTTTTAGTTTCACTACCAGTCAACAGATGGCGCTGTCCTAAGCATGCTAACCTAAGGGACAAAAATTGTTCCACTATCGGTCAAGAGATGGCGCAACCTAACACTACAATAATAAATTGGTGGCTGGTTCTAATATAATTACCTACTATTTGCCGTACGAATAAACGAAGAATAAGTTCCTACTTAGTAATATAGTAATATAATAATAACGAGGAGCTCGGTGGCGCAGTGGTTTAGCGCCTGGACCAGCGATTGCGGAGGTTAAGCAACGTTCGCAAGGTTCGGTCATGGGATGGGTGACCAAAAATTTATTATCTCGAGCTCCTCCATGCTTCGGAAGGCACGTTAAGCCGTTGGTCCCGGCTGCATTTGCAGTCGTTAACACCCACCAATCCGCATTGGGCCCGCGTGGTGGGTTATGGCCCGTCCTCCTTATCCACCCATAAGGAAGGCCTGTGCCCCAGCAGTGGGGACATTAAAATGGCTGATGAACTAGTAATATAAACATTTTGCAATGTGGAGTGGCTGAAACGTTTTTCAGTCACCATAAGCAGCATTTGTAAATTAACTGTCCGCCTTTTCGCCCTTCCACCTGTCTGCCGTTTATCTTACTTTTTTAAAGACTGTCCTAAAATAACATATCCAAATATATTTATGATTGTACGGAACCCTCGGTGCGCGAGTCCAACTCGCTCTTGACCGGTTTATTTCAGTTGACTTGTCTTTTTATGCAGGCGGGTTTTGTAATTTATTTTTTTATTTATATCTTTTTAGTTAGGTATTACATATAGGGTCATGCATGATATACTTTTTGAAATCCTTATAATAAGCCCTTTAATGTGACAGCCAAATTGCAGTATACTAAAAAAAAAAATTTTGCACTACGTATAAATAATGCACCGTACAGCCGTCATGTTGGTTTTTTTATGACGCCACCTTCTTAAGAACACTTGGGCTGACAAGACAAATCTAACGATATCTTAATCATAAAAATCCATTCAGCCGTTTGAAAGATATGAGGTAATAAAGAATATTACATACATACAAGATACGCGCGAAAAACATAACCCTCTTGCAGTCGGGTAAAAAATTACGATCTTATCACTAACGCACTGAGTTTAAGGTGAACTGTAGTCGATTGAGCTTTCGGGAAGCTTCGAAAAATCTTCAATTCAACTTACCTCAGTGTCTCAAGAGACGAAAGTCTCTCACCAATGTGTGTTGCCAGTGACGACTTACGGCAGTGAAACGTGGTCGCTAACTATGGGTCTCATAAGGCTCAAGGTCACCCAGCGTGCAATGGAGAGAGCCACGCACGGCGTTTCCCTACGTGATCGGATCATAATAAGGAGATCCGTAGGAGAACTAAAGTAACCGACATCGCTGGAAGGATTGCTCAGCTGAAGTGGCAGTGGGCGGGATACATAGCGATGGCCGTTGGGGCGGAAAGGTTCTTGAATGGTAACCGCGCACCGGACAACGCTCCGTGGGTAGCCCCTCGACAAGGTGGACCGACGCGTGAGGGTGCACGGTCGCGGTGCGCCGCTACATTCGGGCCAAGCAGGACCGATCGTTGTTAAGATCCTTGGCGGAGGCCTATACGTATTAAGACTGTGCTTATACCCAACCGTGGGTGTCTTGCAGCTAATATGATGATGATGGTGATGATATTGTCGATTGAATTTGGAGAATATAAGTACTAATGAAATCCCAGTAAAGTAAAAAATGCAATGACTGACTCTAATTTGGAATAATCTTTTTTACTTTTCCCAGTCACAAATTAGAAACTTTAGGTGGTCCTTCAAAGTAACGTAAAAAAAGGCATCGTTGGCGATGAATATTTAGCAGCCAAACTTGGAATAACCTTATATTATGATCGGTGAGGCTCATCGAATAGCCTGTAACTAGCCCTGCCATCACCACACATTTATATGGACACACAGTTGAAATGAAGCCAGTTAACTAGAATATAATGAGATTATGAGAATTTTTACAAAAATAGTTACACACTGTAATTAAGATTAAGTGCTCCCTTAAAAAAAAATAACCAAAAACTACGGCAACTAAATATATTATTATGTCTACGGCTACTTCTTACAAGCATTTTTCCATTGTCTATTTTTTAGTAAAATCTTTAAAATTTTAACCGCCTCTGTGGTCTAGTGGTTCGCCCACCCGTGTAAGACGCAAGGGTCCCGGGTTCGATTCTCAGGGGGGGAGGGGGGGTAAAGTTTACTTCGTTTGGTTGGTGGTAGGCACAGACCATACAACAACTACTTATGTAGTGGTAGGGCTTATTTCAAGTCAATCGTTTACTTAAGATAAATAGTTTTTTTACTAATTAATTCTTATTTTTAGAAAAAATGCGCTAATAGCCTGAGGAGAGGATAATAGCATTATTATGAAATTGGTGAAAAATAAAGATAAAAAAAAAAAAAAACTGGCAAAATAACATTACCTATTTGAATACTCTTACAATGCGGTCTATCATATTCATGTGATATTTAATGATATCCGTAATATCATTAAATATCACACGTTTAGTACTATGTATTATATTCAACGTGTTACAAAAAACACCATGCCGAATATGGTACAACCCCAGAAATTATTTTAACCCTTTGAAAAGTAACCTGCGCGCCTTTTCCCATAATTTTCATATTTTGTTTTTGTCGTATTTGTTGCTGTGTGGTAAATTACTATGTTTTTTCCTCGCAAATGTGTTGAAAAACTTCGTATGAAACTCGTGAGCTCTGATCAACTTAAGCTAACTTGTCTCATAATGTACTATTATGAAACATCCTGTATATTCTGTGATTTCACTTTTTAACGTACGAACTAACATTGTTTAGTGTAGCCTTACACTATGATACTTTCGAAGGCGCGAACTGTTCGCGTAGACGTGACGAGCATGATCTTCAGTATTCTACTCCCAGAAGGCTCCCAATGACAACCGTAACGTAAAATAATAAGGTCGATTATCGCTTACCTCATCTTACACCTCGGAAAGTTACGCCATTGTACCTACTATAAAAGTCTATTACTTTAAGGTTGGTGAGCAATTTCATAAAATACCTCTATTTTATTGATGTATTTTTATCGCTTCTTTTTTCTACTTTTCAAAAACAGCACTTGAACTATGAAAGTAAGTCAAGATATTATAAGAACTTGAAAATAAGATAATTCTTAGTCATTTCAAGCATTTAAAATGCATATACGAGTGTTAAACATGAGGTACTACTCCCCACTGCGTTATATCAGAAACAATTATTAAGTAAAGTCCTAATTAATGCAAAAAAGTAAAATACCCGCGATCAATGAACAGCGACGTTTAAACATCAAAAAAGACAATCAATGCTAACGAATCGAACGATCACAAGCGAACCGATTACGCGACTTCAATCGTTTTTAAAATGATCTGTCATCAGCAACACGCTATCTGGGCAAAAAATTCGATGGAGTTCGAATGGATGGATGTTCTTATTAAGTTTTGATAATACATAAAGTAATTAATTAAAAAAAAAACCCCGCCTGCCTAAAAAGACAAGTCAACTGAAAAGATAGAAACAAGATTAAATATTAAAGGCAACATTATAACATGCAGTCGGAGGCATATTACTCAAATCATTCATAATGTCACTTTCTTTATGCATGCCTCCGACTGCATGTTATAATATTGCCTTTAATATTTAATCTTGTTTCCATCTTTTCAGTTGACTTGTCTTTTTATGCAGGCGGGTTTTTAATTTTATTGAATTATTTTTTTTATTTATTTCTTTTTAGTTATTATTTATTACAAAATGATATACCCTTTTGAAATCCTTATAATGAGCCCTTTAATTTGACACCCATATTGCAGTATTCTAAAAAAAGATATTTTTTTCCACTACGTATAATAGCATCGTGCAGCCGCCATGTTGGTTTTTTTATAACGCCACTTTCTTAAGAACACTTGGGCTAGCAAGACAAATCTAACGATATGTTAATCATGGAAATCCGTTCAGCCATTTAAAAGATATGAGGTAATAAAGAATATTACATACAAACAAACAAACATACATACAAGATACGCGCGAAAAACATAACCCTCTTGCAGTCGGGTAATTAAACGACTAATAAAAACTTAATTAGGTAATGTACATATAATTAACAAAATATGCTGGATACCCTCTAAGACAAAACTTAAAAACAATATATTATCTTTGCAGTCATTTAATTTTGATTAACGAGCTTTCCCAACTATTGGCAACAGTTGTAAGGATCAGTTAATCGGCAACTTTTGATATTTTTTGCGATTTTACAGAATATCAAGGCAGGAAATCTTATTTAGGACTGTAGGCCTTTTACTCGGGATATATTAATTAATATGATGAATTAATCAAACAATACTAACGTGACATTGAACCTAACTATCAGTAAATTTTTCAATACCAGAGCTTGCCCGGCAAAAATGATAAACCGTGTAAGCTCGACCGTTAAATGTAACACGGGCGGCAATCCGCATTGTCCACCGCTGTCCATTAAGATCGGACGCGGATAGAGCGCCTCCTAATGGATTGAACGGATTCAATACCCCCGCCAGCCTTTGTGGACAAACTTTAATGTTCCTGACGTTATATTAGTTTATACTTATTATCCAATTGAAGTACAAAACATTTCAATCATTTAAAAACTGTTTTATTAGACGATTATCACCACCACCTCGCTATTATGATGAAAACAAAAACTTGTAAAAGTGAGAGTCCTGTTTGTTTGCTTTTATGGTCTAGTAAACAGATATACCGGTCTAGTCAATGGTACCCTTACAAAATGGCGTGATCTTGCTCTTTATCTCATTTGTCCCCCTAGCATAACCACTGAAATGCGATATGATATGCTTTGATGGCTTTACCATGTTTAACTGTCAAACGATTATGGATTTTTGCAGTTGAGTATCGAGAAAAAGGAATACAAGTCGTGTTTCAGTGGTCATTCTAGAGGGGCTGATATAAAATGACGGCAACACCAATAAATTTTTGAGTTGACCCAAGGCCGTGACCACCACCACTGTGCGTTGTCTCGATGTAGATTGCCCTATGTTTGAAATCATTCGACAATTATTCGACTGGCGTCTTCGAGTGCTCTTTGTAAAGAAATATAAAGAGAGAGAGAGAATAGTAGAGAATAGAAAGGGAGAGAGAATAGTAAAGAAATGAATAATAAAAAATAGGGCCCGTGGACTCGGGCGCGGCGGTGATCGTGCGTGGACGCCGTGAACTCGTGGTCGTAAGTCAATTGGCCACAAATAAAATAAAAGTTGCAATGGGGAATGTCCGAAAAAAATTAAATTGGTTGAATATTTTTTTATAGATAGGAATAAACTCCCTTAGTAATAGAAAAAAAGTCTGAATTTTCGGTTGCGTAAAAAAAAAATTAAAGTCTCTTCGACATCTCTTCACAAATCTAGGAAAGTAACAGCAGAATGGAAATTATATCTTTGGCAACACCTGCCACTAAGAGAACAAGAATTAAAAACAAAAAGTTTTGACATTTTGTGTTGAAATTTTTTTAATACCATGTTGTGGTTGTGGTGGTGATGGCAAAGGTATAATCTCCATTCTGCTGTTACTTTCCTATATTTGTGAAGACGAAGAGACTTTAATTTTTTATTTTTTTTATTTTTTCATGCAACCGAATATTCTGATTTTTTCTATTACTAAGAGAGCTTATTCCTACCTATAAAAAAATATTCAGCCAGTTTGATTTTTTTGGACATTCCCCACTTACGTATTTATATACAAAAACCTTTACCAAGTTCATTTGAAAGAATAATGCATGCCATTTGGTTTTTTCGTGTGATTAAGTTGGCAAGTTACGCCGCAGATCCGCACTTAACGAACTTGTACGAACTAAATAGTCGAAAAATAACTCGAGCCCAGCGGAGTTATCTTATTAAACAAACGTTAATACTTTTTGTGAGACTTCTGCGCCACAGTAGAGATATTGAAAATGAGGGGAGGTATATAGTGTATTTCTTAAAACGACTCATTGAACATAATTTTGTCTATTTCTTAGGGTTCTTGCAACTATTTGAAGATCGTGGTTACGAGAAGTTGCCTTAAAATTACTACAAGATGTGTATCAGTAAAATCATTTTGTGACAATTTTTAAAGTCGATTGTAGGATCTACATCTCGCTTGAAGTCCTTTTCCAGAAACTTCAATACATATACTTTTCATAACTTGTTAGTGATACTATACTAGAAAAAATACGACTTGCAACAGATCATAATCTCGGATGGGAATCGAACTCGCGACCTTTGAAAGTCCGGTCCAATGCTGACCGGTGGGGCACAATTTGAAAAACATGATTGTTGGGAAATCGCGTTTAAAGATCCGAAACCGAGACGCTTCACTCGGAAATGTGAAAGAGACACAAATAGTTGTCGCGGCTCCACAGTATACTTTGACTCTTCTGTCAAGAGCATCATGTAGAGTGGTACATTTATTATAAAAACTCGAAATCACTAAATTTTGAGATGTGCCCCTATAGTAGGAAAGCTGCGATTTCATCAATGTGAGGAGTTACCTCAACATTCAATTGAAACCGAATACACATTGTACCCTCCTTGGGCAGCGAACCCCTGCGTCTTACACGGGTGGTGGGCGAACTACTAGACCACAGAGGCGGTTAAAATTAAGTTTTAACACTGGGTTCGCTCTACTGTAGTAAGTTCTCAAAATTCTTCTTAATTAGTATCCGCAAATTGAGGAAAAGTGTCTTTTATTAAATTAATTGCTCGCTTGCGAATCTGAAATCCCGAGACGAGTTACTTTACTTAGCGGACTTTATATCTAACTAGCTTCCGCCCGCGACTTCGTCCGCGTGGATATTCGGAAAATCCCTAGGGAACATTTGACCGGGATAAAAAATATTCTATGTTTTAATCCAGGCTATTAACTATATGTGTGTCAAATTTTATCCAAATCTGTTCAGCCGTTTTTGCGTGATTGAGGAACAAACATCCAAACCCACAAACTTTCACATTAATAATATTAGTAGGATAAAGGACATCATCCATTTTGGTACAAATGTGAAAACGCCGGTAAAAAAGCAAAATTGCTTTATTCTGTTAGATTTTGTACACCTAAGTATTTCTTATTATGGCACCGAAGCTGTAGCACCGCCATACTTGATTTTAATAAAAAATGCTTAGATATAAATCTATCAGAATAAAGCACTTTTGTCTTTTGACCGGCAATTTCATTTTTGGACCAAAAATTTATGAAACATGGATGATGTCCTTTTAGTTGGTAATCTAAGCGTAGCATGATTATTAAATTGATAGCATATACTATTTATTTTTTGTTAACCTTCCATCAGCCATTTTAATGTCCCCATTGCTGGGGCACAATATAAGGAGATAAGGAGGACGGGCCATCACCCACCACGCGGGCCCAGTGCGGATTGGTGGGTGTTAAAGACTGCAAATGCAGCCGGGATCAACGGTTTGACGTGCATTCCGAGGCACAGAGGAGCTCGAGATAATACATTTTTGGTCACCCATCCCATGACCGACCCTTGCGAAAGTTGCTTAACTTGCTACGCCACCGAGCTTTGTTTACCTAAATAATAATAAAAATTTAAGCGCAAAACAATCTATTTCATTGCAAAACTAATTAATAGGCAATGGCTAACGAAGGTTTCGGGATTTGTTTACGGCAAAATCCTTCCCGAAGGACTTAATAATGCGCATCGGTGATAATGGCGCATAATCCCCGATGGATTCTGGAGGCTGTCGGCCTTCGTCAGCCGAGTATCCGGTGACCAGCGAGCAGCTGTCACGGTGTGGTGAGGATAATATCGTAAGTGGGGCTATCGACGCTGCGGCACGTTCTTATATCTGTATCCGTAACTATATAATTATGCTTTCAAATTGTGAATTTCAATCAGCCCCCCTAGCATGAACACCGAAACACCATTTATATCGCATAATTTATCGCATTTTATCGACACTTAACTCACAACTTGTCACAAGGACAGTTAAACTTGATAAATCGCTATATCATATCGCGTCGGTCGGTGGTCATGCTAGGGGGGCTGGAATAGTTATTGAACATATTTTTTTTTATTTGTACGACCCCCATGTCCCCCTGTGAAGGGTCAGAATTAGGTAAGCACTACCTCTGGTTTACCCTCACTTTTTAACATGACTGTTGTTGAAATGTAGATTAAGTTGTGATTGTGACGTTTAGAAATATAACATTACTAAATAACAAATTTGAAAACAGAAATTTAATCTGTATTTATAACAACCGAATTATGAGCTACTTAATTGTGTCTCTAGCTATCTCTTTCTATAATGAAATTTTCTATGGCGAGAGGTGGCGAGAGTATGGCGGTACAAGCATGTGACGTCACTTGCTTATAGCGCTCTCCTTGTCTAATTAACTTTGTACTATTATGTATTCTGTGCCGCCGGTAACGATCAATTGCGATTGTCAATTTTTCCGTCAATGCCATTGTTGGAGCAATTGACAATCGCTTCAATTGCACGCGTAAACGATCAATTTTTCCGTCAATGGGCGTCAATTGCGGAAAAATTGACAATCGCAATTGATCGTTACCGGTGGGCTTTAGAATGTTTGGTACTCTATATCGCTGAAAATATGCAAGATATTTGAAAATATATAGGTACCTATGTTGTGTTGCTAATATTTCAATAAACATGTTTAGTCAATTAAAAAAATATAGTAAATACCCTATTGTCAGATTGATAAACTGTCAAAAGTGTATTAAATAAAGTAAGATTTGCATCGATCTAGAAATTTAGGATCGGTCTGTTTTTGTGTGTAGGCGATGTATGAATGTAGTGCGTTGCATTTTATTATATCAGGAACACAGGTTTTAAAAGCGTTTTTAAACTAAAAATTGGTGTTGAACACCTACCTTTTACCGACGTTTCAACCGAGTTGCATCGGCCGTGGTTACAGGCTGACCTGAGTCAGATACCTACACTCATTTAATTTTAGATATACTTAAAAATTTACCATGTACATATAGCAGTATCGAAACTAGCAGTATATCGGCGTATCAGTTACAATGATGGCCCATTAAAATTCAAGAAGCAGAGCGCACTTCTCAATGCCAGCCTAAGGGCGGCGGCAACGGGAAACCTTTACAAATTGGCTGGTTTGCCCGCGGGACACGCCACGACATGCAAGCTTGATAACAGGCATTGCAGGGTCAAGCAGCGCACAGAATAAATACTCTAATAGGTACGAGTATAATAGGCCAGTCACCGTAGACACAAAAATCGCGTTAACTCGCAAATAATAGCAAGGTTGTGTGTTTTTGGGATGTTGTCAGGATTAGCATCCATGAAAAACCTGTGGTAACTACGTAATGCTCGAAAAACCTCGACTTTTTTCAGATTTTGGCTTACAACTTCTAAAAAATGCATTCTACGGCAAAGTTGTTTATGACACTTTTAAAGAAAATAAAATTACCAACAATTTGAGCGCAATTTCAGCTCTGAGTGTCATATAAATCTCGAGATACATACTTCAAAAACGGGCCATGTTTGACAAAAAGTTATAAATTTGTAGTAAAGCTAGTCTTTCGAACAAAACACCGTCTAAAATACTCTGATAACTATTTATTTGCGACCTAGAATGCTTAAGTTGACTGGAGTAGTAAGAGTTTCGAGTCTTTTTATTCATAATCTTTGATAATCATTATGGGAAATACTTTGGTATTTTTATTTTGGGTATAGAAATACCATGGTGGTGCTATTTCTATTCTATACATTTGAACACCACCCTTTTTGTTTTCCGGTTGTTGGGATGCAGTGTAAGGTACTAAATCTTACTTTTTTAAAATTGACTCTAGTTTTCTTTTAACGAAAAGAAAAGCTAATATATCTATTTGTACACAATAGTATCAACATTGTATTAAATAATATCATTATCACATTGTAATGTAACTCAATTGTTTGAGTATTTACCTATGTTCAAGTCAATCAACGCTGAAATGAATTCACCGACCTTTAATCAAATTGGGACCCAAGTGCGAGATGCTTAATTTTCGCGGTAAAACCTTGAGATGAGATTTTAATTATTGAATTACTTTTTAATAATTAAAATCTCATTATGCATTAGTTTTAAATATTAGTTGATAAGTAGGTAATTTAATTGTAAATTGTTAAATTAGGGTTATTAAATTAATTTAAAACATAAATGTAATTGAAATAAAACACTCTTTAACGGATACTAATAAATGTAATTGAAATAAAACACTCTTTATCTCTCTCTTGGATACTAGCGCGGTTTTATTGAAAATACTTTGGTAATTAGTTGGTATATGGTTTGATTTTTTAATTTCCCGACGTTTCGGCACCTTTGCAGCTGCCATGGTTAAGAGGGACTGAAGCTGCTAGTATCCACGCTAGTATCCGTTAAAAAGTGTTTTATTTCATCTCTAGTGAGCGCGTAAGCTTGAGAAGTGAACATAAATGTATTTGTTAATTATTTACAACTTGAATGCTGTCGACACTTATAATTGTTGTGTTTACAGGTATATAAATTTCCTAATATATCAGGAAATGTTGTATAAACGTAATATCTCATGACTTGGGCCACTCATTGAAACTGCCTCGTGGAAAAAATCCATGTCCTTGACCGCGGGCGCGGGTCCTAAAGGATGAGACACTAGTATATTTATCTGTGTATGAGACATCACAATAACTACACAGAATCTGTTGTAACGAAAGTAATATTCTCGGATACAGTAAATAAGGTTTTATTAAATAAAATAAAATAAGGTGTAATTCACGTTTTGCAAGACTAGACTATTATTATTCTACGGCTCCACCTGCGTCTTAACGCATAGCTTAAAGCATTAATCTAGGCGTTATGCAGATGTGGCCAAGACTTTAACGTGTTAATTTACGAACGACAGTACTAAATTTACATATCGCCTTACTAAAGCGTAGTTGGACATTACCAACGCAGGTGGAGCAGTAGCATTACTGAATATATGACATGTGATAACATTAAAATACTTACCTACTCTTACCTATCTCTATAAATACTGAAATGCTAATTAACTTTGAGGGGCTCTAAAACGTCGTCCTGTCACATTAAATGTAAAAGATATGACAAAGACAGCATGCTGTTTGAGGGCCGCTCAAAGTTAAATAGCGTTTGAGTATTCGGCAGTTATATGATTTTGTTTACCATAAATTAGGTAATTTATTTAAATTCGAATAAGAAATTGTAAATTTACTCAGAACTGTCTAAAATAGATTAGGAATTAAATCTACCAATAACAATAATAGTTTTTGTTCGGGACGGCCGCCAACTTGAAAGATTTTGTGTAAATAGATAGTCTATTTTTATGTTTAACTAGCTTCTGCCCGCGACTTTGTCCGCGTGGATGTTAGAGAAAATCCTTAGAGAACCTTCAACCAGGATCTGACCAGTCATTTTTACGTTTCCGGTTCCCGTTCCCGTTCTGTTCCCGTCCCTTTCCTGTCCCGTTCTCGTACCCCTTCCGTTGCCATTCCCATTCCCGTTCCCGTCCCGTTACCGTCCTGTTCTCGTTCCCGTTCCAGTACCGTTCTCGTCCCGTTCCGTTCCCGATTCATTCCCGATTCGTTCCCGTTTCATTCCCGTTCCGTTCCCATTCCGTTCTTGTTCCCGTTCCCGTTCCCGTCCCGTCCCGTCCCGTTCAGTCCCATTCCGCTCCATCCATTTCCATTCCCAATTCGTTCCCGTTCGCGTCCCGTTCCCGTTCGCGTCCCGTTCCCGTCCCGTACTCCTTCCGTTTCTTTTCCCGGTACCGTTCCCGCCCCGTTCCTGTCCCTTTCTCTTTCCCGTTTAGTTCCCGTTCCGTTCCGTTCCCTTTCCGTTCCCGTTTCATTCCCGTTCCGTTTCCGTTCCAGCTCGTTCCGTTTCCGTCCCGTTCTCGTCCTGTTCCCGTTCCCGTTCCTGTTCCTGTGCCCGTGCCCGTGCCCGTGCCTGTTCTCGTTCCCGTTACCTGGATGTGCATGTCCAGGTACAGGTCCATGATGTGTCATGTCCGACGTGTTGGACTTCAAAATAAATGTCATTTTCGCAATCACCATCCCATGAAATCTCAAGAACGACATCCACATCGATTTTCATATTTACTTACCCCATTTACACCCTAAGGGATAATTTTCAAAATAACAAAATATGTGTTTGCCTATTTATTTTTAGACTTGCTCCTACGAATTATAAAGTTGTAATGTCTATTTTATATTCTTTTTCCATACATTTGAACCTCATTGTCACCCCTTTAGGGGTTAAATCATGTCCACCGTGTTGGACTTCAAAATAAATCTCATTTTCGTAATCACCATCCCATAAAACCTCAAGAACGACCTCCACATCGATTTTTATGTTTACTCAGGGATTTATTCCTGTAAGTGTAGTATAAGACGCTATTACCTGCCAAATTTCATAGTTCTAGGTCAACGGGAAGTACCCTATGAATTTTGATGCCTTTGAGAGTATCGAAAATGCGTTTTTTGCGCCCTAAACGGCAGTATCTTTTTTTTACGTTAATTTAGAAGTTTGATTTTTTTACAGCTTAAGGGCCCGTAGACCTTAGTATATGGTTTAAATTTCAATTCGATACCTCCACGCGTTTCCGAGATAAAGGGTCTTGACAGACAGACGGACGGACGGACAGACAGACAGACGGACAACAAAGTGATCCTATAAGGGTTCCGTTTTTTCCTTTTGAGGTACGGAACCCTAAAAATATTATGTGCCCGCCGTTAGAAGGTTACGTTGTTAAATTTTGATGAAGTGTTAAATGTGAATTTGACTCTACTTTAGACAGCTAAAAACATTGTATTAGTCATTAAGATCAAGTATTAGTATAGGGAATAGGGAAGTATTTTTGTAATTTTTCAAACCATGTATCTGTGGCAAAAAAATGTTTTATTCGTAAAAAACCCACTTTAAGGAATTTAATCGATTGGTTAGACAGTGTATTTATCAATATCCTCCGATTTTTATGTATATTTTATGTATAAATATGTGTTTGCTTATTTATTTTTAGATGTGCTCCTACGAAGTTTAAAGTTGTAATGGCCATTTAATATTTTTTCCATACAAAATTTGAACCCCATTTTCACCCCTTGAGGGTTAAATCATGTCCACCGTGTTGGACTTCAAAATAAATGTCATTTTTGCAATCGTCATCCCAGAAAACCCCAATAACAACATCCGTATCTATTTTTAGGTTTACCCACCCCATTTACCCCCTAAGGGGTTTATTTTCAAAATCACAAAATATATGTTTGCTTATTTATTTTTAGACGTGCTCCTACGAAGTTTAAAGTTGTAATATCCATTTAATATTATTTTTCCAAACAAAATTTGAACCCCATTTTCACCCCTTGAGGGGTCAAATCATGTCCACCGTGTTGGACTTCAAAATAAATGTCATTTTTGCAATCGTCATCCCAGAAAACCCCAATAACGACATCCATATCTATTTTTAGGTTTATTTACCCCTTTTCACCCCCATTTCATCCCCGTAGGGATTGAAATACTAACAATAACAATATACGTTGCGTTAGATTTCCATCCATAAGCCTAAATTATATATTTAGCAATTTTGACTTCGAAAATAAAGGATTTTCTTCATTACACAACTTCATCCCCCTTTTGATCTCTTCGGGGGTAGAATTTTGAAAAACGCTGAGACCCGTATTTATTAATTTTCAATCGTCAGCCTAAACACAAAATTTGACGATCTTAGCTTCAAAACTGAGGGACTTTCATACAAACTTTCATCCCTTATTTCATCCCCTTAGGGATAGAATTTTCAAAAATCCTTCCTTAGTGGATGCCTACACTGTATAAGGTATCTGTGTGTAAAATTTCAAGTCTCTAGGTCCAGCGGTTTGGGCTGTGCGTTGATAGATCAGTCAGTCAGTCAGTCAGTCAGTCATTCAGTCATTCAGTTTACGATTTTATATATTAAGATATTGACTATGTGCACATATATGTGTATATATAGGCGTAATATCCTATTTGGTATTCTGGGGTTTTAATTAAGTAAATCAATAAACAATTAAATTGCTTAAAAGATTTAAAATTTATGGTGGGGATGTGGAGATGCTAATTATAAGTGTACGGTGAATGAACCGCACATTTGTTTAAGAAATACTTAATTTTAAATCATTAATTAATAATAGAACAAGTTGAAGATACGTTTACCATCCACGAGAATCACCATTACGAAATCTACGGCAGCTACGTCGCAATCATCATCATAGTTATTGGTCTTGGTTGTATCATACTGACTGGTACGCAAGACCAGGCTCCGTCCATTCATTTACTTACTATTTTTAGGTTAACATTCATTAGTTTGCTAGCAAGATGTAAAAACGTTGGTTAGAATTTTACATTAAAATAGTTGGACTATTTTTGGCACTGAAATGCCTTTTTTTGACGATAACGTCAAAATAAGTATATATTTTACTTTATCTGGTGATAAGTTAAACATAAGCCTTATTAATACCCCAACCACCTTTTTAGGGTTCCGTACCCAAAGGGTAAAAACGGGACCCTTTACTAAGACTCCACTGTCCGTCCTGTCTGTCTGTCTGTTTGTCTGTCACCAGGCTGGACTTCATGTCCGTGATAGCTAGACAGTTGAAATTTTCACAGATGATGATGTATTTCTGTTGCCGCTAACTTTATATGTTTGACCAACATAGTTGCTAGGTATATTGTGAAATTGTCTAAGCATTTATTATTATTATTAAGTATCTTTGTAAAGTAACCTGAAGTGCCTAAAGCAGCAGAACAATGGTCCTCATGCACTTTCGATACGACGGAGCTCTTAATATTCAGAAACTTTGTAAGGTCGAACACACTTACTTAATAAATGCCTAAATATTTTAAAGTTTGAGAGTTTATGATAAGAGAATTTTATATAAGTACTTAAGGCTTGGTTCAATCATTTGTCACCGTCTCTTTCTTTACGTGTAAAGAGTATGGAAAATAACCTTACTTCTGCACTTTTTCGATGTTTTTCGTTGATTTTTTATCATTATATTTGGCACAATTTCTTGAAAAAAAATTATTGGATCAACTGCACAGTACGTTAAAGTATATTTTAATGTAGAATTCAATCCGTTTCCGCTATTATTTACGCGCTTTTGATGATCTTCTGATATTTTTTTTACAATCATCTATGAGGTTTAGGTATACGCAAATTCATACTTGTTGCAACTATTATAATTTCTTTAGCTTGTCGTATGTTTTTTTTTGTGGCTACAACTTTACGCTTTCTATATAAAAATATGGCCCGCGCAAACCATGTTTTCCTATTATGGACCCTTAAAAAAACAACTCGTCTGTAACTACTCAGATATTAACTTAAAATTATTTGTAATACCAAAGATAAGTGATTAAGTACTAAAAATCTATTCCGTAAACTTAATTTGATCACGTTATCGAGATGATATTCGTATTTGTAATTTTTTTCGATATGTAATGTAATCGATTAATTGTAATCTAATTTCTGAATAGGCCTCTTATTGAATTGGTACACTTTCTAATTTTTACTCTAACCACAGAATATAATATTAGTACTGCGTCTCTAAGCACTAAACTTGTTACTTAAACATAGACTTTTAACAGTGTCTACGTCTCCCGTGACCACGGCAGCTGCAAAGTTGCCGAAACGTCGGGAAAACCAAAAATCAAACCAAATACCAACTAATTACCAAAGTGCTTTCAATAAAACCGCGCTAGTATCCGTTAAAAATTGTTTTATTTCAGTGTCTACGTCATTAAGAACAGTTAAAAAAAATTCGGGTTGCACTCCGAGAGTGTCGGCAGAAGTGAAAACTTGAATATTAACGTTGTGCATTTTTGATATTTTGGAATGGTTAGGGAATAATTTTGCACGAATTGCCGTCTTACGTATTTACTCTCCATTTGAATTTACGAATACAGAACAGTATTGAACGAAAGTCTTATCCATAGCTTCACAGAAAATCTAGAGTTTTGACATTGAATTAAAAAATTTGCTCGTTGCTATGGTGACACTAGTGTTTACGTCTTGAAATGACGCGCCACCATTTTCGCCGCGCCCCGTAGAAAGAGAAGAGGATACTTCCGCCGCCGACTGTCTACTCTCCATCCGTCACATCCGTCTTACGAATTTTCGATCAGGGTCACGTGATCCTGACTGACGCAACTTTAAAATTTTTTCCCCATTACAAAAAAGCGTACAACGCCGCTAAAGAAGTTTTCACTTCAAAAACATTTCAACAATTTTCTTCCAACGCATATTGAGCTCAAATTGTACAAAATCTATCTTCTATAATCCAGTAAACAAATAGGACTTATTATTCTTCGCAAACGGGTCCGTGTAGACCCATCGCAGCTCGCCGGCCGCTTAAACTCTCGTCAGTGCTAATGGAGAGCATCTGTCAAAAACGAAGTAAGCCCCCTCCAGCTTGACAGCATAATGGCACTGAAATTACCTCATTTTAACTTATTATTTCTGCTTTTATGAAAACAGTCGAACATGCCACCTGGAGCTCAAAACAAAACTTGTGAGGGGATTTAAAATTCCTGTAATTAAAAATGGTAAGCGACTAATGAGGACCCGTTTTGTGCTTTTAATTACGAAATATTTCATTAACTTTATTAAATATTTCTTATAAATTTATCCTATTCATAATCGAAGAGAAATAATATTATCTAGAAAAAATTCGCTGAATCGATTGCCAAGTCATAAGCTGGTATTTTATTTTTCCCATTTTAATTAGATATAAGACAAAGATGATGTTAGATATTTTCAAGTCAAAACCTTCGAACAACAAGGGCTTCGTTTCGTCTGTAGAAGCCCGTCTTACTCTAAGGTCAAAACTGACGTTAGTTACAAAACTGTTACAATATTCAAATGATCAAAAGGAGAAGACAACATAAATCCTCCGATGCTTAGCAAAACACAGCACAACTAGCGGGTTCAGTTTACCCCCCTGCGGCACTCCGCTTCGCTTAAGAAAGCAAATATGAGAAAAGAACCAATCTTCTATCTGAAACGCTTAGAGAGGGTGTCCACTATCAAAGAATAAATTCTTATTATAACATTTTACCAATATCTTAATTTATTTTTTTATTTTTCTAACTTTTTCGGAGCTTTTCCTTGTTTTTTACATGACTGCCCAAAAAGGAGTGTATATGTGTTCAGGGTTCATGTATGTTTGTGGGTACCTATGTGAATTTCTTTATTCCACCATTACTTCTAAATGACTCAACGCATTTTAGAATCCTTACATCATTCTGAGAGACACTGGCTATTTTTTTTTTTTATTGCTATGGCGCTGAATGTACGACGCCATTTTCAAATGAGGAAAAAAAAATGTTTTCTTCATTATCATATGAGCATCAAATGAAAGGCCTTAATGTGCACATTTCAAAACTATATAATTAATTTGTCACTAAAATGTGTGAAATAAAAATAAATAAATTTAAAAAATATTAAAAACACGACTGCCCTGCCAAAAACGAAATAAAAAGTTAAATAACAAGTGTCTTTGCAGTCGGGGGACCTCTTTGATAAAAAATTGTTCCACAAAACGGTCCCCCGACTGCAAAGACACTTGTTATTTAACTTTTTATTTCGTTTTTGGCAGGGCAGTCGTGTTTTTAATATTTTTTAAATTTATTTATTTTTTATTATGAAATTTTTCATTGAAAGCACTGACCTAACCTAACGTTTCTAAAAAAATGCATTCCCGTAGTATGGGCCATATTTGAGTATGAATGTAGATGGATAATGGGGAGGAAGGAAAGAAGGAAATAAATATGGATGTATACCACTAATATTAAAAATGTGAAAGTTTTTATGTATGTCAATGTCAAAAAAGTAAAAAATGTAAAAAAAGTCAATGACTGAACAGATTTGGATGTGATGTGACACACAAATAAAAACTGAATACTCCAGACATTTCTATGGGCTCTATTTAATAACGTGTAAATTTTTAGGGCTCCGTACCCAAAGGGTAAAAACGGGACCCTATTTCCGCTGTCCGTCTGTCTGTCTGTCTGTCTGTCTGTCTGTCACCAGGCTATATCTCATGAACCGTGATAGCTAGACAGTTGAAATTTTCACAGATGATGTATTTCTGTTGTAGCTATAACAACAAATACTAAAAATATAATAAAATAAATTTTTAAGGGGGGCTCCCATACAACAAACGTGATTTTTTTGCCGTTTTTCGCTTTATATTAATAACGACAACAGGTAGACAGTTGAAATTTTTACAGATGATGTATTTTTATTGCCGCTATAACAATAGATACTAAAAACAAAATGAAATAAATATTTAAGGGGGGCTCCCATACAACAAACGTGTTTTTTTGCCGTTTTTGGTACGGAACCCTTCGTGCGCGAGTCGGACTCGCACTTGGCCGGTTTTTCAATTGTCATGCAGTGTAGCAATGAGTAGTTTGTTCTATCTTCGAATTGGTAGACGCAATGGATATGAAATTGTCAAGACAGGTTACAAATTGTCACGTTATTTAAATTTAGGACCCGGTGTGTAATGGACACGCGGTCGCAGGCTTCTTGCGTATTCCGCCCCGAGGGCGGGCTCGCAACACAAAACATGGAGCAACGAACGAAACCGATACAACCTTTACAAATAGTACATGGTACAGTATGAGTATGAACGAACATAAAGTATGTACATAATAATATGGATCCTTTACGACCACTAAACACACCTAGTTTATAATGTGAGTCTGTTATGTAATAGTACGTTATGAGACAAGTTAGCTCAAGTTGCTCATTGCAGACAAGGCTGTGGGTTGCAGCCCGAGCCGTAGGCGAAGGTGTAACTCAGCCGAGTGTGCAATAAGCAAGAGCTCACGACTTTCATACGACGTTTTTCAACACATAAATTTGCCAGCAAAAAACGAAGTAATTTACCATACAGCAACAAATACGACAAAAAATAAATATGAAAATTATGGGAAAAGAGGCGCAGGTTTTTTTCACTCGCCCAATGCAAGAATATTTAATTACGAATAATTTGATAATAATAAATATTTGTTTGACTTAATTAAGGATTTACTCATTTATTCATTCCAAAAATGTTTATGAATTTTTAGCGACATAAAACCTCTTTGTTGTTACTAAAAAAAAACTGTTAAATCGGGAATGCTCTGTTCACTCGCATAGAACACATGAGTAAAAAAACGTAAACTGACCGTTTATTTACTCTTGTGCATAGAACTTGCAGTAAGGTACTAATTTAACTTTGTAGGGATAATTCTATATATAACGCACTAGTGTTTAATATTTTTACGCACGGTGTTCGTTATAGCTCGGTTTATGACCCTAAAAGCATATGTATTTGGGCTTACTTTACGAGCAAGTTGTTGTTGTTGAAAACATTTTATTATCATTGTGAAAAAATAAGAGAATAGTTATGGAAACATAATAGAAAATCTATCTCGTTTTGTGTACTTAAATTCACATAACTTTAAAATGTTCTACACATCAAGGAAAAAAACTTACAAACATTAAATGTTGTTTTTTAGAAACTGATCTAGTGTTGAACATACAACTTTTCAAAAATCGTTTTTCTGCGAGTTTTTACAAAAGCGCCCTTTTTATTTGTTTATTATCGCTTAACTTAACCCACGCTACTCTACTGAGAGAGTTCCCCGATCGATCCAACAATTAAGCGGTAATGTTTTGTTACGTCTCATTGATTTATTAGTTTGTTTGCTGTCGGCCACAAGGCTGCCTCGCGCCTTGTGATCAATATTCGACACTGTAGCCTCGAAAACATTTCATTATGACACTGTTATATAGATTTATATTAAATTGATTTATTATTATTTGAGAGACCTATGTTTTTTTTACTTTTAAATTTCTATTTTTTAAGACGCTCAAAGATCAAAGACAATTTGCCGTGGTATCATCAATGTAATGGAACGACGGCAAAAATAAATTGCGACAGTACCATCAATGGTACTTTCTTATGGTACCACGGCAAAGGAAGGATCCCTTTGCGTTCGTTTGTGTGGTTGCTAAAAGGAATCGTGTTTGTGAACCTTTTCCACGGATACGAGAGAAACTATACTGTTAGCCGGTAAAGCAACTTCTCGTATGCACAATACCACAGAATATATCTACACCGTCATTTTGTAGTCATTTTAATTAACTTAGCGCTATCGCACACAGGCAACTTACACCCAATTGCACTAAACTTAAGAATCGCCTAAGTCTTTTCTTAACTACAATTCGACCAAGTTAAGTAGGCGAATGACTGCTACATGACCGCTAAGTTTGACACCGTTTTAATTTGGTCGTGTTGTAGTTAGGAACAGACTTAGGCGATCCTTAAGTTTAGTGCAATCGGGTGTTAGTCTCCCAGCAACTGTTTTGTCTCTCACATCAAGTCCACGGGTTTATATGGAAGCGCGCACACGAAGCGACACGGTCGTCTGCAACTTTTCATACAAATCACGTGAGAGACAAAAAAGTTGCGGAGACAAAAGTTGCCCATGTGCGATAGCGCTTAAGGGAAATCTTGCGTTCTCTTAGCGCTATAGCACACGGGCAACTTAGTCGCCCAGCAACTGTTTTGTCTCTCACATGGTTTGTATGAAAAGTTGCCGACGACTGCGTCGCTTCGTGTGCGCGCTTCCATATAAACCCGTGGACTTGATGTGAGAGACAAAACAGTTGCTGGGCGTCTAAGTTGCCCGTGTGCGATAGCGCTTACTCTCTGAAAACTATAAACGAAGAAGGTAGTTCTTTATAACTCATTATGAAAATACGTACTGAGGACAAAACTCGTTAAGAATAAAGATAGTCTACTGAATGTAACTACGACATCAAAACATTCTTGATCCAAACGTAAAAAGGATTTATATCTTGTTAAAGGAGAACGGGCAGAGCATCGAAGTACTCGGATTTGCGTGATATTGGGACTACCGATTACCTTACCTACTTAGTTATTAACTGCTCATTGTAAGTAGTTATCTAAAAATATTTACATACACACGTCTTGTGATAGACATTAGAACATTGCCTGTTATATACATCGACACGTCCTACGTATAACTAAGTAACTGAAAAAGCATAAAAGAGAGCGATTTAAATATTTCAAAAAATTCAAACCGTAGTAAGTTTGCCTCTGTATGGATTTATAACATGAAACTTGGTGAAAGGCTTTATAAATAAATTAAATTTATTATTAACAGAAGAAATAATTTCTAAACCTTTAGGTATATTTATTTTTCGTGATAACATTAAAATTAAAGTTACTTAAACTTAACGTTTTAAATGTTTAAAATTACAAATTATGAAAATAGTAGCAGGAAATACGCTATTCTAATATTTAAATAACAAACATAACTAAATTGTACAATATTTTAGAATGGAAGCAATAAATAATTGTTATAATTATATAAATAAAATTAAAAAAAATAAAAATCGTACTTATGTTAAATTCATACAATAGAAAAAAATTGCAATAAATTAACTTGACTAAAATTATTTCAAATAAACTAGTTAAGTAGATTCTGAGAAATCTATAGAAAAAATAGATGAAACACATTACAGTCGTTTAAAGTAAAAAAAATCCGTTATATTGTTCTCGGAAAATGTTAAAAAGTATATCTGGAACATAAATAGTTTTACGTTGTGTTTTTTTGTTACCTAATGCAGAATTGCAGATACAATACTAATACGTCTGGGAAAAAATATGTTTTGGTAAAGAAATAAAAGATTTTTTTTTCGATATAATAAATATTGGTACGTAGGTGCCAAAAATGCAATAAAACGTATTTTGTGTAACTGCCACATACACACTTATAATACGTAGCGTCGACATAATAAAAAGACTCCCTTTGTTACTTTAGAATATTGTTACATTGTATAAATCAAAATAGAAAATAATTTCACAAGGTAAGGTAATAAAGTACCTACGTTAGAAACTTAAAAAAATTGAATAATGAGATGAGTTTCAGTAATCACACGAAATCACACCAATGTGAAAAAGGACATCGAAGGCTTTTCTAAAATTATTATTATTTTATTATTGTCATAGTTTGCATTTTATTAGATTAAAATCACAAGTATTAAACGCGTTATTAAATTAAACATCAATGTTTAGCCATAATGTCAAAATAGAACAATTATTATAGCAAATTAAATAACCTGTAAACGGAAAACGTGTACCTATACTGTATAGGGAAACAAAAGTCGTCAAAAAGAGGAAATAATATGATTTTAAAACAGTCTACGTTTTAATACGTCTTTGCTTTTTACCGACTTCAAAAGGAGGGAGGTACTCAATTCGACCCGTTTTTTTTTTTTTTTTTTGTTTTTTGTATGTACACCGATTACTCGAAGACGGCTGGACCGATTGAAATTATTCAAACGTTATTACATTAGGTAAACTCCCAAGTTGGTCCCATTTTTTAAAATTTTGAAATTGGTTCAGTACTTTTCATGTAATCTTGAAAAAAATCACGAAAATAGTATGATTTTGTGTGAACTACCTCGATGATCAGTCGTATAACTTCTTTGTTTATGAACTGAATAAGTTAATTATTTTTTTGTTGGAAAAGGGATATCTTAAGTGTAGTTCTTTAACCGACTTAAAAAAGGAGGTTCTCAGTTTGACCCGCATGTATGTATGTTTCTCCGCGATTAACTCACGTTTGGCTGAGCCGATTTTAATTTCTACCTAAATAAGGTATATTATTTAGGTAGACACTACCTAATACAAAAGGTACCTACACTAAAAATAAAAAAATAAAAAATTGTTTAAAAAAAACAAAAAACCGACTTCAAAAAACCTACCTCTAAAAAGCAAGAAATAATATTCGTAATAATAAAACACGTCTATTGAAGTCGGGTGGGGCTTTTAGAATAAAAAAAGGGATTTGTACTCCAGCCCCACCCGACTTCAATAGACGTGTTTTATTATTACGAATATTATTTCTTGCTTTTTAGAGGTAGGTTTTTTGAAGTCGGTTTTTTGTTTTTTTAAACAATTTTTTCAAAGACTTATAAGGCATTTTACTTACTTTTATACGAATTATATCATAATGTATTTATTTTCATACATTTTCTTAAGCTCCGCTCAAGAAACCACAAAACATAATCATCATAAAAAGCTTCGAAGAAAAACTAAGCCTGTGAACTAAGTATTGACATAAAATAACAGAGACTTACGCAGCAAGTCCCGTTTTATTTGGCAGAATAACTTTGTAATAAGCTTAAAAAAATCCTCCTTTGATTTTTCGGATGGAAGTTTGGAGAACGACGCGGTCGCTTTGTCCGCTGCGGAATGTCCGCCCGACCGGGAATACGTGCGTCGCTACTTTATTTGCTCAGTTTTATTCGAATTAGGACGACTCTATTAAAGTTCATATACGTATGTATACGCATAAGGTATCCGACGAATAATTATCTCCATTTGAGTAGGTCTTCAATCTCATCTTGTTTCTAGGAATGTGAGGATTCCAATACGTGACAATGCCATCGTGAAATGGACCGCAAATGAATTTGTAGAATACAAAATGTGGCATTAAGGTAGGTAGTTGCATTTTGAAGTTATTTTGTTTAGCTAAAACAGGCTTATAAATTTACTATTATTTGGATCTCAGTCTCAGTGTTTTCAGCGCACTTCTGATCTTTTATACTGGTATTGGCGTTTATTTGCAATAAATGCAGTACACACTAAGAGTAAATAAAATAGGCACAACTTCTTGATATTTTATTTTATTTCCTTATTTTTTAATATCGCTCTCATGCTCCAGAATTGCATGCCTTCAAGATTAATATCTCAAAGACGCGTAGCTACAAAACGGCACAAAGCTAGAAAATTAATATTCACTAAAAAAATCTGTTCTGCATAGGTTTTTTTAACACCTATGCAGATCTTTGTGTTAAAAAATTCACAGATCTCGTGCCTTTCACGACCTTCTGGTACATTGAAAATGAATTTAATGAATTAACTAAAACAAAATTTATTCGTAAACATTTTTTATTATTATTAAATATACGTATGTAAGTACTATAACTAAAAACATCTTAGAATTTCTACAAAAAATACCTAATAAAAAATTTTAATCAAAATCAAATGCAGTCTCGCGCTGATTTCATCATCATTTGAATATGTGCGATAACAATGTTTATCTAGGCATCATCTTCACACTCTCATTTAGAGACCATTGTAAAAAATCATTGGGAATCGTAGCGTACTAAGAAAAACATGAGACATGCCCGATCGAGTAATTTTAAATCTCAAAATTGAAATAACAGCAACCCACGAATATACAGCAACATCTTTAACATTGACATAGGTACCTATTTGTTTCACTTTTTACACGTTTTGAGTGTAATTTATCTTAAAAATTCTAACCAATTAGTGCAAATGCTTTTCTGTATTTACTACTAAGTATGGAAACTACAAACTCTCTTCTATTCAACCTTCGCTCAAGATTCGTTTATTCGTTTGCCTATACAAAAAAGTGGGTATCACGAAATCCTACGGTGCGGTGCAGGCAATGGTGAGGAAATATAGGACAAAACAATAGAAACAGATGCGCCGAAATAGTTTTTTCGATGCTCACGTGCAACTGCAAGGCAAAGCCCGGCCTTTTGCATAAGTATAATAGGGTTAATAAATAAATGATATCTTGTTCTTCGTATGGGTAATACTAATGGTGTTTATTTAACTTAGTTGTTTTACGTCAGATTTGACACCTAACCATTAAAAAGTCATAAATAAATAATTATTAAAAAATCACATTAACAAAATTTAATACAAATATAATCTCATTTAATATAATTTTACTTGATTAAAGAATTTTACATAAGTATCAATAAATTAAAAATATATTTTTGTTTTGCTTTTAAAAACACTTTCATTAGGTACCTATCCGATTTTTTTATAATAAGAAAATAACATTTTATTACATTTACAACTCAAAATATAACTATAAACAAACATTTGTCTTTCAGACCATTAGCGTTGATACGACTGGGTACGTACGTACGTACACTACTGCGCTCAGCTCTCACTCACACGCTCCGCGCAAACTTTACTTCATAAAGGTTAAGCTACAGAATTATCCTTTTATGTTATTTACCTCAAATATTTTTTTTAAAGTAGACCAATGTCATATCTCGAGGTGTTTTTAAAATCGACCCGATATCGCGTTTCGTTTACGAGATATGATTTTTTTCTCGCCGAAACCGGTCGAAAATCGACCAAATTTTTCACATTTTTGCGATTTTCAAAAAAAGATTTTGAGATTTTTGAAAAATTTTTTTTGTCAGTTTATAGCCCTTGATTAGACGCGTCATTTGATATCTCAATCATTTACGTAGCTTTAATATCTATGACACCAGGGTGAAATCTCACTTTGACTGAAAATCGGGCCTATACAGATGCCTCAAAAAAAACATTTTCAATGTTAAAATAAAATAAAATAAAAATAAATAAAATAAACACGTTTTATTAGGTTGCTTTCTCGTTTGTGTGTTCGTTCGTTTGTTTGTTTCTCCAAAAAGTTTGCGAACGATTTTATACTAGCTTCCCGATAAGCTAGAGACTTGAAACTTTGAACATAAGTCAGAACTGGAAGGTAATGCAATATTTTGGTGTCATTGAGCTGATCTGATGATGAAACCGGAAGAAGGCCACAGGAACTCTATGATGATACCATACAACCCCATCATGTTTGGGCTCAGTAGAATTGTCTTGACGAATACTCTTATAGGAGATGAGATCCAGGATCTCATGATGGAGCCGAAAGGCCATGCCATAAAAACTCAATATTGAAACCGTGCAACCCCATCAAATTAAAGCTTCTGATGATGGAGCCGGAAGAAGGACACAGGAACTCTTTAATAAAACCACGCTACCCCATCGAGATTGGGCTCGTTTGAATCGTCTTGACGAGTACTTTGTTGGAAAATAGTGTCCAGAGTCTAAGGATGGAGCCGGAAGAAGGCCATTGGGACTCGGTAATAAAACCATGCAACCCCATCGAGTTAAGGCTCATTTGAATCATCTTGACGAGTACTTTAATGGGAAATAGTGTACGAGGATCTGATGATGGAGCCGGAGGAAGGCCATAGAAACTCTATTATAAAACCATGCAACCCCATCGAGTTTGGGAGCGTTTGAATCGTCTTGACGAGTACTTTTTTGGGAAATAGTTTCCAGGGTCTGATGATGTAGCCGGAAGAAGGCCACTGGGACTGTAATAAAACCATGCAACCCCATCGAGTTTGGGCTCGTTTGAATCGTTTTGACGAGTGCTCCGATAGAAGATGGTATATTTTTTTAGTCTTAGCTCGTTAACTAAAAAGCAGAAAATAATAAATTACTGAAAAAAATAATTAAAAACACGTTTTTAAAACGGACCAAATTATCACAAAAAAAAACCGGACTAAAAACATTAAAACGGACTAGTAAAAACAGACTTAAAAGTAAAAAATAAATTCTTCTGTAAATATTTATTTAACCCTATACCTACAGAAATTTTAAACCTAAAAACGTGGGGCGCATGCTAAAGACAATATGGATGATAAATTTTACAAAATAGGGAGCTCGGTGGCGTAGTGGTTTAGCGCATGGCCCAGCGATTGCGTAAGTTAAGCAACGTTCGCAAGGGTCGGTCATGGGATGGGTGACCAAAAATTTACTATCGCGAACTCCTCCGTGCTTCGGAAGGCACGTTAAGCCGTTGGTCCCGGCTGCATTTGCAGTCGTTAATACCCACCAATCCGCATTGGGCCCGCGTGGTGGGTTATGGCCCGTCCTCCTTATCTACCCATAAGGAAGGCCTGTGCCCCAGCAGTGGGGACATCAAAAATGGCTGATGGACAAACAAAAGCCAATTATTTGTTTCAAGTATTTCTTTCCGTTTGCAAAATCTACGCTAAAACAAATTATATTTGCCGTTTCTAATTTAATCATATGTTATCTACTCTAAAAACCGCATCTAAATTAGTCAAACCGCTCGGAAAATTATTACTGCAGCACCCCCTAGCGACTTACTTTTGACGACAAACTACAAACCCATTACAGAAAACCGCATCGTTATCAGTTTAGTAGTTTTTGAGAATTTTTCAAGTACGACTTATCTGGTTGCTGCAGCGCCCCTTGATGGTCTACCACCATGAAACATATCTAACAACCTGCTCTGAAATTAAACCTTATGAATGCAAAAAACCGCATCGAAATCTCTCGCATGGTAACAGACAAATATACAAACACAGGAATTAGAACAGACATATGTTTTTACTTTAAATACTTACCAATGATATTTTAGCATTTTAGTGTTCAGAACTTCACTTTTTTTCAATAAAAACCCTCAATAACGTTTTTAAAATTCTTTGTTTCGGAATCTAAGCTGTCATTATACCTAGTTGAAAACCTGTGGCCCCATGGTATAGTATTTAGGCGTTTTATGAACGACAAACGCAGAATGTCCGACAGACTTTTATCTGTTGACGGCCCGACTGCACACAGTAATGGATAAAAAACTGTTATAGTTTTGCGAGCTTCAACTGTAAAAGTGTTAAACGCTCAATTGATAGTGTTCGAGAGCTGTGTCATTCCTGTGACTTGATAGCTTTGCAAGAAACCTGGTTGCTGCCGGATGAAATACCGTATCTAAGTACTATTGACAGTGCTGCTGTGGACACATCCTTAGGCGTTCTTCGTGGGAGACCGTATGGCGGTGTCGCGCTGCTCTGGAGGTGCAGTGTATTTCAAGAAGTGTCAGTTTTGCGTTGTGAAAGTGCTCGAATCTGTGCTATTAAAATAATCACAAATGATCGTCCATTGATAGTGATGAGTGTATATATGCCTACAAACTCTGCGGAAAATCTGCCAGACTTTACTGACTGTTTGAGTACGGTAAGCGCTATTGTTGATGAATACGGCATCGAGTCTGTTTTCATGTTGGGTGATTACAATGCTGATGTTAATGAGTTGTTTTTGTAATTTTTGTAATGAACAGAACTGGTCTTGTTATGATGTTGAGTTATTAGGAGTTGATTCCGGCACATACACATTTATTAGTTAGGTGCATGGTTCATGTAGCTGGTTAGACCACTGCTTAGTGACTGAAGCTGCGAAACAAGCTGTTACAGATATTTATGTTAGTTATGATACTCTTTGGTCTGACCACTTTCCGTTGATAATTAAGTGTGACCTAAATCTATTAACACAAACAATACCCTCAAACACTAATAGTGATAGTAAACACGTCTTATGGGGAGTGAGGAATAAAGAGCAGGTGGCCAAATATTCTGAAGAGTGTCATAAAATTCTTAGATTAATAGACTTTCCAAATGAATTTATGAATTGTGCAAAATGTTTCTGTAATGATCAGAGTCATAGATGTGTTCTTGATAAACTTTACTCCGACATCGTGACTGCCCTTAGTGATGCGTCTTCTACGAGTCGAGGGGACATCAAAACTGTAAGGGGTGGTTCACGTGTGACTGGCTGGAACAAGCATGTCGCCGGTGCTCACAGGGCGGCCCGAGTAGGGTTTACTGAATGGATATTGTGTGGTAGACCGCGTTCCGGATCCGTGTATAACGAAATGTGTGAAAGCAAAAGGGTATTTAAATCGCGATTAAAATGGTGCCAAAATCATCAAGACCAGATAAAGATGGATATCCTTGCCGAAAAACATGCTAAAGGTGATTTTCGATGTTTCTGGAAAACTCTTAAGAAAGATAATTTAAAACCTAGCCGCCCTGTAAGTGTCGACGGTGTGTGTGATCACAAGCAAATTGCGGAAATATTCAGGAGCCATTTCACTGTACAGTCTCCATTGGGTGAGCAGGCTCAGGTGCTCGATGCTGATAGGTTATGCGGCTCATTAGGGTCAACGATCTCAGCTCGAGAAGTAACTAAAGTTATTAAGAGCATGACAAGGGGCAAGTCTCCGGGTCACGACGGCCTCAGCATCGAGCACCTGGAGCACGCGGGTCCACATTTATCTAGGGTTCTCTCTATGTTTTATTCGTTGTGTGTGAGCCACTCTTACTTGCCGCTGGATCTCATGAGAACGGTAGTGGTGCCTATAGTGAAAAATAAAACGGGCGATCTTGCCGATAAGTGTAATTATAGGCCCATTTCCCTGGCAACGATCATCGCCAAAGTATTTGACGGTGTGCTTAATACACATTTAGAAAAACACATACACCTGCATGACAATCAATTTGGTTTTAGACCCAAACTGTCCACTGAAAGTGCAATACTGTGTCTTAAGCATACCGTTAGGTATTACATTGATCGTAGAACTCCGGTTTACGCATGTTTCCTCGACTTGTCTAAGGCCTTCGACTTGGTGACGTATGATCTCCTGTGGAAAAAACTGAGCACCACTGGGCTACCACGGGAACTTATTAACATCTTTAAGTATTGGTATGCGCGCCAGACAAATAACGTACGATGGGCTGGAGCGGTGTCGGAGTCGTATAGAATGCAATGTGGTGTGAGACAAGGTGGTCTGACATCGCCCACCTTGTTTAATATATATATCAACTCGTTGATCACTGAGCTCAGCAGTCGCCATGTAGGCTGTCATGTTGATGACGTATGTGTCAATAATATTAGTTATGCCGACGACATGGCTCTGCTGAGTGCGTCCGTCTGTGGTCTTAGGGTGGGTAATCACTTAGGTTCGCGAACCTCCGCGCTCCGCGAACCTGGAACAGTGCGCCATATCAAACATTTTATTTTTACTTTGGCAATAGTGTATACATGTGCAAACCAGGGTTTACATACGTGTTCGCTCACGTGCACACTATGGCGCATTGTTGCAGCACAGTATAAACATTTTTTTTAACCGTTTTTGCAGCGCCTCTGGTATGTTTGCAGCAGCACGCACTGTTTTTATGCGACTATGCGCAAGAGATGCACTTCATTGGTGCGCAGAGTGCGGGCCAGCCCCAATGCCGTCCTCTCCATGATAGCCGAGAGGCTCGATTGCCCTTATATCAGTCACTGCTGTAATAAGCATGTTTCTACGATTAGGACGGTGGGCAATCGACATTTATAAATAATTTTATAATTTGTTGTGTTTTTATAGTAGGATTGAAATATAAATTAAATTATATTATATGTAATTAATTTTAATTTTTTTATTCAATTTCAATTTTATTTTAATTTGAATACAATTACAGAATGAAATTTCATTTTAGCTCATTTTAGAATTTGATAACTGATTTTAATGTAAGTACTGATATGACAAAATGATTTTTATTTTCTAAATTTTACTTATTTAATGAATTAATTTTAAATGCCTTCTACTTAATTTTTCGTGTTTGTGACTTAATTTATTTATTGTTATTAATGTGTCTATTTTAAATTGATCTATGGGTGTGAAGCCTGAAATAAATGATTTTTTTATTTTTTTTTATTTAAGATCCTGTAAAATTTGTCTGGAATGAGATACTTGAATTTGGTTTAGTGCAGCCGTCTGTGTTACACAAGACTGGGGTACATTAAGGGTTTTTCCCTTAATGTGATGCCGTTCTCAAGTTTAAACTTGCAGAACCTGAGACCTGAACAGTATTTATTCAGAGCCTGAAACAATCGTACTAATGGATCGTACCTACAAGTTGAAAGGACGACTTGACAAAGAAAAGCGATCTTCTACCAACCGACCGACCGACCTCACTTCACACTGCGACATTTCCGGCTCCTCGGCCGTTGGCTGGGGCTAACAAATGTAAGGAACTTAATTGCTCTGGCCATTGGCTAAGACCGACACACAAATGAGAGGAACTTAAGGCTCCTATAGCCACCAGTGGCGCCCTCATCTTATTAAATATATTGCTCGCTAAGTACCTAAATAATGTACCTACGTAATCGTTAAACCAGGATCTGACCAGCCGTTTTTACGTGATTAGGCAGACGCGAGGCAAGACGTTTGCCGCGTGTGGCGGGCCTCGCATCGCACGAGGCTACTCGCTTAGTGGGGAGCCGCCTAATCGCATAAAAACGGCTTGTCGGGTCCTGGTTAAAGGATTACGTAGATACATTATGTAGGTACTTAGCGAGCAATATATTTAATTTTCAAAAATCCTTCCTTAGTGGATACCTACACTGTATAAGGCATCTGTGTGCAAAATTTCAATTCTCTAGGTCCAGTGGTTTGGGATGTGCGTTGATAAATCAGTCAGTCAGTCAGTCAGTCAGTCTAAGATTATTGCTAATTATGCTATGATTTGAAGACTGACAAAATAATTTGTTGATTTTTACTAAAGACCCAGAACCAGATCCTTTGAAAACAAGTTTTTGTAATCCATTACGTATGAAACTGGCGTGGCACTGATACTGACGACTGTAGGATCGGGTAAAGACTTAGAGCATTACTCTAAGGGTAAAGAAGTCCCAATTGATCTTTACTTTGAAGTAAAGTACAAAGTAAGTAGTGTACTTTGATAAACATGAATTCAATTGAATTTCGAAACTCTCACGTTTATTTTTTTTTACAAACCGTGTTGCTAGGTGATGTTATGAAAAAAATACAAAAAACAGTGTATAAATTTTTGTCCTTATGTTACGCCCATGTAAATGTAGCGAAATGGCCACGCCACATATTTTGAATAAGGTTTAGAGTTTGTAAAGTCAGGGCTTGTAGAGTTAGGGCGTGTAGGGATAGAAGCTTGGCTCTACATGAGGTCTGATAATTTTTTGACAGTGCGAGCCATGGTCGCGTCTTGGCATCATTTTACATGAAAATGTTTGTAGTGGGTATACTTTCCGCATCATCACAACTACGAATTAAACAACTATAAAAAACTAACAACCTATCTAAGTAAGTATACAACGTGTTTTAAAAATACCCCTAATGGCGAATATGGTAGATGGAGACCATCAAATCAAACTGAACAACTTTTACTATGGGACCAACTCTGGAATCACGAAAAAAAACCTGCTGTTTCATACAAAAACTAATAACGAAAATATTAAAATGTAGAAAACAGCTGATTTTTTTTCGCGATTTCAGAGTTTGTCACATAGTAAAAGTTGTTCAATTTGATGGTCCCTATCTACCATATTCGGCATTAGGGGTATTTTTGTAACACGTCGTATAATGCTTTTCTCGATATAACCTCGTTTTCACTTCGCAATAACCTCTCTGCCCTCATAATTAATGTTCACATTGAATTAAAATACACGCTTCATCTAAATAATAGATTCAAATGTTCATTAGTAAGGTCGCAAGTGCGATGCCCTCGCTCCCTAAGAACTTCGATCCTTAACGCCGATTAATTGCCAACCAATTACGGCAGATCATTTACCATCAAAGATAAATCGCACTTAACGAGACTAAACTAGTTAGTTAGTTTTTCCAAGCAACTAAATCAACAATACATTATTGTTTCTGTAATTTGATGTGTTATGTATACATGTATACCACAGACAAGTGCTTTTGGGTCATTGTCAAATTCAGTGGTCATTTTGTTCGGAAGCTATAAAATTAAATAAGGTTAAAATAAAATTTAGAAGAAAAAGCTTTGCCAAACAATACCAACTGAACTAAAAAATGTGTAGGTACCTACTGAGAAGGTAATAAAATCCTACTGTCATATTTTTTCCAAAAACCCTATTTTTGTCTCAAAAAGTCGTCTTCGGTGGTCTGTTCGGAAACCAACTCGGCTTTAATTTGTGATCTAAAGTTAAATTAAAACAACCCCAGTTAATAAATTTCGTTACCATTCAAAAATCTAAGACTGTAATTTATCGTTATAAACGTTATCCAGCAATATGCCATTGTTAATGGCGGCTCGAGCAATCGAAACAAGGGAGGTAAAAGACCGCGACATCTTAATTCTCTCTGACAGCAAATCCGTTCTACAGGCTCTCCAGGGCAGTCGCATCACATCGAGCCTTGTACTTGAGTGTCACCACGCCTTAAATACAGTAGGTGCACTTAATACTATCACTATCCAATGGATCAAAGGTCACAGTGGATCACGGGGAAACGACGCAGCCGACGAACTGGCTAGACGCGCATCTGGCTCGACGCCTGTTGGCCCAGAGCCGATCGCACCTATCCCGACAAGCTGGTTTGCAAGTAAGATCCGCGAACGCACCATAGAATTACACCAACAGAACTGGAGCTCGCTGGACTCGTGCAGACAAGCGAAACTCGCACTGCCGCGCGTGGACGCTCGTCTATCCAGGGCCCTGATACAACTGTGCAGACCGCAACTTCGCCTGGTAACAGGTGCTATTACTGGTCATGGACAATTTAACAAACATCTTTTTAACTTAGGTGTCACGGACAGTCCCCTATGCAGAGGATGCATGGAGGAAGAAGAAACAGCCGCCCACGTTCTGCTGGAATGCAGAGGGGTGGCCCCCTACCGGGCGAGGTACCTCGGCTCGCCGGGCAGCGTCCAGGAAGCGATCACGAATGTGAAAGCCCTTGGAGCGTTCCTGGCTGAGCTGGGCTGGCTGGAGTGATCCGGCCGAACATCCTCTGACGCAAAATAGGCGCAATAGACGTCGAGTTGCGGAAACCGCCTGCACAGATAAGAAGAAGAAAGAAGAAGATGCCATTGTTAATTACTTTATTACGATAGTCTTAATTTTGTTCCGAAGATTTAGATCTTTTCGGTTAGGTACCCTATTTTATTACAAGAAAATAAAACCGGTCAAGAGCGAGTCGGATTCGCGCACCGAGGGTTCCGTACCATCATAATTGCACCATTAAACCACACTGCAGAGTAAGATAATATAATAAAATTAGTATTGCAGTTTTAGGTCAGCGGTCAGTATTGCATCTCTTGACCGATAGTGGAACTAATGTTAACTTTTTTAGAAATTTGATAATTTCTAAAAAAGTGTGCTATAATAAACTGCTATCACATAGAATTATTTTGGATTTTTCTCTTTGCAAACTTCGGAGATAAGGGGGGGGGGGGGGGAAACGGTCATTTTTTTTACATTTTTCATCATAAGTCGAAAACTATGTGGTCTAGAAAAAAAAGAAAAAACGGCGCTCTTTCATATGATACCCCACATGCCCTAGTAGCCCCACTTCAAATTTTTAAGACCCCTTTTCAGGCCCTGCTGTAAAAAAGATATTTATTTTTTTAATTATTTCTTATTTGCAAAATAGTTGGGCAAATGACATATTAAACTATTCCAAATTTCAAGTTGATATCATTAGTAGTTCTCGAGATATCCAGCTGTGACAGACAGACAGACTGAGTCACACCATAAGGGTTCCTTTTTACCATTTTGGTACGGAACCCTAAAAATGTAAAAGATGACTCTCCTTTTGTGACACCTGTAAAAAATTAACAACTCATTAAACTACAACATGGCTACATGGACTTACTTGATTATTAAACCATTTTACTAATTTCGAAGTGTTTTTATCATTACCCTCAAAAAATTTGGTTTTATGTTTTTTTTTTAGTGAGGAAGATCCATTCGGTGGTCCTCTTTTCGGTGGTCTTTTCTTCATAGTTTTTTTATTTTATTTTGCTGTACTGACCTCTAATTTACGTTGATTTAGTTTGCTAATATTCCAATGGATATAAATGAAAACAAATTTCCTTGAATTTTGGACTTTTATCCTTACTAATATTATAAATGCGAAAGTCCGTTTGTTTGTTTGTTTGTTACGCCTTCACGTCCTAACTACTGAATCGATCATCATGAAACGTTGCATACACGTTGTCAGGGGTCCAGAAAAGGACATAGTACCCTATGTCCTTTTCATCCAGAAAAAACGTATAGTTCCCGAGGGATAGCGAAAAAACTGTCCACGCAGACGAAGTCGCGGGCGGCAGCTAGTTTAACTATAATTTTTTGAGCCCCGTTTTGACATTGACCCTTTAATGCATTAGTTCGTAATTTCCGATTTTAAAAAACTATTTCACACCAATGTGCACTGTTTCCGTGTGGTGTGTTATGGGCCCTCCTTATCTACCCATATGGAATATCTTTTCGCCCAGATGATGATGACTAAACTATTTGTAAAGTGGCAAAAAATATAAGTAGGAAAAGTAAAACCTTAGAGCATTCAACAGAGTAAAACAAATTATAATCCCCTTTCATAGTACCGGAAAGTTCCGTTGAAAGGGCGCATAACATTAAAAGTTGGGGGAGGGCGTAAAAGTTGCCCATTGTGCCGGGACTCAATAGGTTTTTGTATTTAGCGGACAAATATCTATTGAATAGTTAGCGAAGTTCCGCTCTGAATCGTCGCCGGCCGGATATAATGCAGTTATGCTGCAAGCCTTTTAGAATCTACGATTTAATATTGGATCTTTCTATAAATTAATTATGAACCTCCAAAACGTATATGCACTTGCATTGATATTTGTGTTTATGTTAGGCTCAAAGACCAAAATCGCTCACGCGAATCATCGCGAAAAACCTCTCACAACTCGTAATGGTCACTGCTAAGAATCCACGAAGCGAAATTCATGTTGTGCATGGCTCTTCTAAAAACGCCCATGGCGCGTTGTGGTAATCACAGAAAGACCATAAAGCGAAATTTGCGTCGTGGTCATCATACCAAACGACCATAACGCATTGTGTTAATAAAGAAAAGCATGTAGGTAATTGTTGTTTCTATTCAAACGATTTGGAACCTTATGTAAATTTAGAAAAAACAATTAGTTATTAAAAATATAATAAAATACATTAAAACAAAAAGACAAATAATTTGTGTTTAATATTTTGTTAATTACTCATAATAAGTTGAGTTTTAAATAAAGTACCCATTACGTATTTTAAAATGTCATAAAACATTTTCCTATTTATTTTAAGGTAATTGTAGTTTTTTTTTTTATGACAACTGATTATTTTCCAAATCAACATAATAAGGCTACAAATTGTTGAATACCTACAAAATATCAGTCTCATTGGAAGCTACAATTACCTGTCCGTCGTGCCAAGCTTGCCATGGGCGTAGCGAGCTGCCCCCCTTAGAAGACCGGTCGTACGCTGGTAAACTGTAATTCTGACGAGCTTCATAGCTTGCGATGCTTCCTATAAGACCTAAGAAACTAACAGGCTTGAAGGCTGGCTTGTGAAATCCAACAAAACGGGATGTGATCTACAAATAATCTAGGATTTTCTTTGGAAAAGTCGTTTTTAGGGTTCCGTACCAAAATGGTAAAAAAGGAACCCTTATGGTGTGACTCAGTCTGTCTGTCTGTCACAGCTGGATATTGATATTGGCTTGTAGCTTGCGGTGATAGGTTTTCAAAATTAGTACCTAATTAATGATATTGTGTCTAACTATAGGAATATTTTTATCGTAATTAATGAAATAAGATGATACTCCGTCGTCATGTATAAATGCCCCTGTTCCAACGAGCATTGTATCGGCGGGCCAGCAGCGGATTAAGTTTTAATCGGCGCACGGCACTCGAGCGCCGAGCCCGCGCCCGAGCCCCGAGCTCAAGAACATACGATGCAATGGAGGCGGTAAACTGCACCGGGCCCCTACACTACGCTTTGAAGGGGTGTCAAGCTTGCAGGCCTTTGGAGATGGAGATAACACGATCATGCAGACTGACATCAGACTGAGACTGATATTCCGCTGCCTCTGTGGACACGAAGAGGGCCCGGGTTCGATTCCCAGGGGACGTACAATTTGTACTCGGTTTGGTTGGTGGTAGCTAAAGGGTTACCATATCTCAGGATTTGTCCGGAGATCTCAGGATTTTTGGAGTTTGCTCAGGATTGCGGGCGGATTTTGAAAATCTGAGGAAATCTCAGGATTTTGTAGAATTTTCAAAAAAATTCAGTACATATAATGAAAAGTACATTTAATAGAAGGATAAATAAGCTTTCTATTATTTAATCAGTTCGCCGCTGCCGACTAGCCCCCCCCCCCCCCCCCCCCCACACACCCCGTACGTTATTCTCAAACTGCTACAAATCTCAGGATTTTTCAATGGATATCGGGCCTTTTCTCCGGACTTTTGATTTTTTCATCTGGTAACCCTAGGTAGGTAGGGCTTATTTAACGTAGCATAATAATTGCTCCGTTAAATAAGTAAAGTAGCAATATTTTTTTAAATTATAACTTGTTTTTACTAAGTAAGGTAAACCTGTAATTATGAAATCGTTCAAAAAAATTAATAAATCAAAACGTAAGATATTTTTTATCCTAGTCAAAGGTTCCCTAGGGATTTTCCGAATATCCACGCAGACGAAGTTGCGGGCGGAAGCTAGTAATAAATAAATTATTACAGAACTGATAAAAAATCTTGCTACAATAAATATTGGTAAAGGAATCAACAAAGTATTTAGGAATTTCAATAAAATATTTAAGTACCTAGTTGGTTTGCTACTTTAGCAATAATCTGCTCATTAAATCCTTTGCCGGCATAAATTTTCTCGAAGTTTGAAAGTCCAGTGAGAACTTTTGCAATATCAAGCGTTTTTCTTCATGTTGTGCACGGCGAACGTAACGGTCAGTGAATAATTTCAGCAATGTCGTTATATCTCGTTAATATTTCAATGTACCATGGGCAACAGCGTCGCGTAACCACTCCTAACTTCGATTAAAAATATTCATATTCATGTAATCTCAACAAATTTATAATAGTAGTACATAACATACAATGTTAGTGGTTTAAAGTTGTTCGTGTTATTATAAATTCACATTTTCAAGGTATTGAGTTATAAAGGTATTTAAACTAAATATTAGCCGTGGTATTACAAAAGATTTTTAAACACTGTTTAACTAAACACATGTTTAAATGCGATGCTGTCACTTTTTTGACAATATTGTTTGACAGAGACAGCATCACATTTGAACAGGTGTTTAGTTAAACAGTGTTTAAAAATCTTTTGTAATAACACGGTAGGTCTTTACCCATGAAATTGCCGATATTTTGTCACATACAGAGAAAATAATAACTTCTATAATTTAAAATTTTAACAAAATCGTGAATATTAAATCGTATTATGATCATGATAGTTAACTATCAGTAAAAATAAAGTCCATATTTTAGCTTTCGTGACATTAAAAAAAAGATCTTGAAAGTGACTCTTTTTTTGTGAGCAAAAAAAAGGGTGACCGAAAGGGTTGTAACTTAACCAAAACTTATTTTTTCGCTTATCTTAAATGGAAATAAGTTAGCATAGTGTCCAAACATTAGTTCATAAAGGTTTTGTTACATGAGTGTTCATGGTTGTTAAATGAACAAAGAAAATGCTATTATGAAAAATGCAACTTCTTGAAAAATCTCCATACAAATCGGCAATTTCATAGGTAAAAACCTATTATTATATAAACTAAGGGGAAAAAAGCAACAGACAACTATATTTTTATACAATGCTCAATGAAATTAAACTTAACAATTCTTCTAAAATTCAATCATAATCATAAAAATAATAAAAAATAATCTATACTTATCCATATTTGAAAATTCGATAAAACAGTGTTACAGCTTACATTCGAAATATTCTTTCATGTTATAAAAGGATTTGGCTAATAATTTATTTTTCAGTCTATGTTCAAATGTACTATCTTGGAGGACTTTCAAGAACTAAAACCGTACGCAAAAATGGCACCTCGAAATAGCGTCGTCCCACTTACAAACTTGGCGCTTACTTTGTACATAATCACCTCTTATTTTATACAAACACACATTTTATATCACTTATTTTGTACAAAATCACACCTTTTATCACTCACTTTGTGTAAAATAAGCGCCCAGTTTGTAAGAGGGACGCTATTTGAAGTGCCATTTTTGAGACTCTGCTCTGACCGGACATCTAGGGTATCTAGGGCTAAATTACGGCCGTAATATGACGGCACCGTCATCCTAGGAAACCCTACCTTTAGGTACTATTATGTATTCTGTGCCTTTAGCAACAAAATTCGTGTGCGCGCGTATCGCCTCTGCATGAACTAAGGAGTCTTCGATCAAGAATACCCTAGTTGTCTGGTGAAGTCCGATCAGAGCAGAGTCTCAAAAATGGCACTTCAAATAGCGTCCCTCTTACAAACTGGGCGCTTATTTTGCCCTAGCTTAACTGGTTAGCGACGCTGTTGCCCATAGTACCTTTCAACGCGGTGTAATCCTAAAGTTTCGGAATAAAATGGCTGTGATATACGGACGGACAGACAAACAGACAGACATGACGAATCAATAAGGGTTCCGTTTTTTTCCATTAGGCTACGGAACCCTAAAAAGATCTGCAGTTTCTTGATAGCATTAAGTCCACCTCTTGTACGTTATTTTATTGTTTTGTATAATAAAGAGATGAATTGATCGATTGAAAAATATGTTTTTGATGGGTTACAATATTTACACACTAAATGACGCAAATAAAATTGCATTCTTGTTTGCACCTAGGGTTGTCAGGTGCCAGCCCTTTATTTTTTGATACACCATAACCACAGTCTTAATACTCTTAATAATATACTCTTAATTAAAGAGTACTTCTTAAGACTACTACTACTAACAGTCGTCCGACTCATGTACCATGGGCAACAGCGTCGCTTAACCACTGCTAAGGTTAAAATCGCTTGCACGCCGCGCCCGCTGTCACATACGTTTAGTTCGTGCAGAGGCGATACGCACGCACACGAATTTTATTGCAAACTGGTTAAGCGACGCTGTTGCCCATAGTACTTGCGCGGGGCAACGATGGGGGGTACGCGGGGAAGTGAGCGGCAGAGTCGGCGAGCGCAATCTCCTCTAGTTTGCGCTCTCTAACTTTAAGGGGTGTCCGTTTTAAGAAGTGTAACGAAGTTTCAAAATGTCATAATGGTATACAGGATTTGTTCAGTTTTTAATTGTAAATCCATGTTGAGGTTTGAGGTTTGATAAAGATTTAAAACTCCACCGATTTCCACGGGACGACCGGTAAGTTATTTTTATTTACCTGGGTACCTACCTATCTTGCTTTTAAAATTGATGTTAGGTATGATACATGAGTTAGTCGCAAATTCACGCACATACTTCTACATCAATTAACCCAGTTCAGATAAGCGTTGAAAATGACACGTACCTACTCTGCCGCCATAAGGAAAAAAGACGTATCTGCCTTTACCTTCCAACCGAGAAAAAAACATTTCTTTTTTTTTGGAAAAAAAATCGCTGGGCAAAAGTAAAGGTAAAAGTTTTAAATTTTAGCTTTAGCTATTTTTTGACATATTAAAATTTAAATAATGTTTATATTATATATTATATAAATGTGATTTTCCTTTTCTTCTTATTAAAAAAAATTAGAGTAAATTCATGATACTACAATGAAAAGACGTATCTACGCAGAAACGTCCTTTCTTTCTATTATTTTAGTTATAGTAGGCATGCCTTCAACTATAAAGTAAAACAAAATATAATAATCAGACTTTATATTATAACATTGTATAACAAAAATAATTGTCAAAAACCTTTCTGAAACACTTAAATTCCGAATACCTCTTAGGATACCATTAATTTGTACTTAAAATTATAATTATTAGCCTTAGTTTGTTTCACTTCATCGAACTTTTGAACGTAAAGGCTGAGACGTATTTTTCATATTGATTAATAATTAAAACAGTAATTAATTTTAATACTATATGGCACAACTCAAGGTAGAGTCTCACCGCGACCCCCTCTTTTACCCCACCCAACCAAGAATACGTAGTAGAAAAGACGCTACTGCCACTTGCGCCTGGCAATTTTTCATAATACTAGAATGTAAAGACGCATCTACGCAGAAGCGTCATTTCTACTTCCTAAACATTGTGTTTTAAAGCAGATACGTCGATTTTATTAACGAGGATTTGTGGGTTGCTGTCACAATTATGAAAGGAAAAAAAGACTAGTAAATGCGTCCTTTTTTACTGATTGCGAATTTGTATGTAACTCAATTTTGAAAAAAATGTTAGATACGTCTTTTCTTCTTATGACGGCAGTACTACCTACCTAGATACATGTACCTCCTACCGACATACCTACCTACATGTATTTGTCATACGCTACAGCCACTGTATTTTTCAATAAAATACATAAAGATTCATACAGTTCATTGTTCTTTGAAATATGATTCTGTTTTATGTCTGTTACGATCTCAGAGTACCAAACGCAAGGTAATAAATAGCCAATTCCAAATATATAACATGTTAGACTCAAAGACCGATTTCAGTCATTAAGCGAAAAAAATTCACAGATCTCGTGCTCTACACGACTTGAAAGGGCATTGAAAATGAATCTACCTATTATAGATTATTGAATTTATTGAATTTTATAAAAAATATTCCTTTGTTTGAATTAGTACTTACAATACTTGGAAATCGCAGCAAAGCCATGAACAATTTTGGATCTACTTTTCTGCGATTCGTGTGTATGAACTTCATATAAAAATATTTCAGTATTATTATAGAAAGTACTAATACCTAAAAAATATATAAATTTCTAAGATTTGTTTTGAAGCCCTTGGCTTCGCCTCGGGCTTCAACTACGTCAAACCAAACAGAGTTCAAACTGAGACGCAATTTCTGCGACTGATAGATGTTTAGAAAAGATGATCACGCCACCTATCGTACATTTCATAATTTGCGAACGTGTCATCATGGGCTGCCTTTAGGAGAAGCGTGCAAAAAGCAAGCGCGCGTGCTTCGGAAAGGAGCGTTCCCACGGCCTGCCTGTAGACAGGCCGCGCCGAGCCGAGCCCGTCTGTCTACCCGCAGGTCGTGGGAATCGACAACGTCTGGCGCGCCGGGGCGCGCCGGGGCTCGCCGGGGCCTGTGCAGAGCATTCCCACGGCGCGCCGGCGCCTGCCGCGGCGCGCGCCCTGCGCGGCGTCACAGTTTAATAAAATAGTGAAATACAGTAGGTTTAGGTATGATAAAAGTCAAGTTTTAAATGGCGGCCATTCCAACATAGACATAGACACCCCAACATGTGGGTGTTTTTGTCGATACAATCAGATGTATTTCACGCCTTTAAATTATCGCTACTTCAAGACCAAAGGCACTGTACATTCAGAAGGAATCGAAGCTAATTTGTTTCTTCTTTTAATATGTGTAGGTAGGTTTTTCGCATTTTTTTGGTTTTTCAAGATACTTACTTATATACCTTTATTACTATTATGGAAAAGCGCAGATTGTGCTGTTTTTATTACATTTAATTAACAAATTAACTAATCCACAGATAAAAAAAATACCTGCCTGGAAAGTCCGAAAAAAAAGATTAAGTTTTTTTTTTTTTTTTTTATTGAGGTATTAGTAGGTACCTTAAATATTTTTTATACAGTTCCTTTGGTCTTAAATTAGCGATAATTTAAAGGCGTGAAATACACCTCATTTTAATATTCTTAGTTATTTTTCTATAATTCGAATGCACAAGGATGTTATCTACAAAACGAATCTAAAATTTCATTGCTGTGTTGTATATTTCGAGAGTTATTGTTGTTTGAATATGACCCTAAGCACTAAATGTTAATTTTCGAAAATGAATAAAAAACAAAACTCATAAAAATTGGATTTAATCGTTTGATGAGATTTGTATTCATTCATATTTGTCCATTTTCAAAAATAATAATTTTTGGTTAGGTACGTAAGATGGTAAGGGTCATATTCAAACAACAATAACTCTCGAAATATGAACCGACTTATGGTGTAATTAGGTATTTCAAGGACGGCCGAGTTACAATACTGATAGATATCATTACTGTGACGCACGGCAGATGCCGACAGGCGGCAGGCGCCGGCAGGCCACGCTCCGCGCCGCGCCGCGCCGATCCTTTGAAGTTACCGACACCCGATGGATCGGGCAGACGACGGCGCGCCACGGCAGACGTCAACGGACGCGTCGATTCCCACGACGTGCTGGCTCGGCCTGGCGCGGCCTGATCTGTGACACCACAGGTCGTAGGAACGCTCCTGAATAGCACCACCTTGGTGCTTTTTACTAACTGTACTTCGCTGGAAATTTTGTGTTTGGGGCTAGTTTCGTGAGATGGCGTTGCAGGTACTTTAACATTGAAAAATTGTCGAGCGAGCGGTGTATGTGTGTGGGTTAAGATTATTCTGGAAGCTAGTCGCCCTTTGTCTGCGTTGAGGTGCGCCCGCACATACTTACATAATTTTTTGCCCCTTTTGTTTGTAATCCCGTGAAGTTTTGATTTGATTCATTGTTTGTGTAGCATTTTGTTGAATGTTTAAGTATAAAATCGGATGTTTGTTATTGTTTCATTATAAGTTAAGGTTGGTTGTGCCGTGACTCAAGTGTGTGATATTCGTCACCTCGTGTGAATTTAGTGACGAAATAGTGACTTTTCGTGAATCGTACAGACTTTCTTCAGTGCCGGAAGAAGGAAGAAATTGTTGCAAAATCTCCAAACGTGACCCGGATGCCGTCTGGGTTTTATATCAGTCGTCTGGCCAGACGTTAGGTAGGCTACATTGACCTCACAGGATGGCCCCACGCGACCAGAACATACGTCGCGTCATAGTGAAGAAACAAGATCCTGTAAGTTATTTATTTATATTTATAAGTTTTGGTTGAGTTGTAGGCTGATCGAATTCCAGTCGCGGAGTCGGCATTTTGGCCAGTTCCACTTGGTACTTTCGGTTTGTGTTAATTTACCTGTGTGTAACTTTTGTGTGTTAATGCCTGGATCGATCCGCTTACAACACGAAATTTTAGTTTATTAATTACTTTAGGTGATCTTTTATTCAAAATTTAAAATGTGTGCGGTGCCCAACTGATTCCCGCACCGCCCGGCCGCTAAGACACCTCCCGCCGCCTCCTATCGTGATACCTTCACGTCGCCCTACACCGGGCCTCTGTAATGTCTATAAAGAACGTCATTGTTCCTGGTGTTACCTACCTATCGCAATTCTCCTAATCTGATGTGTGCTAGCTATTTATTTATTCGAATAATTATTTCCGTTGTTAAAAAATATGTTATAAAACATAGATCTTTTTATTTTCAAAAAAAAATTCTCGACTTTTCCAAAATTTGTTACTAATACTGTCCTAAAATATTTTCCGCGTCTATTAAGTCCTAATAGATCTTCTTATCTCAAAGCTGCGAAGTTCCACAGGGCTATGACGCCCGAGTAATACCGCACGGCGACGTTCCACGCGCCGTTAAGGGGGAGCATGCATACCGCCCCCCCCTATCACAAAAAAAATTTTTCACCATCTGAAAGCCATTTAAATTCTGCGTCTTTTGAGCCCTCATACGTCCTCATGGCCTTAAATCACTATATACCACGGGGCAAACACACTTTCAGCGAAAATGGGGCCCTACCGGAGCGATCGAAAAAACATTTTCAATGTTAAAAACGCTCACAACGCGTTCTGGTTGCCAGAATGCCACAATGCGAAATTCGCCGGTAACGATCAATTGCGATTGTCAATTTTTCCGCAATTGACGCCCATTGACGGAAAAATTGATCGTTTACGCGTGCAATTGAAGCGATTGTCAATTGCTCCAACAATGGAATTGACGGAAAAATTGACGATCGCAATTGATCGTTACCGGCGGGCTTTATAAAATCGCCCAGAACGCGTTGTGGTAATCATAGAAATACCACAAAGCGAAATTCGCGTCGTGGTCAACATACCAAACGACCACAACGCGTTATGAAAATGTAGAAAAGCCATGATGCGTTCTGAGTACTAGTTGGTGCAACCATAACACGACGGACAGTTCGTAAATTGCCGGAACGCATTACAATGATGCATTAATTAAAGCATCGGTTAAACTGGTTTATTCATTTCTTGTTAATTTGGAAAAGAGTTATAATTTTATTATGAAAATTCTAAAAAGTGCCTAATTATTTTAAGAAAGTAAGTTGTAGTTTCTGATGACTAAAGCCCGCCGGTAACGATCAATTGCGATTGTCAATTTTTCCGTCAATTTCATTGTTGGAGCAATTGACAATCGCTTCAATTGCACGCGTAAACGATCAATTTTTCCGTCAATGGGCATCAATTGCGGAAAAATTGACAATCGCAATTGATCGTTACCGGTGGGCTTAATACTTTGTCTTCAACAATTAGTTGCCTTATTAGGTATGCTGATTTGAAAAAAAGAAATTTTATAAAAGACTTAAATTTGCAATGACTAATATTTGTTACAATTATAATTTTTTTTTTTAATACCGTGTTTGCCAAAATAGTTCTAAAATTTCCTAATTATAACTGACTAGCGGCCGCCCGCGACTTCGTCTACGTGGAAAGATTTTTTTCTTATCCCTTCTTATGTCCTTATCTAGTCATGTCTATAAGCTGTTTTCGAGAGTCCTTACGAACCGTCTCGCTCGCAAGTTCGACGACTTCCAACCTCCCGAACAAGCCGGGTTCCGAAAAGGCTTTAGCACCATAGACCACATCCATACGCTGCGGCAGGTCATACAGAAGACCGAGGAGTATAATCTGCCACTTTGCTTGGCGATTGTGGATTATGAGAAAGCCTTTGATTCGATTGAAACCTGGGCGGTGCTGCAGTCTCTCCAAAGGTGCCAAGTGGACTACAGGTATATCGAGGTGTTGAGGTATTTATACAAAAATGCCACCATGTCGGTCCGAGTACAGAACCAGAGAACAAATCCTATCCAACTGCAGCGAGGTGTGAGACAGGGAGATGTTATTTCTCCGAAACTGTTCACAGCTGCGTTGGAGGATATCTTTAAACTCTTAGACTGGAAAGGACTCGGCATCAACATTAATGGCCAATACCTAACACACCTTCGTTTTGCCGATGATATAGTTCTAATGGCTGAGACGTTGGAGGACCTGAGCACAATGCTCGAAGATCTCCGTAGTGCTTCCCAAAGAGTGGGTCTTAAAATGAACATGGATAAGACGAAAATCATGTCGAATGCCCATGTTGTGCCCGCTCCAGTTCATGTTGGGAACACTACACTTGAAGCTGTTGACCATTATGTATACCTAGGACAGGCAGTCCAGTTAGGTAGGTCCAACTTTGAGAAGGAGATCTCTCGTCGAATCCAACTCGGATGGGCAGCATTTGGGAAGCTCCGAAAAATCTTCGTGTCCGATTTACCTCAGTGTCTCAAGACGAAAGTCTATGACCAGTGTGTGTTGCCAGTGATGACTTACGGCAGTGAAACGTGGTCGCTAACTATGGGTCTCATAAGGAGGCTCAAGGTCACCCAGCGTGCAATGGATAGAGCCATGTTCGGCGTTTCCCTGCGTGATCGAATCAGAAATGAGGAGATCCGCAGGCGAACTAAAGTAACCGACATCGCTCGAAGGATTGCTCAGCTAAAGTGGCAGTGGGCTGGACACATAGCGAGAAGAACCGATGGCCGTTGGGGCGGAAAGGTTCTGGAATGGCGACCGCGCACCGGACGACGCTCCGTGGGTAGGCCCCCGACAAGGTGGACCGACGATCTGGTGAAGATTGCCGGAAGCCACTGGATGTGGGAAGCGCAGGACCGATCGTCGTGGAAATCCTTGGGGGAGGCCTATACCCAGCAGTGGGTATCGTGCGGCTGATATGATGATGATGATGAATCATAATTTATGATTATGATTATGATTATTATGATTATGATTAAAGTTATCCTTTTAGCCAACAAATTATATCCTTTTATTTAAATGACACGATTTATTTAATTTTTCCGCCTACCTACCTAGCCTCGTACAGTACAAAAATACTTCTTAAAGATATTTATCAAAAATTTTGAGACTTGTAGGACCCACACACAGGTATTGCAAATCAGTGTGCGTCTAATTCTCTTTTGTTTATTATGGTTCCATAAGCGCGCATTGTATGCGTATCCGTCCCGACAATTTGCGACCTGTCCGTCATTATGGTTGTACCAAACCAACTAGTGCTCAGAACGCGTCATGACTTTCATAATTATAATTCATAATTCATAATTCATTTATTGCTTGTCACATAGTTAGAAGATGATACATAATAGTTTTACAGTTTCTGTGACGCCCTGCGACGGCGTTGCAATTTGGGAGAGAGTCTTATATTATAGTAAAAAAATCATTAAATAAATTAAGTTCAATTGAAATAAATTAAAATACAGTAAAAACATTGTAAAAACTTCTAAATCTATTAAATAAAATCAAATCATTAAATATAACAAAAAATAAAAATAAAAATAGGTACAATTTGAAATCCACAATAATGATTATAATTTAAAAAATAAGTAAAAGAAAATATTATCAACTTCATGCATTAAAATTATATACAATAATATAATATAGGCGCTTTTCATTTACTTTAGGGAAATGTTATTGATTTTTCGTTTAAGAACTCGTTTATGTCGTAATAACTTTTATCGATTAGGAAGTTTTTTAACGCTGTTACAAATTTTGTTGTTTCTTTAATTTCCTTTATGTTATTTGGTATTTGGTTATATATTTTTATAGTCATTGCGTATGGGCCTGAAGACACAAGTTTCATTGTTGAAGAATGTATTTTCAGCTTATTTGCATCGCGGTTATTTCTTTTTGCTACGTATTTTACTGGAGAAAATAAGTCTTCGTGTTTTCTTACAAATCTACAGCATTCTAATATATAAATGGATGTTAATGTTAATATGGCATGATTTTTGAAATGTGGCCTGCACGATTCCGTTTGGTGGATGTTAGTTAAAATCCTAACACATTTCTTTTGTAGAACAAAAACGCTTTGAATTTCCGAACAATTTCCCCACAAAATCACACCGTAAGTAAGTCTTGAATGTACGTACGCATAGTATGCCGTTAATGCGGTTTTAAAATCTGTTACTTTTTTTAACTGGTATAGAGCGTAGGTAAATGATGACAATTTACCTCTTAGCTTCTGGACATGAGATTGCCAGTTAATATGAGTATCTATATCGATTCCTAGGATAGTCGCAGATTCTACGGGTTCTAATTTGATGTCATTATATTTATAATTAATTTGTAGTGGAATTTTTTGATATGGTTTAAATTGTATTATTTTTGTTTTATTAAAATTTAGTTCTAAATTGTGTAGCATGAGCCAGTTATTTATTTTTGTTAAAGTATTATCTAATTTATTTGTTAGTTCAGATGTATTAGTACAAGGAAAGGTGACAGAGATGTCATCCGCGAACAGTATGCAATGATCATCTATTTGTTTCGGGAGATCATTGATGTATACTAAAAACAGAAAACATCCAAGAACACTTCCTTGAGGAATGGATCCGGTCAAAATAGTTTGAGCTGATCGAATTTTTTGAATTTCACCAGTATTAGGGTCTATGTTTTCAATTTCAACTAGTTGTGATCGACTGTTTAAAAATGAATGAAACCATTTGTGCGCCACTCCCCTTATTCCCGTTTCATATAATTTATCTAGAAGTATTTTGTATCGAACTCTATCATATGCCTTACTCATATCAAGTAGCAATCCAATGGAATATTTTTTAGTATTAATTATATCTAGATTTTTTTTCATATACCTATAAACAGCTAATGTCGTTGAATATTTTTTACGGAAACCGTGTTGGCTATTATTAAATATTTTAAATTTTTCATAAAAAGAGTAGAGTCGCTGACTTTTCTTAATTTCCAAAACCCGTTGTGGCCGTTTGGTATATTGACCACGACGCGAATTTCGTTTTGTGGTATTTCTATGATTACCACAACGCGTTCTGGGCGTTTTTATAAGATATATATTTTATAATGCCTAGGCATTGTATACAATACCGGATTATACACATTGCCGGTAAGGGAACGTACCCATACTACGTGACCCATATTTTACCATTTTTGACCCCCCTCCCCCCCCCTTGGTGAACACCCGTAGTATATGCCAAGACCCCCCCCCCCCGCTCCCCCCTGGTTTTCACGTAGTATTTCATAGATAATGGTTTTCCATCATTTTCAACAGAAATCTAAAAAAAATTTGCTCATTTTTGTCTTTTCATTAGTAAGGCGCTTGCCACGTAATGCCAAGAGTCTGTATTATAATTTTACATACAATTACAAGTGAAAAATGTATCAAGATGAAAAAAATTTCGCTGCGTGCCATATTTGAATACAACTTGAAAAAAAAGAACCAGATTTCCATTGACAATATTGACTACGTCACAAAACATAGGCATAGGTAATTATATGATTTTGACCGCTATGTATATGTGTGATGGAGAATGGGGTACAGGCATAAGAATAAATAAAACTGTATTCTTATGGTACGGGTTCATGCACAACCATCGAAAGTAACAAATCTAAAGCCTCAAGCAACGCGAATTTCGCTTTGTGGTATTTCTATAATTACCACAACAATTTTTTTATTTGATCTGAGGGTAGTAGCAGCGCGACTATCACGCGACAGTCATTATCTTGAAAATACTATATTTGATGCAAAAATGTCGGCAACCCTATTTGCACCGTACATGCGTAATATGTAGATAAACACTGTAAGGTAAATATTTATACCTATACTATAACCCCATTGTTGAAAACGTCTTATAAGTGAAAACAGCCAGGTGCACAATGTTATTTCATATGGTGACTCAACTTGGTAAGTAAGTACGTAACGCATATCATTTTAATGTTGATTGTTAAGTTTGTTAGTTAATTGTTGATTTTGGAAATGGGCAACTTTATAGCCAAAGATGATTACAATAATTTTATGTCGCAAGCGGCACATATTATTGTTTGAAATGGACAAGCTTGCCACAAGTAATTTTGTAGTTTATGTTGTAGTGCATGCATCTAAATGAATAAAACATTTTGCTATTCGAATCAATAATGCTCTGGAAAGATCACTAATCATCTGTCAAAATTGTTGATAACTCAAAACTCAATATGAATTACAGATACAAAGGAAAATGTTAGGACCAATAACAATCATAGTCCTATTGAAAGCCCTTCATTGCGCTGCAGCTGATAACAGCACATTCAACTACACCTCGGTATTCGGATACTCACCCCGTCAGAACAAGGGCTTTCCAGAGCTGGCCGAATTCGACCAGTACATATCGGAAACTCACTACGTCACCACCCAAGATGGTTATATCTTGACTATATTTCGCCTGCCCCTGAAGAGTTCATGTCCAGCCAATGCCACGAGAAAACCCATCTTGATCACGCACGGCTTGGCCCTCAGTTGCCTCGACGCCATCATGCCAGGCCCTGGTAAAGCTCATGCCTATATATACGCTGACAAATGCTATGACGTCTGGGTTGGCAACTGCCGCGGGAACAGGTACGGCAGAAATCATACCTCACTTGACCCTGATAAAAATCCCGAGTTCTGGAATTTTACTTTCGATGACATGGCCTTTAGTGACCTCCCGGCTATGATTAACTATGTCCTGGGCGTGACAGGTGCCAGCCAATTGAACTACATTGCCCATAGCCTGGGTGTGGCAATAATGATGATGTTGTTGGCTAAAAAACCAGAGTATAACGCGAAAATAGAATATGGTTTTGGATTGTCTGTAGTGGCAAGGTTGAAGTGTGGGCGTTCACTAGTGCTGCCTGTACAGGGGGGTGCTTCCGCACTTTTCGGAAGCTGCGATAACGCGAGTAATGGCGAAATATTCCGTCACGGTGGAATTACTCAGCTTGGCGCACAGTATCTTTGCGGGGTGAGCCCTTTACAATATCCTTATTGCTCTGTGCTCATGTTCGTTTTAGATGGATACAATAGCTTCCAAATTTCAGAAGAAACCTTGAGGGTGGTGGTGACAAATACTCCCGCAGGCACGTCGTGTAATAATTTTCTGCGTTGCGGCGAGCTAAAGAATTATGGATTTTGCGAAAAAGACTATGGATTGGTTAAGAACCAGGCAGTGTACGGGCAGCCAACTCCACCCCACATTGATCTGAGTAATATCACTGCACCGTTTACTTTCTTCGTGGCCGACAACGACCAGGTGGCCCCTCCACCCGACGTGCACGCGCTCAAGACAGAGAATAACCTGACCGACGCGACCGTCGAGTGTAGGATACCAGACCCGACTTTTAATCATTTAGCATTTATTTATAGTGACAATATACCAAAATACATAACACCGCATATTTTATCCGTACTAGAAACTGGTACTTGTAACTGTACTCGAAATGCAAATGTTTCTTCTTGTTCATTGTCTTAATTTTTTTTCAGTTAATTCATTTGCAGCAATAAAAATAATAATCGTCTTGTTCTAATACTTTGTCAAAGATAAGCACGAGGTCTTCTTCTTATCGAATGTGGGTTAGTGGCCACCTCTGGTGTTAGAGTTTATCAAGCCGCCTGTAAGGCCTCTAACTTGGCTTAACGACTGTTACCAGATGACAACAGCCGGGACCGACGGCTTAACGTGCCCTCCGAAGCACGGAAGCGCTCGGTTGTAATGCCACTTTAACGGTCACCCATCCGACACCTGACCAGACCGAGCGTTGCTTAACAAACGTGATCGAGTACGATCAGTCTGTCAAGTTCCGCCATGGGCACGAGATCCTTGTCTTTTAACCCAACTTCTAAAACGGCGAAGATTCATTCTGAAAACTGCTTTACAATTTTTACACAAAAATAAAAAAATGAAAGATTAAGGGGAGTCCCCTTGCCCAATCTCCTCATACATGGAACTGAAACTGAAAAAAATGATTTTTATCAAACTTATACATGCAGGATGTCTATAGATGTAACGGGTGTAACAAGACACTCAACAAAGCCGACTTTATGTGCACAGAAACATTATCAAAATTTTATGTATTTCGTAACAAACAATGGCTTCAAAACGTCATCAATCAATGTATTTCATGAGCACTCACATAAACTTTGCCTTTCAACTCGGACGCACGCAGCTGTGTAGCATTCACTCGCAGACGCGGTCTTTTATTAACACCAAAAATTAAAATCGTTTCCCAGCAATAATTTTGAACAGAAATGGCCCTGATGATGGGCAGAATACTTATACCTAGGCTTATTTTATTTTAGGCTTCGTTGAGTGTCTTGTTACATCCGGTATAGGTCTTTAAAAACGAGATTGAGGTTCCTTTTTTTCTCAAAGTCAACCGTTTGAAAGATATACACTTCCAAAGTGGTAAAATGTGAGTCGTCGTCGTCGTCCCCCCCCCCCCCGTTCCCCCCGTGTGTAGTAAAGTGTTTGATAGAAAAAAAATTGCTGTAGATCTTCTTAAACACATTTAACGAAAATTGTGTTGAATGAGATATAGTTAGCAATTTAAGAGATTAGCACATTTTCCAAAACCGCAAATATAACTTTGTCATTTATACAAACATTATGAAAAACAAAGTTATTTTTGCAGACAAAAAATTATAGTGGTATTTAATATAGTATGGTATGAGGTAACTATACGAAACCCTATTGCGCGTGGCCTGACACGCTTTTGGCCGGTTTTCTTAGTTTATGGACACCATCACATCAGAATCAGATACATTGTTCCGGTTCCAAAGTTTGTAAAACCTAATTTACATACTGGGTTGTTTTTTCTTAAAATAGGTAGGTTACCTACACCTACTTAATAATAAAGCCATTGTCGTCCGTAAATTATGCATGAAGTAATTGAAATACTTTCATCTATTCTTTCGCAGTAAATTTGTATTTAATTGACGTCATATGAACAACAAGCGGCGCACATTTTTTCCACGACATATATAGATGTATGTATTGAATAATAATGATAATAAAAACAAAAGGTTAGTAAGTTGTTTTGTCTGTTATTTATAACCCGGTAACAATGGAATAGAATAACATGTTACCATCCATAGAATATTGTAATGGGCAAATTACCTACCTAGGTAAGTGTTTTTTTTATCAAGTTTAGTTTTTTTTGTAATAAAATTCGTATGTCGAAAACAATTTTATAATGCATCCACTAGGTATATATATAGTTTATAAAGTCATTAAAGTATAAGTAGTAATTAAGCACACATAATAAGTAAATCTTTTTGTAAATAAATACTCTATAGAGTAGAGATCCATATACAACGGAGTTTTTTTTCTGTTTTTACCCGACTGCCCAAAAAGGAGTGTATATGTGTTCAGGATTCATGTATTTTTGTGGGTATGTGAGTTTCTTTATTCCACCATAACTTCTAAATGACTCAACGGATTTTGAGTGTATAGGGTATCGTTAGAATCCTTACATCTTTTCGAGTGACACTGGCTATATATTTTTTTACTCAAAAATGCTTGTAATATGGGGGTCCATATTCGGTTGCATAAAACAGAAAGGCATATTTTTGCACTGCATAACGTTTTTTGGCATACTCATCATTTCGCATAACGTTCATACAGAATAAATCATAACGCATACTTTTTTTCCGCATAACCTCTATTGTAATAATAATATATCGGCACATTTCTTTTTTACATAAATATTTTTGCTATACCGATTACTAATTGTTGGATGTATGTATCCTAACAAGGCGGACCATGCGAGTGGTAGTAAAAGAGAGTATTTTAAATTAAACTTTTATAATATTGAGAGGCGCGTTTACAAGTTGGGTGCGCGACGACGACTGCGCGGCACCTAGTTACACAATACAAAATTGGTTCGGTAATATGAACCTGTAGGAACATACTGTGTCCCTACACCATTCCCCTCCTAAGAGGAAAAAAAAAAGGTAAAACATACAAAATATAAAAATCCATAAAATATCTTTTAGATCGACGCGAAAAGATTCACAACATAAAGTCGCGTCATTACAAAATATAACACAAGTCTTTAAGAAACACATTAAAATTTACGGCAAGGAAATACAATAACATTATCGATTGTAATAGTGTAGCACGTCAGTCATCATTAGAAATGTTGGTTAAGTATAATGCATTTAAACTTAAGTGAATGAACATGCTCCTTGTTAAAATGTTGTCGGAAGCTAATAAATTTTGTACCAGACCCAACTTGAACTTACTGTAAACATCCTGAATGGATTCAGTCACAAAAAACAATAGTTCACTTCGGATGCAATAAAAATGTTGTTTTGTTACGAGTTATGACACACTTGAAAGGGTCTAGACGATATTTGAAGTTCACTTATGTTCGAAGTTGTAAATCTAACAATATTATTCTGAGTGCATTTGTTGACTCTGAATTGGGGAAGTGACCAATTAGAAAGAAAAAGTACAACAGAGTTATTTTAGATTATTTTAACAATGCACAATGTGCTGGCAAACAAAGAAAAGAAGTAAGTAGTGTGTGCTATCGTTAATAAAAATAACAGCAAAGCAAACTACTCGTAGATGTTAGCTTTATTACTTTTGTAAAAATAAGTTGATAACATTTTAAATATAATCAAAGTATAACAATCAAATATAATAAGAACTACAAAGGAAAATAACAAATTCTCTAATATCTAGATATAAAATTATAAAATGTATAAAATGAAAAATTTATGAAAAAAAAGTATAGCTATAAGTTTAGATGACTGCAATATTTTACTTATCACAATCATATTGGTCGATTTCTACCAGTCAACATATGACTTAATACGTACGTGTTTCAACTTTACATTTTTATAAAAATAATTGTTTTTCCGACATTACATCAGAACAAAAACAAAATTTAGTTGTAAAGCAATTACAAACAAAAGTTAAATTCAAATGATATAAGTACAATAATGGAATGGTGTTTAAACTAAATGAAATTACAATTTAAAGTTAACTTACTTACTAATTACAGTTTCTATAGCGCAAAAATTTCAAAAGCAAAACAAAATCGTCTTACATATTATAAAGTAGATAACTAAGTTGCAAGTTGTTAAAGTTATTTTCAAAAAATTAGGTAATGATTTTTAATAGATAATTATAAGAATTATTAGGTAACTTATTTTTATCTATCAGCTAAGTAAATTAGTGTTATCCTACTACTTTCTTTAATATAATAAATGTATTTATCTATGTTAAGTTTAATTTCGTAAAAAAAATGTATTATTAACTATATAGAGATTTAACTAAAACGTACTGGTGGTCGGGTTGTACGACCGTAGCGTGTAACATGGTTCTCACATGAGTTATTATTATTCATGGGCATGATTCGTTTGTCTTGTACCTCATTAGGTTGACAATTACTATTTAAAATGTCATTTTTCTTAAAATCATCATTATCTTGCTCTATTAACATGTAGGCTGGCTTCAATCTGTCTATTGAAATGCGAGCCTCACGGTTAGGTAATTGAATTAAAAATACTTTAGAATTACGTTCTAATACTTTGAATGGCCCATCGTATGGTGGTTTCAACGATTTGTGAACCGCATCATCTCTAACAAAAACATATTGAGATGATTTTAAATCTTTACTTACGAAAAATTTCCTTGAATTTCGTGATAACTCGTTAGATGGAGTAAAGTTACGTAAATTTTCTTGAATTTTGTATAATAAACTAGATGGGTCACTTGGATCGTTTTTCTTAGATGTTTCATAGAACTCTCCGGGTAAACGAAGTGTTCGTCCAAAGGTTAATTCTGCGGCGCTTATGCCACTATCACTGCGGCACGCGGCGCGCAATCCTAGCAATGCTGTAGGTAATTCATCAACCCAAGAATTATTATTTAGGCGAGTCATTAACGCTGCTTTTAAAGATCGGTGCCAGCGTTCGATTGCACCGTTACTTTGGGGATGATATGGTGTTGTGCGTATTTTATTTATCCCTAATAATTTCATGAGATTCAAAAATAGATTGCTCTCAAATTGTCGACCTTGATCGGTAGTGAGCTTTACAGGACAACCGTATCGTGCGATCCATTCGTCATAAATTGTTTTTGCGACTACTTCAGCTGTAATTTCTTTTAAGGGGAAAGCTTCAGGCCAATGTGTACACCTATCAATGATAGTTAAACAATATCTATATCCTTCAGGGGATATTTTTAATTGTCCAACGATATCAACATGGATTTGATCAAAACGATTGACAGTTGGGAAGCTACCTAATGGCGAAATTGTATGACGGCTTATCTTCGCCTTTTGGCACTTTATACATGTCTTAGCCCATACGCTTAAATCTTTATTCATCCCTGGCCAGAAAAATTTTTGGGATATTAATTTACGCGTTGTTCGTATGCCAGGATGACTTAAATTGTGAATTGTATCAAAAGCTATTTTTCTAAATTCTTCTGTTAGATAAGGTCTGATAATATTTTCTGTAACATGACAATATATTGATTTATCACAAGTGGGCAAAGAAATTTGTTTGAAACATGTTTGGTTGCCATCGTTAATTTGTTGTAATAGATATTCATCTTTAGCTTGCGCGTCTGCAAGTTGACTGTAGTCAAGTACGGTTGGACAAAAAATAGTTTCGACGCGTGATAACGCATCGGCTACTGTATTAGCGGGACCGTTAATATATCGTATGTCGGTCGTAAACTCACTGATAAAAAGAAGTTGTCTCGCTCGTCTCGGAGTTTCTTTATTATCTTTACAGGACTTAGTGAAAGCATGGCATAAGGGCTTGTGGTCTGTATAAATTGTCAAATGGCGACCTTCGAATAATTTTCGAAAATGAATTATCGCTGAATGTATAGCGAGTAATTCGCGATCATAAGTACTATATTTTTGTTGACTCGAAGACAATTTTTTTGAATAATAACCCAGTGGTTGCCATTGTTCGTTACATTTTTGTTGTAAAACAGCTCCAATGCAGTTATCAGATGCATCTGTCATCAATGCTAGCGTGGAATCGGCGTAAGGATGAGACAGAGTGGCGGCGTTTTGTAATGCCGTTTTACACTGCTCAAATGCATTTTCAGCTTTTTCCGACCACGTAATAACTGTTTTATCGTTTCTTTTTGTATTTGTTAAATATTTATTGAGCTCTGATTGATATGACATTGTATTCGGTAAGTGAGAGCGATAAAAGTTGACCATGCCTAAAAATCGGCGTAACTCTTGAATGGTTTTAGGTTTTGGGTAATTGACACTCTTGAATGGTTTTAGGTTTTGGGTAATTGACAATAGCATTAACCTTATCTTGTAAAGGTTTAATACCGTCTGCGCTTACATCGTGACCTAGAAATTGAACTTTACTTTGACCGAAAGAACATTTAGATAGGTTAATCGTAATACCGAATTTTTTGAAACGCTGAAATATAATCTCTAAATGAGTTTTATGTTGTTCTTCGTTATCGCTTGCAATGATGACGTCATCCAAATAATTATAATGAAAATCTAAGCCTTGCAATACATGGTTCATAAAGCGTTGAAAAGTTTGCGCTGCATTACGTAAACCGAAGGTCATTCTAGGGAATTCAAATAAACCGAATGGGGTAATAATAGCTGTTTTTTCAATATCATCAGGATTTACTTTTATGCAATGATAAGCTCTGTTGACATCTAATTTAGAAAATATTTTCTTTCCTGCCAATATATAAGTGAAATCACGTAAATGGGGAATAGGATATCGATCGGGTTTAGTAATAGAATTTAATTGGCGATAATCTCCACAAGGTCTAATATCTCCGTTTTTCTTTGGAACTATGTGTAGTGGACTTGCCCACGGGCTTTTAGAAGGTCTACATATTCCGGCTTCTTGCATTATACGAAATTCTTCTTTAGCTTTTTTATATCTGTCCGGTGGTAACGGACGTACACGAGCGTGCACAGGAGGACCGGAAGTTTCAATATAATGAAAAATATCGTGCGATTGAGTTTCCTGGAATGACATTGGTTTCGTAATCTCCTTATATTTACATAGTAAATCACTATATGGATGTCCATGACTAATCGTATTTATGGAAGGTTCAGCAACACTTACCACTGAAGCGATTACATTTAGGTCGGTCACTTGGTCTCTTAACTTACGTGCACTAAGGTCCACTAATAGTTTATGATGAGTGAGAAAGTCTGCACCTAATATTGGTTGTTTTACGTCAGCAACGATAAAGTCCCACCTATATGGTCTGCGAAGTTTAAAGTTTAGCACCATAGTTTTTACACCGTAGGTTTTAATTTCAGTTCCGTTTGCTGCGTATAGTCTATAATCAGAACACTGCGATTGTGAACGACACTTATTACGAACGAGGGGTAATACGGAAACGTTTGCTCCAGTATCTACTAAAAATCGGAGTCCACTATTAATGTCTAAAATACGTAAGCGGGCGCAAGGTGATACGGCACAGATTTCCGCTGACAACTGTGCCTTGCTTCCTAGTTTTCCGGCGGCGTTGTCATGTTGGCCTTATTGTTCCATGCGCAAGGTTGCACGCATTTATGAGCCTTTTCTTTATACTTGTGATGGTAAAAACAAAGGTTTCCAGGACTTGAATGTTGTGGATGTTGCGATGAGTAATTTCTGTGCCGGCTAGATGATCTGGATGAGTACCGGCGATACTGATTGAAATTTCTGTATCTTGGACGAGAGCGTTCCGCGTTCAACACGCGAATATTTAGTTTAGCTATTTCTGCTCGCAACAGCGCAATTTCAGTTGTTGTGTTAGAGGTTGTCGTTATTGCAGACACTTGACTTGAGCGAGTCGCCTCAGCTACGTTGTCTGCGACCGAGGCTAGGTTGTCTAAGTCCTTTGTTTCTGTGACGGCTAATACTGCCTTGACTGTGCTTGGCAAATGTCCTTGCCAGAGCACGCGAAGTGTGTCATCCGGGATTTTGTCACGGGCCAGATCTCGCATCCGTCGCAGAAGTTGAGAGGGTTTTTGATCCCCAAGCTCCATTTCACTTATTAATTTTTCTATTTGTCTAGCTTTCGAATCTTCCAATAGCGAAAGCAATTTCATTTTAATTGCGACGAATTTATTGGACGCAGGTGGATTTGACAAAAAATCACTAATCTGAGTAATAATGTCTTTTGGTAATTTTGATACCACCATATCAAAACGCGAGTCGTCACTCAATTTTTGAGGCGCTAAAATTGCCTCGGTTCTAATAAACCATACGCGTGGTTGATCCGCCCAAAATTCTGGGATTCGCGACGCTAATTGTATTGCCATGATGTCAGTTGTAGGACTTGTAGGCGTAAACGATGGTGTTGGCGTCGGAGGCTGCTGCGTTTCTGGATTGTCAGTACCCGTCATAATTACACTTTTTTTAAATTTTATTGTCCGAAATTTTATTAAATACTTAATTAATTATCCACTATTTATTTTATTGTCCAAATTATTTACGCGTATTACAAATTAAAGTTCGTTCGGGGTCACCAATGTTGGATGTATGTATCCTAACAAGGCGGACCATGCGAGTGGTAGTAAAAGAGAGTATTTTAAATTAAACTTTTATAATATTGAGAGGCGCGTTTACAAGTTGGGTGCGCGACGACGACTGCGCGGCACCTAGTTACACAATACAAAATTGGTTCGGTAATATGAACCTGTAGGAACATACTGTGTCCCTACACTAATCATACCATTTATTGGCATATCAATCTTTATCATGAATATTCCAAGTCATATTTATCAAATATCATAATGTTAACGGATAGAAATTATACTAACAAATTAGTAACACCGGTAATAAAATTTATTTATGTTTTATAGTTTAGAAACTTTGCTATAATTGAAGCATAGACATATAGAGTTGACCATGACCATCAGGCATGCAACATGCAAGCAAGCATGCAGCATGCAAGCAAGCATGCAGCATGCATACAAACATGCAACATGCATGCAAGCATTGTGGAGCTCCGCTCGCTTCGCTCGCTCCGCTGCGAGTGGTCAAAACACTAACCTAACCTAACCTACCTATAGTGCATTAAATTTTTTCTTTATAGCGGGGGGCCTCAGGCCCCCCGACCCCCCCGAGCAGGGGGGCCAGCCCCCCCGCACCCCCCGGCAAGCAATTTGCAAGCAAGCACCCATCATGCAAGCATGCATGCAAGCAAGCATGCATGCATGCAAGCAAACAAGCAAGCAAGCACGCAACATGCATGCAAGCATTATTAAGCTCCACCCGCTTCACGCGCTCTGCTACGAGTGGTCAAAACACTAACCTAACCCACCAATGTCAAAGTCAAAGTTAAAGTCAAAATAAAAATACCTTTATTGAAATAAACTTAGTAACTAAGCGCTTTTACGTTTTCCTTCGTTTCAGACTTTTTTAACTGACAAGAAGGTAGCATTAAAAGTTTTTCGTCATTAATAATAATTACTTAAATTGGTTATGCTTTTTTATATTATGCTTTAAAACATTAGTACCTACCTACTTATGTACATTTTTAATTACATAGTTAAGCAAAATTATATTAACCATAAAAAAAGATAATTGTTTACAATGTTACGTTACGTATTTATCTTATATTTTATAGGTAATCTGAATTAAAATGATACTTCCAAAAATCGTTTCTGACTTGAATATTTATGGTTAAATCCATTATGCACTTCGTATTTTATGGTAAATTACCTTTAGACGTATAACAATTATGCCCTTTCCTTTTATGGTAATTAAAATTATGTTAAAGGAGATTAGAGTAAGTAAGAATTATGCCGATAAAACCTTTCTGCGTTCATAAAACTCTGCTTATCATAAATTATGCGAAAAGACTTTATGCCAAAACTGTTATGCCAAACGACATTATAACTAAAAAGATTATGCGACCGAAATGGCACCCGTAATATGGTCATTATTTTGACAACCTTCTTTGAGCAAAGTCGGGGTTGCCGCGCTCCTCCGATGGTGACGCGGCAAAGTTGTATGAGATTTCATTATTGTCTTGTTTTAGCTACCAGCAATTTCCTTTGAGAATCCATTATTGTCGAGTTTTGTTTCAAATATAGAACGCCACACCTATCGCTCTCTCAGTCACACTCGTTGTGGTAAGCGCGGTGAGCCGCCATTTTCAATCCCATTCTTTATCTGTACGGGTGTTGTACATTGAGAGGAGAAAACCCTATTACACAGGTGATATTATTTGTATTTTTATGTAAAATTTGTATGGAAAAATATAAAAAACTCGCACTTGACCGTTTTTTGACCTTTCATTAAATACCTATTTTTGCTTTCTATAGTCAGTATTTGTGTATTATAAAATTCATAGGTGCTGACTATGGAAAGTAAAATATAAAATACATAAATATTGCCTATGAAAAGCTTTTGGATATTAGTTTTCAATTCGATGCCTTAACATGGGTAGCCTTAGTATGTCATGCTCTCTTTAATCATTTCTGCGGTGGTGTCGCGTGAGGCGGGTCGTTACGTTCCCTCAAATATGGTTGAGCGAGGCGATGGCTGGTTCATGCGTCATGCTCGTGAACGGGTGCTGCCAGTGGGAATGGGTCTGCTTCTGACTACCTATCTTAACGCATATAGAATTGTAAAGTTTTTTTAAAGTTTTTTTTTTTCTCTCTTGTAACAGCCTAGACTGAATAATAACTTCAAACTTTGAATTTAGCTTGAAGCCTGTAAATTGATTAAGAAAATTTGTAATTCATTAAGTAATGATCTAATTAAATTTTATTTATTTGTTAATCTTTGTTAAAGTCTGGAAACGATACACATATTTGTAAATATCGTTCCATTTGATAAAGCTGGTAAGTTTTTTGCGCCCGTTTTTCTTGTCAGCTAAAAGACGTCATAATGGGTGGTAGGGCAAAAAAATTATTTGACGATTTAAAAACGCTCATTATGTGAGCTTATTTGAATAAAGATTTTTTTCATTCATTTCATTCATTCATTCATTTCATTCATTCATTCACCTTTTGACCACTTCCGGGGCACCTTAGGGGGTCGAAAAAAACCTTATTTTTTGGCTCCGACGCATCGTTTCTGAGATATTTGCATATTTGTATTTTTTTCGAAATTAGGTTATACGTACCCACTATAGTAGTAGGTAGTACTCGCATTTTTGAGTAAAGCACTATACAAGCCTTGGTCCACAATGACTGCACTGCTGGCCACGTTATGATGGCCTCGAGCTAAGCTTAACTACGCTCTCGGCCTTCAAGCTTGGTCATCATTGCAGCCCTTGCTGTCCGCGCTATAAAGGCCTCGACCTCCGGTCTCGGCCTTTATTTTAGCTTGGCCATCAAGGGCTGCAATGCTGACCGCGCTGTGACGGCCTGGACCTGCGCTAAGCTCCGCTCTCGGCCATCATAATCGCTGCCAGCAACGCAGTCATTATATACCGCGGCAGTAATGTACTATTAAAGTTACTATGGCAACCGTACGGCGCCATTTTCAAACGTGAAAAAAAAATTTTTTTCTTCAATTATTACAATAAGGGCATCAAATGAAAGGCCTTAATATGCACATTTCAAAACTATAAAATTTGTCACTAAAATGTACGAAATAAAAAAAAAATTAAAAACACGACAACCCTGCCAAAAGCGCCAGAAAAAAAATATTACAAACTCAATTGGAGGATTTTGTCAAAATAATTACCAATACTATCAAGCAATAGCAATGTAACGATAAGGAGAAAACCAACATTATGTGAGTACGACACGACACCAGTTTTTGATGAGAATGACAGCATTTTAGGGAATACAATACTGCAAGTAATCACCATCCAATAGACTCAACAATACTCACTCAACTCGAAAATCTTTTGGATAATAAATTAGAAAATAATAAGAAAACACTACTATCGGAATTGAAAACCATGATTATAGAAGAAATTACAAATAAAGTAACAAATGAAATATCTTTGAATTTAAATCTTCGGAGCAAAAATCAATTAGGATGGATATGGCCACCATGAATACTCACATAAAAAATCTACAAACGGAAAAGCTCAAACTATAGGCGAAAATTGAAGATTTACAACTAAAGATTGCACCACAAAGAAACAAAAATTTGGAATCACAAAATAATTTTGAAAACAAAAAGAAATTTGTATTGTATGGATTAGATGAAAACCGATGGGAGAATGAAAATGAGTTATTTGACCGTGTAACTTACATATTTCAAGACTTACTGAATATTAATTTGGAGGAGTACCTAGAAAGTCTACATAGAATAGGGAAGAAGGGATACAGACGACCAATTGTTGTCGAGCTATTAGGCAAAAGAATGGTTCGCTATATTCTTTCGAATAAACAATATCTAGGAAATTCAGGACTTGCTGTCTCCGAATACTTGGATGAACCTTCGCGTCAATTACGGCAAAAATTAAAAACCGTAATGAGAGATGCTAGAAGTAACGGTCATTACGCAGTTATGAGAAATAACAAACTTATAATAAATGGCAAGGAATATTAAAACACAGATCCGGTCATGGAGTACTGTTCTCACCTGTGGGATGGTTCAGCTAAATATCAGCTTGAACTTCTTGAATCGATTGAAAACAGTGCCAGGAGGCTAATAGGCAACTCAACATTGGCCACGGCCACGACAGAACTTCAGAGCCTCAGTCACGGTCGCAAAGTTGCTATAGTTTATCGGTTTTTTATAGAATACACTTTGGAGAATGTGCGAGGGAACTGCACAACCTTGTTCCTCCAGTCCCTTTCCACCATCGGGATACCAGACGCAGATTAGGTGATAAGAGAAATGAATGGATTACGGTGAAATATAAAAAGAAGAATAATCAAAATCGATATGGCAATAGAGTAGGATCAGCAAGTCAAGTGCCGCATTTTAAATCAGCAGATTTAAAAGTACCTATATTCATCACAAATGTGCATAAAGATACTGAATCACAGGCTATAAGTGAATATGTATACAAACAGACGAATGAGAAGATTTCCTTAATTAAATTATTACAGCGCAAGGAAAGAGGATATAATGCTTCTAAATTGTTTGTTCCCCGGTATAAACTACATATGTTCCTTGATGAAAAAATGTGGCCAGAAGGAATAATATTTCGGCGCTTTTTGAACTTTAAGTCCCAAAAGCACTATGCAGAGGCTAACAAACCAGACTCATAATGGACAGCTATGATAAAGATATGCTATGTAACAGTTTCGCTACATTTAACTGTAAATCAGTGAGAGGTCAATCGAGGAAATCCGTCCGTTGTGTAAGACAGCTGATATAATAGCTCTCCAGGAAACGTGGCTCCTGCCACATGATCTGTCGTATCTTCCAAGTATTGACGCTGACTTTGGAAGTACCGAGACGTCTGCAGTGGACACTACAGCTGGAGTTCTGGTAGGACGACCCCATGGTGGGGTTGCGCTGCTATGGAGCAAAAGTGTGTTTCCCTGTGTAACCGTAATACCGTGTTGTACGAGTGCTCGTATTTGTGCTATTAAAATTGAACACAATAATCAAAAGATAATAGTGTGTAGTGTATACATGCCCGTCGATTGTACTGAAAACTTAGCAGACTTTACGGATTGTCTAAGCTATTTAAATGCTATAGTGGATAAGGGTGAATGTGAAACAGTATTTTTATTGGGAGATTACAATGCACACCCAGGTGAGCCGTTCTATGTTGAACTCAATATTTTTTGTTTGGATCAGAACTGGACCTGTAGCACTACCATGAGTTTACAAAAACCATTCTCGATATCGACCGCGTTAGCAATTTGTATGGGAAATTGAAGCAGAGCCTCTAGCGGATACGCGAAGAACTAAAATCTATAGTAAGAGTGCTCGCCATCCACGATTTTACCATCCTCGCTAATGTGAACTCGATAAGGTAAATGTCCCATATTTCGGCATGTTAAGACTCTTAATCACTTTAAGATTTTAAAATTGAAATATTTTATGTTTTTGATCGAGTATAGTGCCCCGATTTATGAAAAGTTAGGAACCTACTACGAGTATATGGGATCATTTTACTATTTAAATTTTTATTCAAACTGACTTTCTGTGAGAAGTAGGTTATTTTGACAGTAAGTAAGGACACTAGGTAAGAAGTAAGTATACGAGCGCTAATCTTATGGTGGTGACAAGGAATACACGCCATAAAACTGTCTGTGCCGACGACTGAGAGTTTTGAACGTCGCATTGCCCTCAGTCACGGTAATGGATAGATACCGTAACCGTGTCTCAGTTCAGTCAACAAATTGTTGGTACCTACTTGATTTTTTAGACAGTTTATATGGTATAGATTTTGTACTAATGTAGGTGTAATAATTAATAATTTGCGACAGAAAAAAAACTAAACGAAATAACGTACTAACACGAAATATTGGTCGTTTACCTCAGTTGGTGTAGTTTGCAATTTATAATCCGACTAAGTAAAAAATCACTAGTTAGTGCGTGTACACCGAATGTAAGTGAATTTTGAATTTATGTTGGATACTATCTTTTTACTTTCCTCTATGGTTAGTATTTATGTCAAATCGAAGATGTCAAATGTAATTTTCACGTTTTCATAATTATTTATTTTGTGTTTTCTTTGCGTATTTTGTTGTGTAATAGCTAGCTTGTTAAGAGTGATAAGAATAAAATTAGAAGCAGTCGATTAGAGGAGTTTATGGAAAGGTGAATTAAAAGGTTGGTACTTGATAGGTACAAATCCTTGGACGATTCGTCTAAGTACAAATCATTAGAAAACTCAGATTAACCTAAATCCAACCACGAAAATACTTTCATGAAAGTTTTTTGTAAAAACTTACTCTGTTTTAATTTAAGCTTCTCTTAATAATTGTTTCTTAATATTTATGATTAGCTATCCATGACCTTGATTTATTTTTACTATTGACAATAGATGCATTAATTGCAATTTTTTAAAGACGATCTGCCCCCATTCTCCAATTGCCAACCTTACTTTTTAAGCTTAAAATATGAGCAATAGACGATTAAATAACGTGTCGCAAGCTTATGTAAATCTCAGACTTTGATATTGTGTGACAAGCTTACGGCATGTAATAACGTAGCGTTCAAACGCATAGAATGTTGGCCATTTGAGTAGGGGGACAGTGCGTGATTACGATAATAGCCTAGGTCTTATTTCAACACGGTAGAGCTTAATGAGAATCCCGCAACTTATACAACTTATGGTTTACTTATTTCATTACAGATAATGTGTGTATCATCCAACTACCGAAAAAATATCCAATTTTCCTTCCAAATTAATAAAATCGTACAAATTGGATGAAATACAACCTGGCAGAGCGACATGCGGCAGATAACTACGTTTTTTTGTGTTTTATTCAAATATGATATTAAATAAACAAATAAGGCCCAAAATGATACAAATCTATGAGTTAAAGTGAGATCTTTTTTTTAGAATATATAACATGAATCTTTACCTTGTTATAATAAATATTCAAATTTATTGATAAGATGTTTTTATTTAATATGGTTTCATATTTATGATTTAATATGGTTTCATATTTATAATTATATTATATATAATATAAGGATATTTTGTCGGTAGTTGGATGATACACACATTATCTGTAATGAAATAAGTAAACCATAAGTTGTATAAGTTGCGGGATTCTCATTAAGCTCTACCGTGTTGAAATAAGACCTAGGCTATTATCGTAATCACGCACTGTCCCCCTACTCAAATGAGGTTAAATAACCTCAATTTAAAATAAAAAAGTAATGGCCTTAATTTAATAAGGGTAATCGATTTATTACGGCCAAAGTCAAGTTGTCGGAAAATTAGATTAAGTTAGAACTGTTTTCTTATATTCCTACTGTTAAATAATAAATTAAATAATATATAAAGACTTAAAATTAGAAAGGCCTTATTTGAATCAAGTATTACCTTGATACGGACGGAATTAACATATTTGCAACTAAGTAGATTATTATTTAGATTTAACACAGTATTTTCTCATTTTGTAACATGCTTGATAGGAAAGTACTTAATTAAACTTTTTTATATTCGTTTCAAAGTGGAGGAATGCATTACGTTACGGCGTATTTGAATGGTGACCTTAGTAAGCCCACTGAATTGAGGGCCCGCATAGAAGGGAATATGAGTAATTATATGAATGTGCCCAACGCTGAAGCGTTGGGCGCAACCTGCCCCACCCCCTGACTAGAGGATTTCTAACACGGGTTCTCATATTTATCGGTTTATAATTTGCCCTTGATTTCGTCGCATTATGCAGCTGTGGCTAACATATTCTATGCTAAATAAGCTCTGAAAGACATTATTTAGACTATTTTAGACACAAAAAATACAAAATTAAATTAAAATAGAAGTATTCACGCCAATGACTATGTTATACCCTAGACATAGAAAAATTTCGCTACGCTCAAGTAGACGGACAATGGTGCGAGTGAGAAACCGATTCTTACGGCTTATGCGATGTGCGAGAAAGAGTTAAAAGAAAATGACAGCAGAACCTAGTTTGACTTCATTTATCGTCTGTTATCATCTTGGTGAAAAGCGTCCACACGATTATTTTGTAATTTTGACCGCGATCTGATCGGTTTGGCTCATAAAGCTATATAAATCAATAATGGTGTCGTGTTCTGTACTGAATTGTAATGTTACTTACGACAATAACCCAAATAAACACTTATTTCACAGGTAAATAAGATTGTACAAGTACCATTTTCATATTTCATATTTTAGTTGAATATATTCCTAAACACACTAAGTAATACACTAATATCATGCTATTAACCGCCTATTTTCTAAATAAAGGCTGATTTCTAAACATTATGTGTTAGATAAAAAGATATTATGTCCGTGAACTTGGGAAAATAAGGCGTAGAGATTGATCAAAATTTTTTTATATTATCGATACTAATGTCGATGAATTCCAATATAACTTTGTTTGTCTTTGTGAACACTGATAGTTTTACTTAAAGCTGCTTTTAACCGACAGTTTTCAAATGGTAAATTATACCTACTTAAGTACTAATTTAACAATATTTCTAGGTTTCCTGTAAATTCAGTGATTAAGTTACTGGATAAATGTCATAAATAGAATAGGCTGGGAGCCTCGAGGAGACTTGAGGAAATTATTTAAATAAAATTGTTTAAAATCTTGTTTGTGTTTTATTTATTAGAGCAATAATACATTATGGTTATCGACAATCTAAAATGGACTTCAGGGCATCTCTAAAGTTCACGCACACGTTTACAAATTTTCACACACTGGCTCATGTCACTTTTGGTGTCGCAGCCAAGCGAACTCTGTTCCTCTATTCCAGTGGAATATTAACTTTATGGTTGTACCGCGGTTTGATTACATTCTCTTTTGTTGTACCTATATTTTACATTCCTCTATGCCATAGAGGATAGTAAAAGGTATACTCATTGATCTCACGCCTCAAAACGCAAGTGAGTGACTTTACTACTATCGTTACGGTATTTCTCGATACCATCTGTCAATTAGTAACTCATGGTACCAAATTCCTATGACTGTCGCGACGGCAACACCAGTCGCGATGTTTGAGGTGGCAACGCTTATCAAGTGCCGCCATAATTAATTTGTCAATGTCAAGTAAGCCGCCTTTTATTTCTTTCTCGTAAAGTTGTGCTATTTTATCCCTCATATTATCTTTTAAATATAAATGTTCTGTGCCTGTAAAAACTGAAAAACTAATGTGCCTGCCAATAAGTGACGAACTCGAAAACCCATGGAAAACGAACGAAAGCTAAGTATTAGCATAGTACATACAAATACTAATCTACCTGCCTTTCATGTAATGTTTGTACGTTTGAGCCAATGGATAACCATAATTAAAGTAATGCGAACTGCGCTCCACAAATGTATGGGTACGTCCCGTGGTTAACAAACTCTCTCTTTCACAACGCAAAGGCCGGCCCAAAGGTTACGCACCTGTGGCACGGGCCGCACACCAAATGTATGGGTACGTCCCGTGGTTAACAAACTCTCTCTTTCACGGCGCAAAGGCCGGCGGCAAAGGTTACGCACCTGTGGCACTGACTATAATAACATGATTGGGACTTGTGCTTCAGGAGACATGATCCCAGGATACCCTTATCTAAGCCCACACGAGAGAGCATTGGCCCGCGCAGCGCTACGCCTGGACGGAGCTGGGGTGGTGGCTGAGCCAGGTGGGAGACGTTCCACAGTGAGGCCAATTCCGTGAGCAGCGGGCTCGTGCATGTGAGCGCACACACGCACGGGTCACGTAAAGGACTGGGTGACGACCTGGGCTACCTGTGCTCACATCACTCCGCTAGGAGTGTAGGAACATGTCAAAATACATGTTTAGGAAATCTCCGCATCGTTAAGACAGAAAACCTAGATATTTAAGTCAATATTGATTATCGGCCTACAGATGATCGCGCTGCTTATTTATGACAATATTTGTATGTTCTATAAATCCTGGGACCATGCCGTTGTGATGGCGTGACTTCAGGGCTTAGTGGCATCATACAGTGATGTCAGATCTCTATGTATACTTACAGATGGAGCAAGGAAACTGGTAGGAGGCATGGACGGACATTCGCTGATAATTGAAGGTACAATACAATTTATGGTAAGTGACCACCCGTTGTCATTCACTTCTCCCTTCATCACGTGTCTATCGTTTATAATTTCGCGACCCTGGATGGATACGTTTGTATCACGGATATAGGTTACCGTTAACCCACCCCCGAGGGTCGCGACAATGTCAAAGGCCAAAACGTTACTCGATGCTCGCTAGCGACTATAGTAAACTATTGTAGTTTACTATACCAACTCATGGTAGAGCTACTGTGCCGATGTGAGTAGACTAGACTGTAATTCATATACCTATGTTAGTGAAGCGCACGGAACGGTGAGGTGGTTAGATCACTGTTTTTACTGATTCCGCAAATAAGCTAATAAATAACATGAAAATTCTATACGACGTATATTGGTCTTGACCATATCCCACTAGTGGTTGAGTGTAGGTTAAATTGTCTTATACCTAAGGTTATTCCCAAGAATGTGAATTGTAATAAAATTAAATGGGGCAATAGAACTGATGAACAAATAAAACATTATACAGAATTATGTAATAAGAATTTAAAGTTATTAGATTTTCCTTCAGATTTCATTCAATGTAGTTATGGCTTCTGTATTGATGAGTGTCACCGAAATGTGATAGATAATTTATATAAAATCATTGTGTCTGTTTTATCTTCTGCAGCAATCGAGTCAAGCCAAAATGTTTATAGTAATAAAAAATGTGTCCTGCCAGGGTGGAATAAGCATGTTGGTGCAGCAAACGAAGTGGCTAGGTCCAAGTTTTTGATGTGGGTGTGGTATGGTAGACCGAGGCAGGGGCACAGAATATATAATAGTGGCAGGGGTTTGTTTATGATGAGATGGTTAACAGCCGGCGGATTTTCAAAAGTAGGTTGAAGTGGTGCCAAAATCACACTAATCAAATAAAAATGGATATTTTGGCTACATATCATTCAAAACACGACTTCAAAAAGTTCTGGAAGGCCACCAATCAACTCAATGCTGGACCTAGTCTCCCTGAAACTGTGGGTGGGGTGAGTGATGTAAGGCAAATTGCCAACCTCTTCAAGGATCAGTTTATGGTCTCATCACTATTGGGGCCAACGTCAGAATCCGTGTCCAGTACTGAGACTAAGCGTGATCTCAAAATAGTAATTACTGGTAAAACTATTGCATATATTGTAAGAACTATTGGTTGCAGGTAAATCACCGGGTCACGATGGTCTCAGTATTGAGCACTTAAAGTATGCAGATGTACATTTGCCTAGAGTTCTGGCGTTGCTATTTAATGTTTGTATAGCGCATTCTTATCTGCCCGCAGACTTAATGAGAACCACAGTCGTATTTCGTCGTGTTTTTGTCGTGTTTCACGCGTGGCCTATCCACAGAAACAGCCATTATGAGCTTAAAGCACACTGTCAAATATCATACGGACAGGCGTACACCGGTGTACGCCTGTTTCCTGGATCTCAGCAAAGCCTTCGATCTTGTCTCGTACGACATTTTGTGGCGTAAATTAGATGATGCTGGCTTACTTGATGGCTGCACCGATTTGCTTAAGTTTTGGTATGGTACCTAATCAGGTGAACTATGTGAGATGGGCGAACGAGTTTTCCGAGCCGTACGGGATGGAGTGCGGGGTGAGGCAAGGGGGGCTGTCTTCTCCGAGGCTCTTCAATCTGTACGTGGACGCACTGATCAGGGAGCTCAGCAGCATGCATGTCGGTTGCCACATCGGCAACGTGTACGTAAATAACATCAGCTACGCGGACGACATGGTCCTGCTGGCACCCTCGGTCTGTGCGCTGAGAGCTCTACTCGGTGCTTGTGAGAAATTCGCTGTCTCACATGGTTTGCTGTACAATGCCAAAAAGTCGCAGTTCATGGTCTTTAAGGCGGGCAGTAAGTGTCCTAAAGTTGTACCCCCTATACCATTTTATAATGAACCCCTAGATAGAGTTTATAAATTTAAATATCTTGGACACACCGTCACTTACCTCACCTTAAAGACGATGAAGACATCGAAAGAGAACGTAGGGCACTGTCAGTCAGGGCGAATATGTTGGTACACAGATTTAGTCGATGTACGGATGCTGTTAAAATTACACTTTTCAAAACACTCTAGCAGCTTATGGGCCAACTATACCAAAAAGGCTTACAGTGCCCTGCGTATTCAATACAACAATGCGTTTAGGGCACTGTTACGGCTGCCGCGGTTTTGTAGCGCGTCCGCAATGTTCGCGTTAGCGGGTGGGGATAGCTTCGAAGCTATCATGCGAAAAAAGACGGCGTCATTGTTATACAGAATACGCGGCAGCAGTCACAGCGTCCTTAGAGAGATAGCCAACAGTGAGGAGTGTCCCCTGATTGGTTTTATGATTCATAAAATTACGTCATTTCTTAAAAAAGAATACTATTGGTATTGGTATTGGTGATGGGCTCTTTTCTCCGCATTTAGACTCCCATTTGGTCCGTTATGCGTGAACACAGCATGGTGTGGCTAGTCAAGCCATCCCAGCTCCTTCCAGAAGCGCAGAAGCCTCCTGGGGCGTTCACAGGCTTCTAGGAGCGACCTCACGTCTTTGAGGATTTCTGCCCGGTGTGTGGCCAAACCCACGCACTCCAGGATCACGTGGGCGGCTGTTTCCTCTGCGTCCAGGCATCCTCTACATAGGGGACTGTCTGTCGCATTCATGATGAATAGTTGTCGGTTTAAAGCTAGGTGACCCGTAAGTGTTCCCACAACTATTCGGAGGTCTGGACGATTGAGGCTGAGCAGTCTACAGGTCAACCGCGGCGAGACTGCGGTCATCGCCAACTTGGACTGTCTACAGCTTGTTAGATCTACCCAACGAGTATTATGTGCAGCACGAGTACGTTGTCTTACCCATGAGCGCAGTTGGCTGAACGGGAGTGGCAGGATGGGTATGGGTCCTGCCACTATTGAAGTGGAAGATCCCCTTCTAGCCAGCTCATCGGCGGCGTCGTTCCTGTGTGAAATAGAATACTAACATAGTTTTAAATCTTTTACTATCACAATGGATTTAAGTTGTCCGAAATAAATCGTTTTTATTTTTTTATTTTTTTTTTATTAGCATATTACCCTTATATAGTAGATACTCCAAGGGTCCGTACCAAACGCTTTGCCAATACATTTCTTATGCGAGCTGCTAAAGAATGGAATGCGCTACCTGCTCATGTGTTCCCCGATAATTACAACCTTGGTCTTTTCAAGGCAAAAGCAAATAGGCATTTCCTGGGCATGCATGCTACACCTTAGACCTCATCCTGTTTACCAAGCAAGATGGTGGTCAAATGCCTGCCCAGTCTATATTAAAAAAAAACAGATGACACGAGACAGAGACTACACGTCGAACGTGAAGTAAACAGAAGTGATACATTACGAGAAGTACAAGAGAGCGAACAAACTTACCAGAATAATAACAGCCAACAACTACGAGCAGCGACCACGTATAATGACACCGATAACTTTCGTGAACACTAACACACGAACTTTTAATGTTGTTTTCCAAAACATGCAGAGCTTGTTCAATAAAAGAGATATTCTTGAAGCGTTCCTGGATGATCACAACAATGAGTATCAAGCACTATGTATCTCAGAAACTTGGCTTACGAAAATGAAGGCTACTTTTGTTCATCTTAATGATTATCACCTGGCTGCATCGCTTCACCGAGAAAAGTACACCGGCGGTGGTGTATGCATCCTATTAAATAACAACATTGAATACGTCGAACGTAAGGATATTATGGACATGTCTATTGAATATGTTATTGAGTTTTGTGCCGTGGAACCTTTGAAACTAGACATGTTGTACATATTGGAATAGCAGAGAATCAGATATTTTCTATAGTCAGTTAAACTTAATTTAAAGTATGTAACAAAAAAATATCTGAATAAAAGAATAATAATAGGTGGCGATTTCAATATTAATACTCTAAAAAAACTACACAATCAACGGAGCTTATTGATTTAATGTTAGAATATAATTTTAAACAACATATAAAAGAACCAACACGCTTGAAAAGCTGCATTGATTTAATATTTACCAACTTCACTCAAAATATTAAAACTGGTGTACTAGAATTAGGTTTTTCAGGTCATAAATGTACAGTGTTAAAATTACAAAATACTCCATTGGAAAAATAAAATGCTTCTTATTTTTATACAACTAAACCATTGATGATAAAGATATAAATAAATTCAAAATTTATTTACAAAATATAAACTGGCACGAACACATTTCAAATAATAAATATGTTGATGACAACTATAACTCACTAAATAAAATTTTACAAGATGCATTAGATAGTTGTATTCCGCGTAAACGTCTAAATAATTTATTTTAAACAAAAATATTAATGGCTCACAAGAGGTATTAAAAAATCATATAGACATAAAACACTTCTAAAAATTCATGCTATGTATTCTAAAAATAAGATTATACAAATTCATTATAAACTTTATGAAAAATATTTAAAAAAGGCTATAATACGATCTAAACGTTTACAATCAATAAAAAGAATGAATAAAGCAAATAATAAAATTAAGTGCATGTGGCAAATCATAAATGAAAAAAAAGTATAACTTTAATAAAAGGAATAATAAAAATATTACATTGCGCATCCACAATAAACGAATATCGAACCCGGAACCCTGGGTCGCAAATATTTTCAACGAGCTCTTCACATCAGTCGGGCAAGCGACATCACCGGGAGCAGGCAGCGCACGCGCAGGGGGTCGTTCCGAACCTACGCTCCGAGTGCAACCGAACGCTCTAACGCCGTTCCAAACATAAGAGCGTGACGTTCGGTTGTAACAACTTTCCCGTTCCAAACGTCAGAGCGTTGCAACCAAACAACCATCAAAATTGATGGTTGTAAAACGCTCTGACGTTTGTCTGTAGAAAAACTGTCAATGTCATTTGACATTATTTTGTATTTTGATGTTTTTGTGTCTAATTTTCAAATAAATCATGGTAGCTTCGCAAAAAAACAGTTTTTATTTGATTTTGTATTAAGGAAAGTTTAAATTATTTCTATTCCAAGTGGAAAATGAAGACTTTGTATTGACATTGACATTTAAAGTTCTTGGTCGTTCCTAACCTTAGAGTGAGTTAAAAAACAACCAACAACCGGCACTCTAAGCCTCTGAACGAAACCCAGCTCACATACCCTCGCCGCGCGGCCGTCCTGTCATGCGCCCCTCTCTACACTCGATGTTTTTACGCACGCTCAGTCGACGAACCAGGGGGTCAAGTCTGCTAATGTTTTAGTCAAAATCGTAGTTCAATGGTGTTCTAATGGTAATGCTTTTTGACACAGTTCTTGTTTCTTAAACCCAAAATGAAGACACAATATGTTTCCGTTTTGGGTTTAAGAAACACAATGTGTTTCAATTTTGGGTTTAGGAAACAAGAACTGTGTCCAAAAGCATTGCCATTCAAACACCACTGAACTAAGATTTTGATGAAAACATTAGCAGACTTGACCCCCTGAGGTGTTGACCTTATTGCGTGAACTCAAATCAAAATCTAGTTTCGGTATAGACGAATTGCCGTCCTCTCTAATAAAAAAATGTGCATTCGAGCTTGTTCTACCATTAACTTTAATAATAAACCAATCTTTTTCCGAGGGAATATTCCCTCAACAACTAAAAACTGCCATAATAAAACCCATACATAAAAGAGACGAAAAAACTGACCCAAACAATTACCGCCCAATCGCACTTCTACCGGTAATTTCAAAAATTTTTAAGAGAGTCATGTTTAAACGTCTGTATTCTTTTTGTGAAGCAAACAATATTTTCGATGATGCTCAAAATGGCTTTAGAAAAAACCGTTCAACAATCTTAGCCACATATAAATATATAAATGAAATTTTTGTGGAAATAGGTCGCATGTAATATGCTTATTGATTTAAGGAAAATTGTATGTCAAGAATATTCAAATGTGACTGTTGTTTTTGGCTGTCACAAAAAAGGCTTCTGTCCTGATAAAACCTGAAGAAATGTTATGCTAAAATAATAAACGGTTGACGAAGAAAAGCCTATTTTTCTGTTCCACTGGAGCTCTGCTTCCTGCCCCCCTACAGTTTTAAACATATTAAATAATAAAAAATACGCTATAGGAATTTTGTTCGACATGACGAAAGCTTACGAAAAAATTAAATTTGACATAGGTATGTGGGAGAATGCACGTCTTTTCTTAGTAAATAAATAAAAAACATGCAAATAGTAGATTTTTATTACAATTAATATAATTGTTACAAATAATTAGTTTATTCAATGTAATTTATAAATAAAAGTCACTCAACGACTCGTAAAACAACTGTGTGCACGTGCGCCTCCCCACTGCGCCCTCACGCCACATCACGCCACCGAGCTTGTTTGCGCACGTGTATAAAAGCGGCTTGCGCAGGTGTCGATAGCTACCCTTTCGTCGGCTATGGACGCTGACAACTCACCGTACGCTATTGGAGCCGACTATTTTGATAGTACGGATAAAATAGACTGTGCGGTGAGCTCCCTCACTACTTTGGTCCAATCAGCCGTTGCTGAGAACGCGAGAGAGGTACCTGTGAAAAACCACAGTGCCATCTCTCCGGCTCTGCGCAACCTGAGAAGGGCCAAAAACGCCGCTCTCCGGAGAGCGGCAAAGTACCCCACCCCTGAGTTTAGGCGTAAAGCCAACCAACTCCAAAAAACTTACACCACCAAACTCGCAGAGTTTAGGAACGATAGTTTTGCCGATCTCATGGCCGATATCACTCCCTCTCACCAAGCCTACTACCAAGTGGCTAGGTCTCTCCGTAGTGATGCTATCACCCATGTCCCCCCCCTTCTCCGTCCAGATGGCTCTACAGCCTTCGAAGACGATGAGAAGGCGGAATGTTTCGCAGACAGTATTGCTGCCCAATGCTCTGTTAGCACCCAAGAGTGCGACCCCTCCCACATAAGGAAGGTAGACGAGGAGTTCAACACCTTTAACTCCATACCTCTGCCTTCCGATACTGACCGTATGACAGTTTCGACTGACGAACTCGGACTTCTTATTAAAGATCTCAGACCCAAAAAGGCGCCCGGTGCCGACGGTATCTCTAACATGGCCCTTAAGCACTTTCCCATCCAAGTGCTAACCTATCTCACACTCATTTTCAACGCCTGTTTCGATCATTGCTACTTTCCAGCCGCCTGGAAAGATGCTATCGTAATTGGCATTCCTAAACCGGGTAAACCCCCGAATCTCCCCACCAGTCACCGTCCCATTAGCCTCCTCAAGGCGTTAGGCAAGCTCCTCGAGAGGTGCGTACTCGCTCGTATGAGAGAGCACCTCTTCGGGGAAAACTTGATCATCCCCCACCAATTCGGCTTTAGGCCAAAGCACTCATGTCCCCAACAGGTTCACCGCATAGTCGAGTTTATCTCCAGCGGTTTCTATCCTAAAAGACATAAAACAGTAGCAGTCTTTTTCGATGTCGCCAAAGCTTTTGACAAGGTTTGGCACACCGGTCTAATCGTCAAGTTACACAGACTAAATCTGTCCTTGCGTTTGGTCCGGTTAGTGGCATCTTTCCTTCATCACCGTACCTTCCGTTTTAAACACGAAGGTACCCTCTCCTCCCCCCGCCCTATTACAGCAGGTGTGCCTCAAGGCTCAGTCCTCGCTCCCCTGCTGTACATAGTCTACACCAATGACATACCCATTCCGAACGACGGCGTTCAACTATCCCTTTTTGCTGACGACACGGCTCTTTATCGCAAAGGCCAAAGCGTCAACTTAATCCTTCCGAGGCTACAGTCCTCTATCAATAAGTTAGGCCAATGGTTTCGTAAATGGCGTATCGAAGTAAACCCGGAGAAATCCGCTGCAGTTTTCTTCGATACTAAGCGCCATATCATGCCCCCCAATCACCACCCTCCCACTATGTTAGGAAAATCCATCCCCTGGCAGAAGTCTGCCAAATATCTCGGCGTCACTCTGGACCAGAGACTCACTTTCGAGCCTCACGTCAAAAGAGTGACCCGTAATGCCCGTCTCTATCTTCACCGACTTAACTCCATGTTAGGTCGCCATAGTAAAATGTCCCTCCGAAACAAGCGAACACTCTACAAGGTTTGCATACGACCGGTGATGACATACGCCTCTGCCGTATTCGCTCACGCCGCCCCAAATACACTTAATAAATTACAAGTAGTCCAAAATATTTTCTGCCGCAGAGCGGCAAACGCTCCTTACTACGTTCGCAATGCGGACTTGCATAGGGACCTAGACCTTCCCACCCTCCAGCAATGGACCTGTAAGGCCTCTGAACGCTTTTTTAAAGCAGCAGGAGACCATCCTAACCCCCTTATCCGTTCCGCAGCGGTCTATGACCCGCCTACCTCCTCCGCCCCGTTTTCCCGCCGACCTAAATCGGTCCTAACGGACCCTCCCAACAAGCTTTCGTCTGACCTGAACCTCCTCCTGGAGGCGACGGAGGACGATTAAACCCCACCAAGCCCGACCCTTCAGGTCACCCCCCGCCCTCTCTGGCTGATCGATCCCCCTCAGGGAGTCAGCTTAATTGTTACTCGTCTCTCGACGCACAATCACCTAGGTGAAATGTGACGTCTGCGCTGTCCTCTCCCCTGAGGGAGGGCAGTCGCTTCCGGATGAAGGTTCGTTGACTTTCCGGTCACGTAACCAGATTAAGGCGGTTTTTAGTCAGTACGAGTCTGACATAACCAGATTAGTCCGGTAGCAACCGGCTAGGTGGTATCCAATGAGGATTTCCCGCCTCCTTCCCCCCCGTGGGGGAGGGTGGCTCAAAGCCCCTAAGGTGGAGAGCCCCAAAAAAAAAAAAAAAAAAAAAAAAAGTGTCGATAGCTCAGACGTTGTTCAACTGTCGGACACGGCACTCTGTCGGATCGGTGCTCTGAACTATCTGGTAATGTAGTTAAGTATTACTCCTTTTATGACAGTAATAATAGTATAATAAAATTACAGTATTTAATGTAATGTTAAAGCTAATAAATCTAAGACATGTGATAAATTTTGAATCAATAACTTAGTCGTAACCACGATATTGAAATAAATTAATAAATATTTCACATTGCCATCCTTTCTTTTATTTTCTCTCACTTCAGAAGTGAGATCTAACCTAGTTGGATTACAATATATACTCTGCCTTCGAATTTTTATGTTTCAGGAATATCAAAATGCTTGCTGTAGAATCCGCCACGTTGGCGACTTTGTGTTGAAGATCAAGTCGCGTAACCAATTGTGGATCTGAGTCATCAATCCTGGGTGGTTGCAAATATCTGAACAGTGGAATGAAGCATGAAAAAGTGCGACAGTTCCCGTTTGATCGACGAATTGCTGATAAGTACCCATAGATTTTACATTTTTGTAAGATACCCGTAGATTTTACTAAATTATTATCATTTGGTCAATCCAAGTGTGCAAGGATCGTAGCAGGTGGCGATCCATAGTCTCTGCCTACCCCCATGGGAAACAGGCGCGAGTTTATGTATGTATGGTCAATCCACAACTATAATTTTCAAAGTCAAAAAGAATGACGTTCCTTGTGATATTATAAAAAAATCAAGTAGAATTTGGCGTAGAAAATAATGACGCAAATGCTGCGCAAAGGGTGCTATATGTTTCGTAAAATAAGTGTACTTTCGTGGAGGTTGATTGATACAAAGATTCTGGGTTCGAATCCTGGTATACATAATTTTGTGATGCGTAGTTAGTCACAGATTTTTAAATTCTTCTTTATTTTTACCCGTTATTTAGTAACCACAGTACAAGTTTTGCATAGTTTGGAACTGGAACTAAATGATTGGTGTGAATTGTCTAGACTAGAATATATAATTTTCCATGTGCCTTGCACGAGTGTGCGAGTGTATCCAAGTGGCCGTGATTTTGCAACTTCTTCTTATCGAATGAGGATTAGTGGCCACCTCTGGTGTTAGAGTTTATCAAGCCGCCCGTAAGGCCTCTAACTTGGCTTAACGACTGTTATCAGATGACAACAGCCGGGACCGACGATTTAGCGTGCCTTCCGAGGCACGGGGGCGCTCAGTTGTAATGCCACTTAACGGTCACCCAGCCAACACCTGGCCGGACCGAGCGTTGCTTAACAAACGTGATGAGTACGATCAGTCTGTCAAGTTCCGCCATGCGCGCTTTATTTTGCAACTGTGACTACGGATTACTTACATGGAATGTCTACTGGCTGATGTTCGAATTATGGTATTTAATAGTTAGATTCAAAATGTAACATTTAATAATACCATTTTGGTATGAGAAAGAATTTTAGTCTTCCGTAGAAAAAATGCTCAACTTGAATTTGGTCTTACCCCTTCTTTCCCCTTTGATCAGTAAAAAGACAATTTTAAGATATTATGTGCATATTGTTACATCACAACAGTTGTATTGTGCTTAAAACTTGAAGGGTTTAATAATAAAACAATACGGAAAAGTCAGTCAGTTTTAAGTTACAAAAAAATATTTTTGTGAAAAGAAAGAAAGACCGCCCTGCTGAGAGAAATTTTAATGTGAAATAAGCTGTGCCCTTTACAATTACAGTTTACAATTTTATTCTTCGTATCAAATCATAGCACTAATGAGAAAAAGTCTTATTACTTCTTTGGTAGAACTGCTCATGCTCAGTAGAACTAGTGGGATTCTTTTCTGGTTAAAATTGTGTGTACAGAACCTGTAATAAAGTAAATGAAACATCTGACAAATAACCAACTGATATTTATTATTCATTTACAACAGAGATAACTTGACGTTATTGTTACCTATCGATTGAAAATTCAAACAATTTTTGTGCATGCAGTTTTGATTGCAGATGTCAATTGTGCCTTAAACATTGTGTGGAGTAAGTAAGCAAAATGTTTTTAAAGGCAATTTTCATTTAAATAAATTTCCTCTTCAAAACAGGAACTCTTTTGGTCTTTGGAAACAAGGGTTCTCTTCTTGTGCAGAAATTGTTCGTGTTGGAGCTGGTGTTGAGCGTTATCCTCTGCTTAAAATGATCCAAACAAGAATAGGATCACTTCCAATCCCTAGATTTTACTAGATCTTTTTAACAATAATTGTAGAATAAACAATTATTGTTTTAGTTCATCACTGCTTGATGCCTTATCTACTGCACTGTATTTATTTTGATCCCTGGTGGATACAAACTATTTTAATAGGGATAGTTTTCAATAGAATTTCTGCAATAAAACATTATTGCAGAAAACTGTACATACAATATACAGTTGAAATTTACAAGAACTTGTTACAACAGTCTTCCTATGTTAAGTCCAATATTCAAAAGAAAGTTAATTTAAATTATGATGCAGAAATATGTTTTTCGATTCATTCGGTTCGATTCAATTTCGTACAAGAATATCGTAAATAATATTCACAATTTTATTTCTGGTATTGTATTGATAGGATGTGGGTAGACAAAAAAAAAACCCTCAACATTCGTAATCGCTTCTCATTATACATAGTAGTAAATTATTAAGATTTTAATATTTTACTGTGCTTTACTGTACTTTTACTGTGCAATTGTACTTTACTGTACTATTGTGGCAGCAGATCTTACCAAATAGCTAGTGATTCTAATTAAAAAGAAAAGTGAGTATGATTTTCTAAGTGATGTGATGATACTTAAAGATTTCGTGATTAATTTAAGTTTCACGTTGATGTTTTAGTTTTTCGTAAACAAGATAAACTTAAAGTTAATACTAGTTGTTTTTATGTTGTACAAAAAAGGTGAGAATTACATCAATATAAAATGAAATTGGTAATAGTATTCTTGGATATCTTTTCTCAACCCGTTTTGTCATTATTTGACACAAAGATGCAGGTTACATCAGATGAGGTCTGTTGAATGTTTTAGTCTGCGAATTACTCAAACTTAGTCTTCACTTACTTCTATGAGTTTTAGATGTTGTAATGTTTTGAGATTAATGCCATTCGTGGCAGTAGTGTTTTTGACTATAATTGATGTTTCGTCAGTCTTCAAAGACCACTATGATATTTATTTTTATGATTAAACTATAACGTATAATAATAATCGGATGTGTCGGATGTGTTGCGAACTGTGGTTCGTGATAATTTTAGGTCACTCCCCTTTAATAGAAGGCGAGGTGACAAAATCGTTGGAGACAGACTGATCTCCTTAACCTGGTTATCTTATTTCTCTTTATGCACTGACTCCTGGCCAGATGTTCACTGTATACTGAGCAATAAAGAATATTACCAGTTGGCCGTGCCACTGAGGCGATTTTTACCGAAGCCGCAAGATTCTGGTAAATGCCGTGCCATATAAACTTTATAATGGCTTTTTACCTAAGTACTACTAAGTAATAAATAAATAATATTTTCAAGTTCGCCGTGCCCATGTGGCTTATTACCGAGGTAGTACTATATAATTTATGTGCAATGAATAATATTGCAAGTTTGCCGTGCCCTCATGGTTTATTTTTACCGAGGCAATTACATCTGAGCAATATAAAATATTGGATCGAAAGTTATCCATGCATTCATGGTAGTATGACCAAAGCTCTATGTTACTATTTTATATTATAATACCTACACGACACATGCACTTACTCACATACAACAACACACCCCTACACACACTATTTGAAAAATAAAAGTTTGTTTTTTTATAAGACTCCCTAAGATGTTCAATTGTTACAGTGTCTGCTGATTGATGTCCATGATTATTCAGATGACGTACACCTGGGGCTCTGATGATCCTGAATTGTAGGCGTTTGCGTGTCTCGGACACTGGTCTGCACCAGTACAATGTAACATCTACGATTACAAAGATTCTTATTATAAATACGAGTGATTTGTAATAAGTCCTTACTATACATTTAAGGTTTTTAAAATTTGTTGTTTTGTTTACCAATGGAGATTATTGTTATGTAGTTTTTTTTTTATAAAAAAAGGGTTATCTCCCATTGAAGGTTTCACTGTGATAAAAGTGAAATGGGTCATGTGATTTGACTATAATTAGAAGCTATGTGATTTAGCTTGGTGGTCATGCGATTTGACCATAATTAGAAGCTATGTGATTTAGCTTAACGGTCATGTGATTTGACCATAATCATTTGCTATGTGATTTAGCTTCACGGTCATGTGATTTGACCATAGTTAGTTGCTAGGTGATTTAGCTTTACGGTCATGTTATTTGACCATAGTTAGTTGCTAGGTGATTTAGCTATACGGTCATGTGATTTGACCATAGTTAGTTGCTATTTTATTTAGCTTTACGGTCATGTAATTTGACCATGATTAGTTGCTATATTATTTAGCGTTAGAGTCATGTAATTTGGCGATTTGATGATGATGATGTTGTGTGATTCGATAATAATGATTTATTTTTCAGATAACAAATATTTATGTTTGTTAATTTGATAGTTAATCAACTATGTTTTTATTTATGTTTGAAAGAAATCTTACATAATATTGTTTGGTTTGATCTATTTAACATTGTCATTGGAGGTCTGCATAACCTCTCAGAGTTTTCTTTCGCCAGTTCTTTCTCGAGAGGCCTCCTTTACGAACTGGTGGTAGATTCAGTAGTAAAAACATTTTTAATCCAATAAAAATAATGCAATATTAGAATATTTATATAAATGCAGATTGATATTACTTGAAGCGAGTAGACTGATAAATTAAGGCAGTGAATTTAATTATTCATCCGTTGACGAAACGTTACATTTCCTGTACTGGAAGTTTCAATTCAATGTGGTGCTTTATTGCTATTCCACAAATTGGAAATATAGTTACTAAACATAATGTAGTTTCTATTCGTGATTTGTGAAAAATAAAGTGTAAATTGTTTTGTTCGCGAGCCAAGTGGCTGCTCGTCAGAATGGCCGTGTGGGAGAATGCACGTCTTTTCTTAGTAAATAAATAAAAAACATGCAAATAGTAGATTTTTATTACAATTAATATAATTGTTACAAATAATTAGTTTATTCAATGTAATTTATAAATAAAAGTCACTCAACGACTCGTAAAACAACTGTGTGCACGTGCGCCTCCCCACTGCGCCCTCACGCCACATCACGCCACCGAGCTTGTTTGCGCACGTGTATAAAAGCGGCTTGCGCAGGTGTCGATAGCTCAGACGTTGTTCAACTGTCGGACACGGCACTCTGTCGGATCGGTGCTCTGAACTATCTGGTAATGTAGTTAAGTATTACTCCTTTTATGACAGTAATAATAGTATAATAAAATTACAGTATTTAATGTAATGTTAAAGCTAATAAATCTAAGACATGTGATAAATTTTGAATCAATAACTTAGTCGTAACCACGATATTGAAATAAATTAATAAATATTTCACATTGCCATCCTTTCTTTTATTTTCTCTCACAGGTACTTCTAAACAAACTTTATGATATAGGTGTTCGTGGCGTAGCGCATAAGTGATGGTTTTCTTCTTTTCGCAGTAACCGTTCACAGTACGTCCAGATAGAAAATGTTGATGAGAAATCGCGAGTCATATCCAATGTTCAGTCGAGGACTACACCGGTGCAGGACTCCATACCTCAGGGATCAGTCCTTGGATTGGATGTGCCCTCTTCTTGATATATATCAATGACCTTCCTAAATCTATTAATGAGACCTGTGTGATGTTTGCTGACGACTTTTCCCTTGTGTTTCCATATAATAATGATACCAATTTAAATGAAAAAAATTATAATATTATAAATAAAATTGTACAATGGTTAAATGATCATAATTTAGAAGTAAATTTCAACAAAACAAAACTAATGCAATTTAGGCCAATACAAACAAATTAGCTAGACATTAACTTTACTTACAACCAAATAAAACTAGAATGTGTTCCTATTTTTTCTTTTTAGGTATAAATATCGATTCAAACATTAATTGGAAATCACACGTTCAAAAAATTAAAACAAAATTATCACAATTTATATACGCGCTAAGAGAATTAAAAAAATCTACAAATCTAAAAACCGCAGTGACTGCTTACTATGCTTATGCGCATGCGTGGTTGAACAACGGCGTCATATTATGGGGTAATAGTGTAGATGCGAAAGATCTTTTAATCTCACAAAAGAAATGTATACGAGTACTAGCAAATATAAAACAAACCGATAGCTGCAAACCACATTTTAAAAACTTAAAAATTTTAACATTACCCTACTTATATATTTTAGAAATGTGCAAATTTGTTAGGAAACATCCAAATCTATACATTAAAACTATAGACGCACCTCGTCACACAATGTCCCGCGTTATAAAAATAATCTTGTGCAAACTACATCTAAATTCATTTTACATAGTTCGGGTACTTACCCTACATATGTCAATAAAAAAATATAATAAATTACCAGAAAATCTAAAAGCCGACCCAAAAATCAATAAGATAATTAATTCATTAAAACAACTATTACTCACTAAATGTTATTATTATGCTAACGAATATTTTGATGATAAGAATATCTAAATGTCTGCCCCTCTCTTCCACATTGCTATGCCTGTCAAGGTGCATGCGATAATTAGTTACTTTAAGATCTAGTAGTTAAGTCGCATGTAGTGCAATTGTTTAAATAAAGAAATACTTAAAATTGGTGTTTTATGCGTCGATATTTCGGTCGTATGTATTATGAATTTTTGACATTGTAATGCATACCCGTTAAAACCATGTACATACTCATACATTAGCAATACCTGTAAGTATATTTAAATATTTAATTTTCGATTGACTTGTCTATTGTATTGTATACTAAAAATAGCGTTTTGATTACCACTATAGTGAAAGTGAAAGATTTGCTTTATTGAGCTTTATTAGATTGTGAGCTTATTTGAATGAAGCAAATCTTTCACTTGTACATTGTCTTTCAATTGTCTTTCACTTCACACAAAAGAATTGTCGATTATTATGTGTAATAATCGACAATCTTTTACCACCTACCACCGATTTTGATATCTTAATTTATTTCAAAATTGCTTCCAGGACGTTAGATAAGAGTATATTAGAAGTTGTTTAAACGCCCTCCGACACCGTTTTATTGTCCCTTCCTCCCCATTCCGCACCGAGTGACTTACAACGTTTTAAGAATCTTTCCAGTTTAAAATAAAAAAGAAAAAAAATAAAAAAAAAATTAAGTTGTATACAAATAAATTGATATACATTAAATAATGTGTTTTATTAATAAGATACTTATTTTTAAGAATTATTATTATTTGAGAAAATACGCAGCAATGGCGAGGAAGAGACGTCAAGTTGATTGTTATCTAAGTATGGCTCCATCAACATTGTGTTTGATAATTTCTAGGATTTCCAACACGCTCAGTCGTAGACCTAAGGCTTCGGCAAACCAAACGCAGGTCAGAAGCAGAGCAGGGGACTAATTGTCTAATTTAAAAATCTATCGCAATCGCTTTCATTTGACAGATGGATGTGACACATTGCTGCATTTCTTTGGTATGTTTTTATTCGTGCCAAGAAGAACCATCAATGTGTTACATACTGAAAGCGATTGCGATAGATTTTGAAATTAGACAAAAGAAAGGCAGGTCAGTAGCAGCGCGGGAGTCAGCACACTGAACGTAGCGGCAGTTTCAAAGCAGTTACAACGCTGGACCGCGTCTAAACCGCGTTCAGTATGACGGGCTGGGCAGGCAGTAGGCTGCAAGATGTCGAACGACATGGACTCGGATGAAGAAGAATTCGTACTGCTTTTGGCTGTAAGGCGAAACAAAAGAATTTGGGTTCATGATATTAATACAAGAAGAGAAGAATATGGGGAATATCATCGTCTATGCAGGGGCCAGGGAGCTGGAAAGGCATGAAGATAAATTTTTACATATTTTCGAATGTCGAGAAGTTCTTTTGAAGATCTGCTCGTCTCGCTTGTCTCGAAAATCATACAAACATTTATTTTTACGCACTAATTCGATTATCTTTTCATTGATATCCATCACGCGGTTGTAAAAAAATACAACAATCGTCAACCGCTTTCCACGCGCTGCGCTGCCCTGCCCCCGGTGTATCATGCTAACATGGCCGCCATACTTATACAACTGCGCGGGCCCGCGCTCGAGCTGCTCTGCGCCGCGCATGCGCTGCTTCTGCCCCGCTCCCGCGCTGCCTGGTTTGTCGTCCGGCAGTTGCAGTGCGGCGCGGCGCAGAGCAGTTCGAGCGCGGGCCCGCGTTCAAATTTGGTGTAACGTGGTTCAAAGAGTTTCTTGTATTACAACTTGCGCGGGCCCGCATTCAAACAGCGCTGCTACTATCCCGCGTTTGGTGTGCCGAAGCCTTACTACAAGTATGTAAAACCTCATAGGAATCAGGCGCGGTCGCAACCCGAAAAATAATAATACCATTTTTTTTGTAATTTTTAGAAGCTTTTTCTATGTGACATGTACGATTTTGGGGGGGGTCATGTCCCCTGTGTTCCGCGAAACGCGGAACATTGGGGATTCGCGGTCATGACTTGGGAATAACCAATTGAATAACATAATATAAAATAGAATTGTGAACGTTAAATGCTAGAAAGTTTAACATAATATAGAAATAGCATTGTTTATGTTAAAAAACAAAATTTAACAACCTAAAAGGTTAGGTATCTCTATAATTTACAATGTTATGTTTTATTAGATCATAAAAAACTGAAACTCAGCCAGCTTCTTCCTATCTATTGTTTTTTAATTATATTTTTATTTGTAATTTCGGCACTCGTTGCTTATAATACACTATTGGTACGTACTTATTTTATATAATGACTGTTTGTGCCGGATTAAAGAGAAAAAATATCTTCTCCGTTTTGAAAGTTGTTTTAATTAAAACCTATTTTACAAATTTATGACGAATATTGCTACAAATTAATTTACAGTAAAAAAATTAAGAAAATTAACAAGAAGAAACATTTGAACTTCGAATACAGTTACAAGTACCAGTTTCTAATGCGGACAAAATATACGGTGTAATGTATTTTGGTATGTCTTTACCGTACACGGAGTCTAAATGACCAAAAGTCGGGTCTGGTATCTTACACTCGACGGCCGCGTCGGTCAGGTTATACTCTGTCTTGAGGGCGTGCACGTCGGGTGGAGGGCCCACGTAGTCGTTGTCAGCCACGAAGAAACAAAGCGGCGCAGTGACTTTACTCAGATCAATCAAGGGTGGAGTTGACTGCCCGTACACTTCCTGGTTCTTAGCCGATCCATGGTCCTTTTCGCAAAATCCATATTTCCTCACCTCGCCCCAACGCAGAAAATCTTTGTACGACGTGCCAGCCGGAGTATTTGTCACCACCACTCTCAGGGTTTCTTCTGAAATTTGGAAACTATTGTATCCAAATACCACGAAGATGAGCACAGAGCAATAAGGATATTGTAAAGGGCTCACCCCGCAAAGATACTTTACGCCAAGTTGAGTAATTCCACCGTAACGGAATATTTCGAAATTATTCGAGCTATCGAAACTTCCGAAAAGTACGTAAAGTGCTTCCTGTACAGGCAGCACTGGTAAACGCGCACACTTCAACCTTGCGGCTACGGACAATCCAAAACCATGTTTTATTTTCGCGTTATACTCTTGTATTTTAGCCAACAATACCAACAGCATTGACACACCCTGGCTGTGACCAACGTAGTACAATTGGCTGGCACCTGTCACGCCTAGGACATAGTCAATCATAGCCGGTAGGTCACTAAGTGCCATGTCATCGAAAGTAAAATTCCAGAACTCGTGATCTTTGTCAGGGTCGAGGGAGGTATGATTTCTGCCGTACCTGTTCCCGCGGCAGTTGCCAACCCAGACTTCATAGCATTCGTCAGCGTATATATAGGCATGAGCTATACCAGGACCTGCCATGATGGCGTCGAGGCAACTGAGGTACAAGCCGTGCATGAAAAAAATAGGTTTTCTCGTGGTATTGGCTGGACATGAACTCTTCAGGGGCAGGCGAAATATAGTCAATTTATAACCATCTTTGGTGGTGACGTTGTGAGTTTCCACGTCGTACCCGTCGTGTCTGGCAAGCTCGGGAAAGCCCTTGTTCTGACGGGGTGAGTATCCGAATACCGAGGTGTAGTTGAATGTGCTGTTATCAGCTGCAGCGCAATGAAGGGTCTTCAACAGGACTATGATTGCTATTGGTCCTAACATTTTCCTTTGTATCTGTAATTCATATTGTGTTTTGAGTTATCATTTGAGTTTAATATAATTTTGACAGATGAATAAATGCTCTTTCCAGATCATTAATTCGAATGGCAAATGTTCTATTCGTGTGCATGCATACTAGCGGTTACTTAAAGCTTGTTAAAAATAAACTATAAAATTACTTGTTGTAATCTGGTCCATTTCTTACAAACATCCCTCTCTATCAAAATTACCTTTTCGCTGAAAGACAATATTATATGGCTTGCGACATATTATTATTGTAATTATCTGTATCACAAGGCCACACAAGGCTGACAGCTGTGTCTGTGGGCCTGTGGCTATAAAGTTGTCTATTTTCAAAATATTTTTATGCAACCAATAACTATTATGATTTTAAAACTTAACAATCGACATTAAAATTATAAAAGCAGCAATATGGTTAGATAGGTATGCTTACCAAGTTGAGTCACCTTATGGAGAATAACACTGTGTACTTGGCTGTGTTCACTTTTAAGATGTTTTCAACAATAGGTATCAATATTTACCTTATTGTGACTGTCTACATTTGCGCATGTACGGTGCAAACAAGAATGCAAGTTTATTTGCGTCATTTGGTGTATAAATAGCAACCCATCAAAAACATATTTACTAAGAAAAATTATAGACTAGCAAAATTACCAGAATCAATCGAATCACCCGTAGCGTCTCAGATGGGACTCGAACCCGCACCCTTGTGATTCCGGCCCAATGCACTGACATATTCCTTAGTTAGTTATCTAAAAAACCGGCCAAGTGCGTGTCGGGCCACGCGCCATAGGGTTCCGTAGTTACATTATACCATACCATATTTAATACCACCTATCATTTTTCGTTTGCAAAAATAACTTTGTTTTTCACAGTGTTGGTATGAATGACAAAGTTATATTTGCGGTTTTCGAAAATGTGCTATATCTCAAAAACTAATTACTATATCTCGTTCAAACCAATTTTTGTTGAAAGTGTTTATTAAGATCTATAGCATACATTTTTTTTAGATTTTTCACTCTCTTATTTCAAAAGTTAAAGGGGGGGACACACATTTTACCACTTTGGCGGTGAATATCTTTCAAACAGTTGACTTTGAGAAAAAGTTGTCTTAGAAACCTCAATGTCATTTTTAAAGACCTATCTATAAACACCCAACACGTGTTGGTTTGAAGAAAAAAATTTTTTTCAGTTTCAGTTCCATGTATGGGGAGCCCCCCCTTGATCTTTTATTATTCTTATTTTTGTATTAAATTCGTTAAGCGGTTAACAGAATACATCTACCTACCAAGTTTCAACTGTGTAGTCCTAATACTTTTGGAATAAAGTGGCTGTGACATGCGGACGGACAGACAGACAGACAGACAGACAGACAGACATGACGAATCTATAAGGGTTCCGTTTTTTGCCATTTTGGCTACGGAACCCTAAAAAGGGTGTAGATAAAGTCTTGTATGCAACTGTACATAATTAGGTATTAAAACACTCATGTGATAAACCCACATTCGTCTTTTAATACCCCTCGTTATAGTACAGTTGCATAAATAACTATTATCTACTCTCATATCGTAAAATTCGAATTATGAATTTCAAAACGAATTTATATTGACATACTTTATACACGCAATACCGAAAAAAAATTAAAAAGTTATTTTATAACATACCTTCGCTTTACTAAGCAATGTTATAAAATAACTTTTTTTCTCATTACGATACAGGGCCAATCCAAGAAGAAGGCAGTGCCGCGATATTAAAAGAAAACCAATGATATTCCCATATACTTTCCATGATTAAAACGTACTCTATGGTGATCGATGACTTAGCGTAACGATTAGTCTACTGGACTGGAATGCACTTATTTCATTATTTTTTTTTTTCTAATAGAATACGCTCACTAACCCCTTTGTTCGCAAAATATTCTTGCATTGGGCGTGTGAAAAAAACAAAAAAAAACCTGCGCGCCTTTTCTCATCATGATTATTATTTTGTTTTTGTCGTATTTGTTGCTGTGTGGTAAATTACTTTGTTTTTTCCTCGCAAATGTGTTGAAAAACGTCGTATGAAACTCGTGAGCTCTTTCTTATTGCACACTCGGCTGAGTTACGCCCTCGCCTGCGGCTCGGGCTGCAACCCACAGCCTTGTGTGCAATAAGCAACCTTAGCTTACTTGTATCATAATGTACTATTATGATGCAGTTGACTGAACTGTAATGAGTTTTTTTTTTAATTTCGAAAATAAAGTACCTACGTGTTTATGTATACAATCTTTTTTGAAATCATATGAATGATTTGACTTATCAGCCTTTATAGTACAGTAGCCCGTAGTACATTTAAATCACCAAAAAGTCACCGTTCGCCGTTGTGATATAGTTATTTATTACGAAATTATAGATACTTTAACCCTAGTTTTACAGATCGCAACGCAACCCGCCGTAACCTATATTTGTATATCTCCAAAATTTATATTTTTTTTATTTTTCGAGTTTTACCACATGGTTTAGCTATTGTCGTGTTCTACAGCTTTGTTTGATTGCCACTGATAATCGTAAGACTATGAAAAGTAGCCATACACAAATTTAAGACCAGATGAAAATTGATGGACTTCATCTGGTAATTCCTTCTTATTGTACACAACAATAACGTACAAGAGTGCTAAAAGCCAAATGGTGAAAAGCCAAGAAACTGCAGATCTTTTTGCTCTTTAAATATCTACAGTTCTAATAAATTATAATGTAATGATCGATAAAGGAGACTTAACTTAAGCTAGGAACACCTACTACGTGGCCGTTAAGTCCGCGCACAAATTGAAGGAAAACGCTTGATATTGAAAAAGTTCCCACTGGACTTCCAAAGTACTGAAATTTATGCCATCAATAGACTTAATGAACAGACTATTGCAGCTAAAGTCCAACCGAACTAAATATTTTATTTTATTGAAATAATTAAGTGATTGTAGAATAGTTTTTGATCAGTTTTATAATAGATATCTGATCTGATCACAGATAATATAATACTAATAATAGTCATGCTCATGAGCAAAAGTCAATATCACATATAGAACTTGGATTTGCAGGCCTAGCATGACCGTTTCACCGAAACAAGATATAATATCGAGTAATATAGCGTTTTATCAACACTTAACTGTCAAAACCCATTATGTTTTGACAGTTAAAATTGACAAATCGCTATGTCACATTGCTTTTCAGTGGTCGTGCTAGGGGTTGGTATGTATTACGACTACCTACTATGTAGACTTTATCATAGCATTTAGGTCTACGTCATACCTAGTTATTTTACCAGTGAATAAGTACATGACATTTTTAAGTGCCTAACATAGAAAAGTTAACTTTAATAACCAAGCATGAGGCTCGTCAATGCATTCGGTAGATTGTACAATAATAATAGGTACCTCCTACTTTTTAACGAAAAAATAACACGTTAAAATTATGGTTTCCTTATTGAATTTTGTGAGGATGCTTTTGATTTCCTCCCTTTGTACCGTTATATTTCTTAGCAGCTCATAGCGACCGTCGTCATAGCAACCATGGAATATTTCACCCAATTGTTTAGTTACAGCCTTACGAACTTCTCAAAAGCTGAATTGACAACATCTTAACTCTTTACAAATGCTTTGCAAGAAAACATTCATTTATAAAAGCAGCTATAAACCGCCTAGAAACCGCATTTGTTGACGATAATGGATTATCTTCTCTTACAAAATTTACTTTGTCATAGGTAGGTAATTTTATTTTACTGAATTCTCGAAAAAATATTAATTTTTACCGACTTCAAAAGGAGGGAGGTACTCAATTCGACCTTTTTTTTTTTTTTTTTGTTTTTGTATGTACACCGATTACTCGAAGACGGCTGGACCGATTGAAATGATTCAAACGTTATTACATTAGGTAAACTCCCAAGTTGGTCACATTTTTTAAAATTTTGAAATCGGTTCAGTATTTTTCAAGTAATCTTGAAAAAAAGCACGAAAATAGTATGATTTTGTGTGAACTACCTCGATGATCAGTCGTATAACTTCTTTGTTTATGAACTGAATAGTAGGAAGTTTAGTAATGGTAGGAAAATATAGACGATTCAAAAGTACTTAATAATTAAGTTTATTTGAATAAAGCTATTTTTGACTTTGACTTTGACTTTGAATAAGATAATTATGTTTTTGTTGGAAAAGGGATATCTTAAGTGTAGTTCTTTAACCGACTTAAAAAAGGAGGTTCTCAGTTTGACCCGCATGTATGTATGTTTCTCCGCGATTAACTCACGTTTGGCTGAGCCGATTTTAATTTCTACCTAAATAATATACCTACACTACCTAATACAAAAGGTACCTACACTAAAAATAAAAAAATAAAAAATTGTTTAAAAAAACAAAAAACCGACTTCAAAAAACCTACCTCTAAAGAGCAAGAAATAATATTCGTAATAATAAAACACGTCTATTGAAGTCCGGTGTGGCTTTTCTTTTAGAATAAAAAAAGGGATTTGTACTCCAGCCCCACCCGACTTCAATAGACGTGTTTTATTATTACGAATATTATTTCTTGCTTTTTAGAGGTAGGTTTTTTGAAGTCGGTTTTTTTAATATGTGAAAATAAAATAAATAGACTAAAATCGGCTGATCAACATTTTAAGAGTTCCGCCTAATCAATTTTTTTAACACGTTTTTATTAGGTTGTTTTCTCGTTTGTTTGTTTGTTTGTGTGTTCATTTGTTTCTCCGTAAAGTTTGTGAACAATTTTGTACTAGCTTCCCAATGTGCTAGAAACTTGAAACTTTAAACAGAGGTCAGAACTGGAAGGCAATGCAATATTATGGTGTCATTGAGCTGATCTGATGATGGATCCGGAAGAAGGCCATAGGATCTCTATGATAAAACCATACTACCCCGTCGTGTTTGGGCTCGATACAATCATCTTGATGAGTACTCTAATGGGAGACGAGATCCAGGGTCTAATGGGCAAACATAGGAACTCAATATTGAAACCGTGCATCCCCATCAAATTTGGGCTTGTTTGAATCGTCTTGACGAGTTCTTTATTGGGAAATAGTTTCCAGGGTCTGATGATGGAGCCGGAAGAAGGACACAGGAACTCTTTAGTAAAACCACGCCACCCCATCGAGATTGGGCTCGTTTGAATCGTCTTGACGAGTATTTTGTTGGGAAATAGTGAGTGTCCAAGGTCTGATGATGGAGCCCGAAGAAGGCCATTGGAACTCGGTAATAAAACCATGCAACCCCATCGAGTTTGGGCTCGTTTGAATCATCTTAACGAGTACTTATATGGGAAATAGTGTCCGAGGATCTGATGATGGAGCCGGAGGAAAGCCATAGAAACTCTGTAATAAAACCATGCAACCCCATCGACTTTGGGCTTGTTTGAATCGTCTTGACGAGTACTTTGTTGGGAAATAGTTTTCAGGATCTGATGATGGAACCGGAAGAAGGACACAGGAACTCTTTAATAAAACCATGTTACCCCATCGAGTTTGGACTCATTTGAATCGTCTTGACGAGTACTTTGTTGGGAAATAGTTTCCAGGGTCTGATGATGGAGCCGGAAGAAGGCCACTGGGACTGTAATAAAACCATGCAACCCGATTGAGTTTGGGCTCGTTTGAATCGTCTTGACGAGTGCGAGTGCAAGAGTAGGAGATGGTATATTTTTAGTCTTAGCTCGTTAACTAAAAAGCGGAAAATAATAGTTTACTGAAAAAAAAAACTTTTTAAAAGCACTTTTTTAAAACGGACTAAATTATTACAAAAAAAATGGACTAAAACATTAAAACGGAGTAGTAAAAACAAACTAAAAAGTAAAAAATAAATTCTTCTGTAAATAATTATAACCCTAATACCCTATACCTACAGAAATTTTAAACCTAAAAACGTGGGGCGCATGCTATAGAACATGGGTCTCCAAACTTTTTAGCATAAGGGCCAGACTAACTCCTTCATGAAGTCCCAAGGGCCAGAATTTAGCTAACTGCGTATCAACATACTGTAAATTACAGTATTGTTGATAAGATCCGGCGTGCTTTCGCGGGCCGGATTGTTAGTGCTCGCGGGCCGGATCTGGCCCGCGGGCCGTAGTTTGGAGACCTCTGCTATAGAATATAGATTGACAATATAGATGATAAATTTTACAAAACGCGCCCCACGTTTTTAGGTTTAAAATTTTTATGTTTAAAATTTCTGTAGGTATAGGGTATTAGGGTTATAAATATTTACAGAAGAATTTATTTTTTACTTTTTAGTTTGTTTTTACTACTCCGTTTTGTAAGTATAGGTTAAAATATTATCGAAGTGTTTGTATCAAGAAATATGTATTTTGAACTACTTAGGTAAGTTTTTTCTATGACCAGTGTGTGTTGCCAGTTGCCAGGTACGGCAGTGAAACGTGGTCGCTAACATATGGGGCTCATAAGGAGGCTCAAGTCACCCAAGCATGCAATGGAGAGAGCCATGCTCGGCGCTTCCCTGCGTGATCGAATCAGAAATGAGGAGATCCGCAGGAGAACTAAAGTAACCGACATCGCTCGAAGGATTGCTCAGCTGAAGTGGCAGTGGGCTGGACACATAGCGAGATTCTTCTCGCTATGTGGCTCGATGGCCGTTGGGGCGGAAAGGTTCTTGAATGGCGACCGCGCATCGGACGACGCTTCGTGGGTCGTGGGTAGGCCCCTGACAATGTGGACCGACGATCTGGTGGAGGTCGCGGGAATCCACTGGATGCGGGTAGCGCAGGACCGATCGTCGTTGAGAGAGCCTATACCCAGCAGTAGGTGTCGTGCATGCGGCTGATAATATGATGAAGTAATTTTACAGCGGTATACAGAATGAAAACGAGTCTGAAGTACCTACTCACCGCCGTTTTAATGAAAATCAGTCGAGGATTGAATGAGCACCAATTAGCCGAGGAGCACCTACTTATTGTATATTCTTAATGCCCTTGATATCGGCTCACCTTGTTTCTATCATCAAGGAGCTCTTGCGAAGTTAAGCCATACTTGCATCGGGTACCTTACTATGACTAATATATTTTATAAGTTGTTAATACTAAAACTAGCAGCTCTGTGGAGCTATAACACTTCGTGTTTAACATTTTTAATTTTTTTTCGAAATGACTGATTTTATGATTTTTCCCATATCTCCGCCATTTTTAAAAAAATCGTAAAAATGAATCGGTACCTAGTAGGTGCTAGTATAAGCAAAGAGAAATTACATACTGCAAGCTACTATCTAATAAATCTTAATAATAATGAATCAAGTAGTCTATTTGGTATATTCCCAGTACCGGCGTTAGGGGGGGCGAGCACGGGCGACCGCCCGGGGCGCCGCAGGCGTCCCTTTATACACGCTCGCTCATTGAGCGAGTCCTACAATTACTATCGTAAATTCCCTTTAGCGACAAAATCGTTGTGGTGGCAACACATAATCACATAATCAAAACAACTTGGCAATATCACCCTGAAATTTTATCGCTCGCTACCATGTGCCGTTTAAGATTTGGCCATTATAAAATCCAGGGGCGGCCCTAAGGCGGTGCAAGCGGTGCGTCTACACTGGGCGCCCTCGTGTGTGGGGCGCTGAATACTCCCGACCACCGGTCGACTATCAATCGTATTGTTGCCTGGTGACGAGCGACGACGCGATGATTGGAACTGACCAATAATCGCACTGCGCGGCCATTTTTTAGTATAAACAAGCAAGATTAGTGGATTAACTGACTAAAAATCGCGCTGCGTGGCTGTTTTTTTACTATAAACAAGCAAGATTATTCGATGAAACTGACTGAAAATTGCGCTGCGCGGCCGTTTTTTTACTATAAACAAGCAAAATTACAAGATTAGTAGATGAAACTGACTAAACATCACGCTGTGCGGCTGTTTTTTACTATAAACAAGCAAGATTAGTCGATGAAACTGACTAAAAATCGCACTACGTGGCCATTTTGTTTCTATAAACAAGCGAAATTACAAGATAAGTTCATGAAAATGAGTAAAAATCGCGATGCGTTTCTGTTTTTTTACTGTAAGAAGCAAAATTGGAAGATTAGTAGATGAAACTGACTAAAAATCTCGCTGCGCGGCCGTTTTTTTGCTAAAAACAAGCATGGTTACAAGATTAGTAGGTGAATTGACTAAAAATCGCGCTGCGCGGCCGTTTTTTAACTAACAGGCAAAATTGAAAATCTTGGAATCGCAGATAAGGGGCGCCCCGTAGAAATGTTGCCCAGGGGCGCTGGTAGAGCTAAAACCGGCACTGTATATTCCAAATTTCCAATGATGGAACTTTCCCTACTTTTACAAGGTTACTTCGCTCTGGCATAATACCTACATACTCATGAAACTGAACAACTTTTACATAAGCCCCGAAATCGCGAAAAAAGTAATTGTACTTACAGTACGAGGCACGTATCTTGAAATCGGGTGGGGATTGCGCGAACCGCGAATTTTGGGTATGCGTAGCGGTGAGGGGCGCCGGCGGCGGGAGAGGGGCGCGCGCTATTGGTCGCTCACAAGAGCACATGCGCGAACTTATCCCCACTACGTCGAAAAAATTTCAAGATACGTGCCTCGTACTATACCTACATTTATTCGTTCGAGTAGGTTTTTACATTACAGCTAATATTCGCGATTTCAAGGTTAGCTTCATAATTTGTGTGAGTAAGTCATAGACTTATTATATTACTAGTAAATATGAGCACTGTCTCCGAAGTAACCAAGATTTAATACTTAGTAGCTTGCAGTGAAAGTGAAATATATAAATGTGAAAGTTTGTGGGTTTGGATGTTTGTTCTTCAATCACGCAAACACGGGTGAACAGATTTTTATGAAATTACACACAAAGATAGTTTATAGCTTGAATTAAAACATAGGATGCTTTTTATCCTGCAGGCTGATTATCTAATTAAAAACCACCTAGCGACTGGTTGCAATTCATAGATGATAGTGATCCATTGCTATTTCTTTTTGGGGTGAAAAAAAAAACATACCAAAGAAAAGTTGCAATGTATGTGGAATGAAACCGGTCGCTAAATAGTTTCTTTTTAGATAATCAGGGTGCCGGTCAAAGGTTCCCTAGGGATTTTCAGAATGTCCACGCGGAAGAAGTCGTGGGCAGAAGCTAGTTTACAAATAAGTATTTCCTTTATGAGTATTTCAAACAGTAATGAGAAAAAAGTATAATGGTGAAAAGTTGTTTTGTACAGTTTCTTTTGAAATCATTCAATAAGATCTAGGACATTCTTTCGTTTTCTTTTCATTTGATATTTTCCCGATAAGCAATAATATAACAAGAATATTAAATCTCGAAGGATGGTATTTTTCAATGGATTCGTTAGCCGCCTGTCGGCTGAGTGCGGAACGTTAAAGTGCGAAATACACCGGATGCGTAACGTACGCGAAGTTGACGTTGTAATGACTGGAACTTTATGAGACATATCACACCGCTTGCGTGACGTATGCGTGCACGTATAACTACCGGCACGTAACTTGGCAAGACAAACATGAGACAATAGATGCGCAGTAGCTACAAACACTAAACTCGGCGCATCTTTTGTCTCATCTTTGTCTTGCCAAGTTATATACCGGCACCTATAGACTATATGCGTACCACTACGCATTGCAGCTCCCACTAGACAAACAGGATGCGTAACGAGCGAAAAGGCAACATCGTGCAGTAATGACGTCGTACTCAATGGCATTCCTTTTTTATTGGACGTCACACCGAACAAGTTCGAACATCATGTATCTTTGCTGCGCATCGCTACGCGCGTGACTACGCGCGTGACTATGCATTCAGTTGTATTTTTACAAATAACACCGGTAGGTAGATACTACCTTTAGTAACTGGTGTTTTTTATTTTTATTTTATGTCGTTATTAAATAAAAACTAATTGAATTAGTGCGAAAAAATTAGGGTATTCACTTAATCTTCGTCTGACATCGCGCAGTAGAGTCACAAACATGGCTGCCGCAGCGGCTGGGTACGCAAGGGACAGGTTGCGTTGCGTACCCAGGCGTAAACGTAAGCGTAGACATGCGTAACCCGCAGGCTGATTATCTAATTAAAAAACACTGAGCGACCGGTTTCAGTTCACAGGTGAATGTGATACATTGCTACTTTTTTTTGCTATGTTTTTTTACCGCAAAAAGAAGAAGCAAATGTATCACATTCATCTGTCAAATGAGACCGGTCGCTAGATGGTTTTTAATAAGATAATCAGCCTGCGGGTGTGTCAGGGGATCACGTGCGTCACTATGCGCGTGTCTACGTCGGTCTACGTGTACGTGCTGCATACGCAGCCGGTGTGCGCAGGCCTTAAGGCGGTAGGTAGGTAGGTGGTACTCTACTGTATGTGGCGCCGCGGTGATTTTTTTCTTTCTTCTTCTTTCCCGAGTTTGCCTTTAATTTAAGATACTATGATATTTGGAAAAAAATGACCCTTATCATTGACCCTATCAATTAGTATTATAAAAATACAGTATGTTATTTTTTCGGTTTGTGCCCATCCGATTCCCGGCTGAAGCGGTTTATCAAAAATGTTTCAATGCAGTTTTACTTATTTAATTATCCCGTCTTCGTCTCTGAGATTTAATTTGTTACAAAGTAGTAGCAGAGCTACTACTATTTAATTTGTTACAAAGTAGTAGCAGAGCTACTACTTTGTAACAAATTAAATCTCAGAGACGAAGACGGGATAATTAGGATCGAACTTCACTCAGGGTAAGTTCGTTTGATCATTAAAAAATATAAAGGAATGTTTCCTTTCATTAAAATTTTCCATCATCAATATTTAGGGTTCTTTCCCTCCAACTACCTACTGTCTTTTATTTCCAACCTGTATAACTGGAAATGACGTAAGTTACGTGAAGGCAACCTTTTCACGACGTTTCCGCTGGGTTTTACCGGAAGAAATCGCGAGCTGTCAGTCAACCGAAAACGAAACGTCGGGAAAGCCGGCACCTGTATTTGGGAACCCCGTTTTATTTCTTGTGTTATGTATGACTAGTTTAGATACTCGCCGAGTACAGACAAATAGGCGCGAAGACGACAATATTCGGTACTCGCCGCGAATAATCGTCCGTTCTCCGGGCGGTGTCGGTTTTTTGGCGCGGATCAAAGGAATTCGTATACGTATTCGCGACGGTGTTTACACTATTGTCATTGCTCTGTTGAGTCGTTAACTTTGTCACGGGCGGTCGTGTATTTTTTTACGATAGATTGGACGAATGAGAATAATTTAATGCTCATTGAAACTTACCAGGGAGAACCCTTGATATGGGACCCTGAACCTCGGTTGCACAAAGGTAAAAAAAGCCATTAAGGCGCTGTGATCTAGTGCCACCAATACATTTATTTTTATTAATCCTAAACCAAGTCATTATTTACGAAACGATCATTTGTAATAAGTTTTTAAAATCCATTCTAGTCTACCCATTTACAAACTTTCAGAAAGAATGAAAACTGTTGAAGAGTTATTCAAAAAATGAGAGACAATTTAAGAGATTAGGTATTACATGAGCCATTTTTAAAAATTGACTTGGTTTACGAGTTATAAAAATAAATGTATTTGTGGCGTTAGTGGTAGGTACTATAACAGCGCCTTAATGATGCTTGGATCCGTTTAATGAAAATTAAGAAGGTACCCATTGCAGAATTAAATAAAAAAAGATTCGTTAATGGCATCGTTTAGATTTTACTTTTATAAGTCGATACACTTTAAATATGCATGAAACCGTAGCAACAAGTCACACGTCATCCATTTCTGGAAGTTCTATGTTCACTGAATATAGACGAATATATAAACGGGTCTGTATTCGTGCCCGAATCACTCGGCGAGTATGTTCGCCGATAATCTAAATGAGGCATTAGAATATAATGCAACGTGGAATCTTTTAATGTGTATTTCACTTTATGGATATTTCACGCTCGGTAATACCTACCTAGTATTTGTTGTATGGTCTGTGGTATGGTAATACCAGTGTAGGGATGGTAGTAGGAGTGGTATGGAAGTATGCAAGATAGGGTAGTATGGTAGCCACTAAAAGGAAGGCCAAATGGAAGAACTTCCTCTGGGCTGGGTGGTATTAGCCCGGGGACCGCGGTCTACCCAATGATGGTTAGCAGTTGTATATGTATATGCTGCGTCGCTGACTGAACTTCGTCAGCGAGATGTAGGTTTCTCCATATATTCTCCATACTACGAGGTGCTATTACTTACTAATCTTTGTGTTTATTCGACACTAGCGCCATCTAGTAACACGGTGATGAATCTTGTTGCAACATGTGTTGGTATGTGCGGCGGTACGGTAAATGCCGCCACACCAGTACCATAAAGGGTTGCCACCTCTCCCGGATTTCCGGGAGTTTCCCGGAATTGTGCCTTGAAAATAAAAATCTCCCGTCTCCCGGAATTATTTCGAGAAAATTCAAATTATCCCGGAATTTCAAATTCGTCAACATTCAAATGGAATGTAGAGTTTTTTCGATTTGTGCATTGCCGGATTTAAGCACAGGCTACATAGGCTGCAGCCTAGAGGCCCGCACCACAAAGGGGCCCGCTATACATAATTTTTTTTTGATATTTTTGAATTACGCGGATGAAACCACAGATTACAAAACGGGTGGATGAAACTTGACTATCGGCCTTTTTTTACTCGTGCATCCTTGACAGGCATGCTCCCATTCCATACACACACGTTTTGATAGTATCTTTGAAAATGTCTGAGAAAAATCAGACTTTTGAAAACCCTCAAGTATTTTTTTAAACCTGACGAAATATTCATACAAACCGCAAATACCTACACTGATTAATTACAGTATGTTTTTACTATCCTTTCCTTGTAAATTGTGGTACAGAACTGCGTCGCTACGCTACACAAGATCAATTTGCCAGTCCATTGACCACGTGTAAACGGGCTTTATTACCGTTAGGGAAAAACATCATCTGTCTATGTGGGCCCTAATGGCGATTCCGGTTCGTGAACATCGATTGCCGAATTCGATTGGTCTCGATTCAAGTAGACGCAATCCGAACGCAAAGATTATTTGCATTTTTAACGAATCGTGATCTTTGTTCACAGTCTCGTCGTATATTAAAAACGTTCTCTTTGCTTTGATTTTTCAGTCAGAAGTAGGTAGATGTCAAATAGATTGAACTAATAGAAAGAAAGAAAGAAAATTGATTTTACTTTTCCCCAATAGGTACATGTAAAACAGAAACTTAAAAAACAAAAGGATAAAACATAAAAAAATAAAACTTAAAAATAAGAATAACGAAACATTAGTTTAAATAAAAACAAACAAAAAAAAACAAGGCATAGATGGGGATCTTAGAGCAACGCGGCTTCCGAGCCGCGTTGCTCTAAGGTGGGGACTAATAAGGTCCCTGCCTCAGCGTGTGTTGCTGCGACGTTCAGAGAACGCCGCAGCACGCTGTTATTCTGACAGGGCCTAAACGGCCTAAAGTTAGGGAGCTGACGGTCACAAGAGAAAGAAAATTAAAGATTTAATATTATTACATAGGATAGATATAAGTTAGTTTGTATAAATGAACCAGTATGATAATGTGGTGTGGTGTAAAATGACATTAAGATAGGGATGGGATAATAACAACAAAAACAAAACATAAAGTTAAAATGTCGATTTGACAGTGACACAGCAACCACGTCATCCGCCACGTTTCAAGACCCGTCATCACAAAAATGCCACGCAATCATCTCGCATCGGGTGTCCCTTGACTCGCCTAAAGTCATTGGTCCTAATTTCATTTGGCCGAATTTCTTTGGCCTAAACTCCTTAGGTACAATTATTATTTGGCCTAATAGATTTTTTCGCATTTTTGTCGTTTCGCCTAAACGTTAAAATCCCTAATTATCAAAACCACTAATATTAATTGTCCTAAAATTTATTAGCATACATATCTTCTGACACAATAATGACTACGCCGAAGTATTGTTAACCCTAATATTGTCTGACATATGTCGTGGGCCAATCGTTGAATTGGGCCGATCGAGATCTGCCTGGGCAGATCACGATACGCCGGCATTTCTTGATTTGCCTTTTCAAAACCCGCCATATCGTTCAAAGCATAACGTTTGACGATTTGCCCGGCTATGCTTGGGCAAATCGATTCTGTGGGGTTGCCAAAGTACAAGCAAATAAAATGAAGTTTAGAAAATAATTATTTTACTAGATACTAACCCCCTTACTAATAAAGATTGAATAGCAGATGTATAGTTACACAATGGTTACTCTCTGTCAAACAATTTGAATTTGACATTAAAAAGAAAGTGACAAAACACTGTGTAACTATGCAGCTGCTATACAATCTTTATTAGTAAGGGGGTAAAGATAAAACCAGCCATGCTGGGATAAATAGTCTGTAGAGTGACCAAAGTAAAACGAAAAGAATGTAGGTACATTTTTTATTTTATTTTGTTTATTATAAATCATCATTCTCATCTTAACATTCTCATTATTATCATCTTAACAAGTGGTTCGTTATACAAATGTCGCTTAAAAGCGTATTGTTTTTATTATCACAATTTTCGATTTCTTGTGACGCCGCCATCTTGCTCGCACGTAAACACACATAAGCTTCTTGCGCACAGCTGACAGAGCACAAACAGCGTTACAGCGCCACAAGCGTCGCGAAACGGAAGTATATTACGATGCGCCCAGCCATATCTCGATGTGGCCAAGTACTAGTAGGGCAAATCGACGAATAGGTTGCTTTTATCGATCTGCCTAATTTTTGATTGGGCACATCATGAAATTATTGGCCAGATCATGAAATGCCGGCACATCGTGATCTGGCCAGGCAGATCTCGATCGGCCCAGTTTAACGATTAGCCCACGACACATACAAGTCAGTGACAGAAACAAACCGTCAAAAAACTGACATGAGGCCCCCCGCTATAAAGAAAAACTTTTAATGCGAACACCATTACGTTAGGTTAGGTTAGTGTTTTGAACACTTCCATAATGCTTGAAATTAAAAAAATTTCAAAATTCAAAATAATTTATTCAGTCTAGGCTGTTACAAGCACTTGTGAATGTCATAGAAGCTACGCCATCGGTTCGCAAACCCTAAGCGGGAGACCTTGTAACGAGAAGAACCGGCAAGTATGCATGTTGCATGCTTGTATGCATGCAAGTTGCATGCTTGTATGCATGCATGCTTTTGCTTGCATGCTTGCTCACTTGTATGCATGCATGCTTGCTCGCTTGCATTCTTGCTTGCACGTTTGCTTCCAAAATGCTTACCGGCGGGTGCAGGGGGGCTGGCCCCCCTGCTCGGGGGGGTCGGGGGGCCTGAGGCCCCCCGCTGTAATGAAAAACTTTTAATGCGAAGACCATTAGGTTAGGTTAGGTTAGTGTTTTGACCACTTGCAGCAGAGCGAGCGAAGCGAGCGGAGCTCCCTAATGCTTGCATGCATGTTGCATGCTTGCTTGCATGCTGCATGCTTGCTTGCATGCTGCATGCTTGCTTGCATGCTGCTTGCTTGCTTGCATGCTGCATGCTTGCTTGCATGCTGCATGCTTGTTTGCATGCATGCAAGTATGTATGCCTTGTTTGTTGATCAAATCATTCAAAAGTGTTTGTTTAAATTTAGTAATTTTCAATTTACAAGTAGTAAACAAAACAGATTAAGGACGGTTATTCCTATAATTATTAAGTGAAGTGAACATTCGGCGAAAAAATTATTAGGCGTTACACAATTACGGGCATACGCACGCACTAGCGTAAAGATCGGACGTGTTAGAAAATAATTAAATATAATAATTAATCGCTAAGCTAAAATTGTGACCTCGTTTCGCCAATACGGTAGTAACATAAACTGTGTCATTAGTTATGACAAAATGAGTGAGTGAGTGTTTTCAAGACAATTA